>CP136061.1:43655967-44255967 GCA_032622095.1 Siphonodentalium dalli
CCGAAAATCTTAGAATGTCCGGGGGTCGCGCACTCGGTTCTGTTATATCAAAAATTCATAACTATAAAGATATAGGTATAGAAACTTTCACCAGATTGTATTCTTCTTGTGTAATCCCTATTACTGACTATTGTAGTGAGGTCTGGGGGTTTGGCCAATTTCATCAGATCAACACAGTTCAACACCACGCCTTGAGATATTTCCTTGGAGTGGGTCGCTTGACACATCTACCAGCTCTCATAGGGGACGTTGGTTGGAAGGCCCCATATTGTCGACGTTGGTTGACAATGCTTAAATTCTGGAATCGTCTTATCTCTCTACCTGCCGATAGGTTACCCAAACGAATTTTGTTATGGGAATTACTTTCAGATAAAAAGGACTCATGGGTCTCAAATATTCATTCTATCCTCGATAAATTGAATCTTCTTGTATATTATGACAATCGACAGATATGTGATATCGATCTATGTAGCTCAAAGCTTGATGTGTATTTCCATGCCTCGTGGTTGGCTGATGTCAGGAGATTGCCTAAATTGAGAACCTACAATATTTTCAAATGTGTTTACAAATTGGAATCCTATGTGAATAGTACTTTAAGTAAATCTGAACGCTCAATCTTTGCTCAATTCAGATGTGGCGTGTTACCACTAGCCATTGAAACTGGTCGATATACAAATACAAGCGTAGATGAACGATATTGCATCGTATGCAATTCGGGTGATGTTGAAGATGAAATGTATTTTGTATTCAAATGTCCAGCATACTCTAAATTGCGAAACGAGTTTATGTGTACAGTTAAACGCGCTTATGGTCGCATACATAACTTTACTGAAAATCAACTTCTGATTATCATTGTTGACAGACTTCACATCCCTTTTGGCAAATACCTGTTTAAATGTTACAAAGTCAGACAACAAGTTTTGTCAAAAAAGAGTGGATGATTTCCACTCTAGCTGCGCAATCAGCATAGACAAATATTCCATCCTCATAGTGACATATAGGCCTCGATGGCCGGGTGTTATATTGAAATGTTATATATATACTTATATTCTATCACCTGTATGTGATGAATTTATTATATGCTTGTAACACATGTCACTTTAATAAATGATTATTCTATTCTATTCTATTCTATATATAGATACTTCACAGAAGATGAGGCATAAGCAGAATGAGGTCCACATTGGACGAATTTGGTGAAGCTTGCCCGCCTTGCAGGATAGCGTCACTATAAATTCACCATCTGATGACCTCATTCTGCAAATGACAGACACACTATTTGTAGGCTTGGACAGCATTCACGGGGGCAATTATAAATCCAGAGTTCGGCATCTCCGACAGGCCCTATAGCAACACTTCATCAGGAGATCTTTATTCACGTACAGTTATAATGTAAGAGCGTTAACAGTATTGTCAGCACGCCCACTTGTCCCCAAACAGAACAGTAGTCAATGGTGTGAGCCAAATGGGATGCATCGCTTCCGACAATTTATCAGAGTTGTGGTGTGCAATTTTATCGTCTTAGGACTCTCGTTATAGGACAATCGGATCAAGGAAATGACCCCCCCCCCCCCACCACACACACACAATCGATACGGGAATCCCTGTCCATTTTACACTCAAGTTGTCTTTAGTTGGAAACTGTCCAATCATAATAGGTTTCAGATTTGAATCGGTCAGCAATTGAAAACTTGGGAGTACCAGCTGGAAACTGGTAACTCGAGGGCGGCGCGCATACAATATTCCACAATCGGGAATTTGCTCTAGTTCGAAGTGGAGTGTGCAGTTTTCCGGGAATTCGAGGTTTAACCCTTTACCCAACAAAACGGCCAAAACCGGCCAAATAAAGCTTCAACAGCCTAAAATATCTTCGGTCTGTCTCAATAGAACCATACAAATATGGATATCATTGGAACCGGCTCCTTGACCACATTGTGATAGTTACAGTTATGCCCTGTGCCAATGCATTATCTTATATATGCGAGTCGACCATAGGTCGCCTCGCATATATAAGAGAATGCATTGGCCTTACATTCTTTAACAATTTTATAATTTTTAATGTCTTAAGCCAATGCATTCTCTTATATATGCGAGGCGACCTATGGTCGACTCGCATATATAAGAGAATGCATTGGCACAGGGCCCTTCTGTTGGGTAAAGGGTTAACCCTTTCCATACTAAAATAAGATGACGTGACCTGAATGATAACACCATTATAGACTCATTAGTATATAATGCACACATGATTTCGGCCTTTTGTGAAGCCCTTATCAAGTGAAATCAGGTAAGGCAAGGTTCAGACATCGCGTCTAGAGATGGTTGAGATTGAGTAACGAGTAAGGTGTTATCGTGAATGACGACATGGTTGTCACAGAGAAATGGACTATTTCGTCACTATCGCATAATCTAAAGGGTATTTTCTGAAGCACGAAATGGCAGCTTCATTGGAATACTTTTGTTCTGCATTTTAATATGAAAATTTGAATATGAACACGTTATTTCTAACATCTAATTCTATTATCTAAGATGCAGAGAATTATTATGATTGGGGCTACTTACACCCCGAATTATTATCTGAACATTTCCCTGCAGTAAATATGACGGACCCCTTCGGTACTTTGTATTACCTATCCTCTGCTACTTAGTTTTCTTGAAAACCCATCCAAATGTATATTATACCATTCCAATGTATACTTTTATAACATATTACTTTTGTAACATACATCTTATTTCTAACATATATGTGTTTCGACCATGTACAATGTAATGCAATTTGAACATGCGTTCGGGGTGTAAGTAGCCCCAATTGACATTTCATCGGTTAACGCGAATAAAATATCGCATTGGTAAAGTATTGGTAAAGTATTGGCATGAATAGAGAGAATCTGCAGTTTACTCCATTACCATGTTGACACAAACTGCTCCCTTCTCAAACGCCTTGTGGATTTCACCTCCGTGCTCCATCATCTCTAGACGTGATGTCTGAGCCTTTTTCCAATTATGCGACCGATAAATCTTACAACTTAACCCTTTACCCAACAAAACGGCCAAAACCGGCCAAATAAAGCTTCAACAGCCTAAAATATCTTCGGTCTGTCTCAATAGAACCATACAAATATGGATATCATTGGAACCGGCTCCTTGACCACATTGTGATAGTTACAGTTATGCCCTGTGCCAATGCATTCTCTTATATATGCGAGTCGACCATAGGTCGCCTCGCATATATAAGAGAATGCATTGGCCTAAAAAAATCTTTTTTTAACACTTTTTACCATTTTTTCTTACATTCTTTAACAATTTTATAATTTTTAATGTGTTAAGCCAATGCATTCTCTTATATAGCGAGGCGACCTATGGTCGACTCGCATATATAAGAGAATGCATTGGCACAGGGCCCTTCTGTTAAGGGTTAATCAAGACTCATACGACTACACATATATATCATCATATACTAAAATAATCATTCACGATTAGTTATCCCGAAGGAAATGTTAAGATAATAAGTTCAACAGACGAACTTAAAATCTGAACATTTTCCTGCAATAAATAGGACGGACTCCTTCAGTACTTTGTATTATATACATGTCGTCTGCTACTTGGTTTTCCTGAAACCCCCTTCAAATGTATATTATACCATTCCAATGTATGATTTTATAACTGAATGGGAAAATCCATATAGTATAGAAAGGGTTAGTATATATCCTCAAACAAATACCATCTAGGTACAGCCAAACTTCCTTATCACCCTTGATGACATGCATTAGATTTGTATTCACGGAGTTGTAATGTAAGATAAGTCTGGTCATCACGCCTACTGGTCTCCAATAGAACAGTCACCCTTGCTGTGAGCGAAATGGGAAGTCTCGTTCTCGACAATTGATCAGAGTTGTTGTGGGTAATTGTATCGTATATAAGCTCTCATTACGGAAACGCGATCAAGGAAATTGAGCCCTCGCGATACGGGAATCGCGCGGCGAAATGGAACTATATCTCCCAACTGGAAGATTTACTGCATTACCATGTTGACACAAATTGGTCCCTCATTAAACGCCTTGTGGATTTCACTTTCGTGCTCTTGAATATGTGAGATTACAATGAATAGGAATGTCTCTGCCATGTACAATGTAATCCAATATGCGACCGATAAATCAAATATCGAGCATTCTTGAGATACGTGGTCCGCTTCAGATCATCTTGATTATCTGACAATTTTGCCTTTCGGTTTCGAGCCTTAATAGACTTTCAGTTTCAAGTATTTGTCTCGAGTTGGCATAAAATCGATGCAGAACAAAAGTAGCCCAATGAAACTGCTATTTCGTGCTTCAGAAAGAACCCTTTAGATTATGAGATAGTGCCGACATAGTTCATGTGTTTTCTCTGTGACAAATGTATGGCCATTCATGATAACGCCGTACTCGTTACCATATCTCCATCATCTCTAGACGTGAGGTCTGAGACTTTTTCTTGTTGCGTTTCAGTCACTAAGATACAAAACACGTTATCTTCATGCCTATAACTTTCAAATGAGTAGTTGCCATTGTCGCGCTATTTGGTTTGATTAGCATTAACCGATGCAATGTCAATTGAGGCCACTTAAGCCCCAATATGTTATGTAAATGCATGTATGCTAGAAATAACAAGTTAAATGTGTACGAACGTGGAATTCTAAATTCCAACAATAAGGGTTCGTTCACACGCTGGCAAATTTACATAGTTATTTTTCAGGCAATTTGTCGTTTAGGGCTGTAGTGTGCTAGGTTATAAACGACGAACATCTTATAACATACACATGCGCCATAGTTTACTACATGCACATTACTATTACTATTACTAAAACCTTGTTGTTATACAATTTACACTTTCCTGAACTGAGGTGAATCAATCGTGCAATAGCTTGTGTCATTACATAGATTTGATGAGAAATAAAATAATATTTTTCTTTAAAGTTTTTACACTTTATGTATTATGATAATTGTGATTTGCCATGAAATAAAGATATTCTGATTCTGATCGAAGACACACATTCTGTAATTCACAATCAGTATAGTCATGTTGTTTGTAGTCCAATCATAAATTGCATGTCGCGCTATACCATATCATGGCTGTAGTTAAGTTAACCTCTACAAAATAAAGTCGCTGGTATATGGCTGCGGACACACGTAACACAGCAGCGATGGCATAGTAGGTGTGACAATTTATTATGGTGGAGTTTGGTGACAATTGGTCATCATAATTAATATGCCATAGCAATCCATGTCAGCCTCTGCAAATTCGCACAATGAGTCTACCAAGCTCTACCAGCGACGGTTGATCTCTCAAGGATGTATCAACCTGGATGTCTTGTCGCTGTTGATCTTTATTCAACACGCAGTGTTATATTTTGCATGCTAACACACAAGTCCACTTGATAACTTAACGCATAACCCATCTCTGTCAACAGCCATGATTCTTCTTACTAATGAAATTAATATAAGTAGATAAACATGCATGCATGCATTGAGATCATATAAAAAAAACGTACCACATGCATGATATCTGAGTCAATGAGGAATTGCCACCAGGCCACGGTCAAACACAATTCTGGACGATCTATCGTGCAACTATATATATAACGTAGCGAATACAATTTAGCAAAACGTAATGAGTAGAGATCAACCTTGGTGAAACGCAATGGGTTAATTGGTCCAGTCTACTCATTGTGCGGAAAATCAGCGGGCGACATGGTTAGCTATGGCAAAGAATTATGACGGACCAATTGTCACCAAACTCCACACCTACTGTGCCATCGCTACTGTGGTACGTGTGTCCGAGTCAATTAGATCAATCTGGTGAGTACCACTGCATCGGACCTGTCAAAACCTACCGCTCAAACGACGAGATCGTCCTGTTCGTCCGGCGCCTATAGTTTCCTAGCTATAGATAAGATAAAACATGATAATATAAATGGGATTCATTCACGTATTGTGTGGATTGCCGTGGCCAATGACGGCCGTCTACCCGGCACCCCTGAATGTGGCCGAATTTAGTCAATAATGGTTGTTTATTAATTTAACTATTTCACTTTAATTTTCAGATTGAATTTTATATATTTAAATTTGAATTTAAATAAGATTCCAGTGAATAAACAAATATATGTAAAATGCATGGATACAAATGGATACGGAACGGTCAGTTTTGGAGTATGTTTTGACTGAATATATTAAGGGAAATTAATAAGAATTTGCTCACACTGGAGGAAATCCGCTTAGCAGACCTTCAGGCAATTCGCCACAGAGGGATATCACATGTAACAATATAAATGATGTACTTTAATAATGAGATGCTTAACATTTGAAGGTGTGTGAATAATCTAGTCCTGTAATTGCCAACTATTGTCAGGTAAATTCGCCAGTATGTGAACAAACTCTAACCCGCTAATAATTATACTAACTATAGTGTATGTTTAATAATTGACGCAGTATGTATCATAATCCTCAACATTACAGAGTGGCCGACTATATGTTTTATTTCGCCCAAAGGGAGATTATAACTTGGGAAAGTTGGATTTCACTGTGTCAACAGATTTCACACGTGTATCTTGGTTTACAAATATGAGTAAATGTTAGCCCGAAATTACCATTGCTTTTCTTTGTTATCATATGGAATCGTATTAAACCAGCTCCGAATCGGATCAAACCAGCCCAATATATATTGACATGTGTCAATGGTACAACGATATACCGAGAACAATCAGCAACAAGAAATAAAGATGCATGCATCAGATCGCCCATGAATAATTTACAAAGAATTACTTTTGAAATCTGATACAATCTATGATGTATTAAATAACGTGTTCTACTAAAGTACACGATATATACTATACATGTTGACTATATATATCTCTCTTATAAAAGGGTAATGTGCAATTATTAATTTTATACTTGTTCTTGGTAACCACTTAATGAGTATTTTAAATGAAGTTTGTGACGTGAAATGAAGTAAAAATCGATACGATATTTTGTACATGGACGGAAACTTTGTTGTGGCGTATTTACGATGAGAAGAAGCAAATAGTTAATTACAAGTAGAATAATTAATATTATTATTTGACATTTCGTAACGTAAATAGGTTTATAAAAATGTTAATTAAAAGATTAAACTCAATACCATATGCGTGTGTTCATGGGTGTCACACGTAGTGACGCAGCGACAGGGGTTGGGGTGTACGTACTTAAATTGTATGGGACACTATCGGGTCTATTTGAAAATTTCATGTGCATGTTTTCACGTCTGGTCATCACATGTGGGGACGCGGCGACAGGTGATTGAGGTGCACGTAAGTACTTTTTTTCTAATATTGATTGTGACACTGTCGGTCTGTTTGACAATTTCATATGCATGTTCTCACGACTGGTTAGATGTAGGGACGCGGCGACATGGGATTGACGTGTACGCACCTGTATTTGAACATTTCATGTGCATGTTTGCAAATGTCACAATATGTCCTGCGTAGAGACGTTGCGACATGGGGTTAGGGTGTGCGTACTTATATTGAGTGGGACACTGTCTTGTCTATTTTATTATTTCTTGTGTATGTCATTAAGGCTGATCACATCGCCACGGAGGCGTGGCACAGGGAGTTTGGGTGTACGTATAATTATATTGCATGCAACACTGTAGGGTCGGTTTGAACATGTCAATTTCATGTGTATGTTCTCATGGCTGGTCACAGCGGCGTGTTACGAGGGGTTGGGTATACATACTTTTATTGCATTTATTTATAAGGCAGCATCTTCTGTTTGATATATCTCAAATTGCATATGTATATTTGTGGTGACAGCTAGTTAAGCCAACGTTTCTTTTCCGAATTCCGGAAACATGAACCTCAGCATCCATCTTGGATTTTACTCTTTGCATCATTAAAGTTTTTGGGATACGTTGCAGCCCGAATCAGTCCGTCTGCATATTGGTTGTCACGATTTGAATCTATCGGCAAACCATATAGCCCACATTTATGAGCAGGTAATTATCTAATTGGACATGCACGATCAAGCGTCATGGGTAATGTGGCCTTGTAAGCACCATGTGCTTGGTCGCGAGTGAACCAGGTATCTTGTTCTGATATATGGGTATATGGGTATATTTGAATTTCTAATATTAAATTTATAATATTTCCCCAATGTACGTGACTTATTTTTTGTAAAATAATTCTTGGGCGATCTTCTTTTCTTGTCATAATTGTCACCGGGAATGGGCAGTGATGGCTTGCATGGAACATTCCGCCAGTCATATTTTAGATATAGATAGTAAGTTCATATGAAATGAAAGAGAGAAACTTAGCGTGCACCTGTCGAATCTTATGTGAATCTAAGCGTAGCATAATCAACTACTTCACATGTCAAATAAATTATTTCTTATTTCTACGCAATTGACACATGCCAACTAATTGGCATATCCACTTTAAAGAACTAGACATAAGTCTTGATTCATATTGACAGAGCACTTAATAGAGGATTTGAATAGAACATTCACGTCGCGCCATGCATTTTTTTTAGGATGCAGGCTAATGAGAGAGGGGTAGTATAGTCGTTGTGGTGATTTTGGACGGTGAACGTAGAAAAACTTGTTATAAAGCCAGTTTTGGTGTCATTTTGACCGGGAATGTTTGGACAACAATATATCCAAAATCCGCTAAAATCCGGTTTGGGGAAATTGTTTTACAGTCATTTGAATACAGGACGTTTCGTCATTATGCCACAAAATTTTACTTGTGTTAGCTCGCAAACCACTAAGGCGTGGCAAGTTCGCATGAATAATTGTCATATGATGACACGACAACATGACCCACCACAGTGTAAGCCATATTTGCCCCCACCAATAAAGAGCGTCGAGTAAAATACCATACATAAAGAGCGTTTTGTGAGCGTTGAAGGAAACACCACAATAAGCCATGTGTGCGCTCCAGTGATAAAGCACGTTATCATAGAACGACATAACGCACTTCACTGCAGTTGTGCAAACCACAAGTCGCATTGTTCAGTTGTTTCTAATATATCACTTCGATTTGTATCTCTAATTGTGAAAGTTGTAAAAGTAGCTTTTTTAGGAGTCGGACAAATGTTTCCTGTTGAAAACTAACGGTGACAACGTACGCAGGAGATTTGTTTTGGTTAATTTGATTGCTTCATTCGTTGTTCTCGTGTTCTGTTTTATTATTGCATATTTATTCTCGCTCTATTTCATTTCTCATTGTTGATAATGGCCGACAATCGTACCGTCGGCGATGAGCTTAACCCAGCTGAAGACCTCTGTGTCATATGTGGTTTTGGTTTTGTTAATGATCCACCGGTAAAGGTGGGGGCAAAAGGTATTGTGACTCTCATAAGCTTTTGCGGACAACGGGGGCGACCTAATTTGAAACAATACCTCACCGCGCGCAGCCAGGTGACGCCTGTCGACAAAGTGCTGGTGCATGCAGGTTGCCGGAGAGATTTTACCGACACATAAAGAAAGACACAAGATAATTTGGTGGTTTCAGAAGCGAAAAGATAGTATAGTCGTTGTGGTGATTTTGGACGGTGAACGTAGAAAAACTTGTTATAAAGCCAGTTTTGGTGTCATTTTGACCGGGAATGTTTGGACAACAATATATCCAAAATCCGCTAAAATCCGGTTTGGGGAAATTGTTTTACAGTCATTTGAATACAGGACGTTTCGTCATTATGCCACAAAATTTTACTTGTGTTAGCTCGCAAACCACTAAGGCGTGGCAAGTTCGCATGAATAATTGTCATATGATGATACGACAACATGACCCACCACAGTGTAAGCCATATTTGCCCCCACCAATAAAGAGCGTTGTGTAAAATACCATACATAAAGAGCGTTTTGTGAGCGTTGAAGGAAAACACCACAATAAGCCATGTGTGCGCTCCAGTGATAAAGCACGTTATCATAGAACGACATAACGCACTTCACTGCAGTTGTGCAAACCACAAGTCGCATTGTTCAGTTGTTTCTAATATATCACTTCGATTTGTATCTCTAATTGTGAAAGTTGTAAAAGTAGCTTTTTTAGGAGTCGGACAAATGTTTCCTGTTGAAAACTAACGGTGACAACGTACGCAGGAGATTTGTTTTGGTTAATTTGATTGCTTCATTCGTTGTTCTCGTGTTCTGTTTTATTATTGCATATTTATTCTCGCTCTATTTCATTTCTCATTGTTGATAATGGCCGACAATCGTACCGTCGGCGATGAGCTTAACCCAGCTGAAGACCTCTGTGTCATATGTGGTTTTGGTTTTGTTAATGATCCACCGGTAAAGGTGGGGGCAAAAGGTATTGTGACTCTCATAAGCTTTTGCGGACAACGGGGGCGACCTAATTTGAAACAATACCTCACCGCGCGCAGCCAGGTGACGCCTGTCGACAAAGTGCTGGTGCATGCAGGTTGCCGGAGAGATTTTACCGACACATAAAGAAAGACACAAGATAATTTGGTGGTTTCAGAAGCGAAAAGACTACGATCTGATGCAACGCCAATCAATATAGCAGAAGACTGCTTAATATGTGGAGTTCATACAAGCACTGATGTTAGACACCCAGATAGGTCCACACCAATGAGCCAAGTAGAGACCATCCCTTTCAGGGACAAGCTCTTACAGTGCTGTGCGCATAGACAGGATGCTTTAGCATATGACGTGGAGAAGCGCATTCAAGGGCGCATTGACTTGGTAGCAGCATAGGCCGTTTACCACCACGGATATCTGACTCGATTCTTGCAAGGCAAGGGTGTAAGTCAACCCGAAACAGGAAAAGCAGGTCGAAGATCAGATCAGGGTATGAAACATTGGTTCGAAACGATTTGTAATTGGCTCGAGACAGAAGCTGGTGCTGAATGATACACTGTTAGTGAGTTACATTCCAGAATGGTTGAATTCGCAGGCGAGTCAGAGGTTTATACTATTAAAAGTTTGAAAGGTAACTTAGAGGAATACTATGCAGAATTCATTTTTTTCGCCGAGGTTAAGGGACGAAAGGATGTCGTTTGTTTTCGAAATATGGCCAAATTCATTATAAATGAAAAGTGGTACATTGATAAAAAAACAGGATTTAGATGAGGAGGCAGACAGGATTGTCTTGACTGCAGCAAGAATAATAAAAGCACAAATAAGGGAGGCCGATTTCAGTCGCGAATCTTATCCACCCAGTGATGCTATATCTATTATTAGTCAGGGGCGAAATTGGATCCCGAATCACCTGCAAAGCCTACTAAAGATTTTAATTCCGTCCGATGTCAATCATGTCAAGCAGAATAGCATCGGTCATTCCATTGTACAGGGTGCTCGTCCACATTCGGTTATAACACCAACGCTGTTTGGACTGGGTGTAGAAATGGACAATGTGTTTGGTTCCAAATGGCTAGTGAACGAGTTATCCTGGTTGGGATTCTCTGTTACCCACGATGAAGTTGAGAGGTACAAGCAATCCGTCATTCAGACCGAAACGCCCAGTCAAATACTAACTGACTATGCACCCGGTGCCTTCGTTCAGTGGGTGGCAGATACTGTCGACCACAACATAGCAACTCTATATGGCAAGGGGACCTTCCATGGAATGGGGATAGTTGCAATATATGCACCCATGAATCAATCAGCACTGAACATGAAATCGCGTGTAATCATGAGACAAAAGCGGTTGAGGGTTGATGAGCTCGTGAAAAACAAAGGAGTGTCCATCTCCCAATATGTTGATGTTATTGGCAAAGGAATTTCCAATATCAAACTGAAACCTCTTCTTCATTTGGCCACACCATATACCCTCCCATCTGACCTCAGCACAGATCTGCTGTGGCACTCAGCATGCTTTTTCAGTAAGAGTGAAAAACCTAGCGCGAACTGGTCAGGTTTCATGCAAAGTGCTTACTCGCAGGACGACACTCTGACCGCTGAGAAATCAGATGTTCTGTTCCTTCCCATCATCGATCTGAATCCGTCAGATGACGATTGCATTTATTCTACACTCATTTATGTTGAGGAACAGGCACGTAGATTGAACATCCACACGCCATATATCACTTTCGACCAGCCGTTGTGGCTCAAGGCTGTAAACATAATAAGTTCTAAGTCGATGAACATAGTGTGTAGGCTGTGCGGATTTCACACTGTAATGAGTTTCATGGGGAGTATCGGTTCGATGATGAAGGGGTCGGGGTTAGAAGAAGCTTTGGAGAAAGTGTACGGTCAGAACACAGTGACCCATATGATATCTGGAAAGGCAGTGTCGAGGGCATTGCGTGGTTACTACCTAGTTGAGGCTGCGCTTTTCAATAAGTTGATAGCTGAAGTTGTCCCAGTTGAAAAGGACGACAGTTCTGCGGACATCGAATCGGTAATGGAACAAGATGACACAGAAGCCTCGCACATGCAACAGTGTGATGTACACGTTGTTGGTGAAAACACGATGGGCAAAATGCACCAGAGTGGAATGGACAGAATACAAAAACTGCGTGAAGAGATTGAAATTGGCGTTGTTCCTATATCCGGTGGCTGCGGACTCAACTGAACTGTTGAAGGTCGAGCAATGTATCAATTGTTATAAATCACTGCTTGTCAAAGAATCCCTCACAGCAAAATTGTGGGTGCAGTATATGGATTATGTGCAAACCTTAAAGAACTTAATCCGTGCTGAGCGAACAGGGGATTGGAATCTGCATATTGTAACATTAGGGAAGATGCTGAACCTCTTCGCCGCCACTAGTCATATAAATTACGCAAAGAGCTGCAGACTATATCTCCAAATGATGCTAGAATTACCAGTGAAGCATCCTTGGGTACATCAGTGTTTGAGGAACATGGCTTCCATGTAGCCCGTAGAAGTAGCAGATTATGGGCGGGGTTATCAACCGATCTTATACACTGAATAATGACGTATTGAATGCTGATGGGTGGGGTTGGGAACGACGTGGTGAGGATCTTTCCCCAGTCATGACTGACCAGAATGCAGCCCCAGACAAATTGCTCAAGTTTGTACGGTGCAAGTGTAAGATGTCATAAAAAACCATGTAACACCAATGTGTGTACATGTCGCAAACATGGTCTGAAATGTGTTATCGCTTGTGGAGATTGTCGTGGAGAGGGCTGCGTGAATTCAGAAGAGGTTCTCATAGATGACGAGGGTGAGGTCTGAGTATATATGATATATTTGACACACAAGTGTCGAAATCATGAAGTATTTCTCATTCTGGTCATCACTGGCTGATTTCGATCAACAAAATAAACAAAAGAAATAATTGTCATTTTAGCGGCCATTTTTGGTTGCCATCTTTTGACTCTGCGACTGATATTTGGTCAGTGTGACTCCCGTGGAATCCTTTGTCAAACGTGATGAAATTTGTACGAGAGCAAACTCATTACCCCTACCTCACAATGGACTAATGCTGATTGGGGAATATTTATAATCGTTGGCCGCCACATTGGACGCCATCTTGAATCCTGAATTTTCCCCAAGGCGGATTTTAGCGGATTTTGGATATGTTATTCCTGATACTTTTGCGCGCAAAATGAGACCAAAACCAGCGTTATAACAATTTTTTCCAGGTTCAACCTCCCGACGACCACACTAGGGTAGCAATAAGTAACTTCTGTCGTTGTCCCAGAAATACATTGACCAATATATGAAAGCTGTTGCAGAAAAATTGAGGCCAATCAATATATTAAAAAGAACGGCGCGTACACAATGCCAGTGCAATATGCGTGGCCAAGGAACATGTCCGAGAAAGCCAACTTTCTTGCTCATTTGAACTCTCGATGTTCGTTTTGTTAGGAAAACACATTTGCGAGAGAATCGGATTTCTTAACTATAATGTTTGAAATGGTTAATTTCAGCATGCGATACCAATGTGAATCTTCCGTCTTAATAGATAGAGTTCCGATATTGTCAATGTACAATTTACGCTGGGAAGCTGTTCTGGGACGACCACTTCAGAACTTACAATTCATAGCTACATGTACATCCAAGAGAAATCACCCACATTCTTCGAGTCGGAAGCTCTCCAATTACTGGACATCGACGTCAGACGTCACGTGACGTCGCTCGCTGTCGTGGGATAAGCTCGTTCGCCGAATAAGGTTTCAGAATTGCTTCCATTCATCTTGTGTTGGCTAATTTAGATAGCTAACAAGTTATATCAATTGCTCTACATGTCTAGTAAATCCAATTACACTCAGTTAATGCCTCAAAGTATCAATCTTATTGGGAAAGTATTGACTGTCATGAATGTTGACCGGAGGACGCACGTCCCGTTTGGCTATGAACTAGATACGTCTGTGCCAAGGAATGTCGAAGCTGAGGTCATGTGTCATCGTAATGTGGAATTCGCTCAACATGCTAAATTGCTTTCGTGCTTTGTTAGTGGTTATTGATGTTGTTGGTCGCTGGGACAAGGCTGATTTTTATGGACGACAACGTATGTTTTTCTCCCATGTGGGACACGCCGTATCATTGGAACCGGATTTGTCATACTTATTTCAGTTCTTTGCCAGCTACCATCTAATTACTAAAGATGACTGAGCGCATGCATAATGGCACTTACATACTGAGACATAATGAAACTTACAGACTGAGACATATGGGGCGTAGGCGTGTTTTTATAACCGGTCAACAAGGCATACAGTTTGTAGACTATATCAAATATCGGATAATGTTCTTAGTGCGATGAAACACTATGAATGAATGAATTCTATCCATAGCTTATCGCTAGAGGGGGGGGGGTGTGGGGGGGGGGTGTCTGGGGTGTCTCACCCCCCCCCCCCCCAGCAGAGAGCTATATTTTCAATAGTTGGAAATTTCATACCTGCCACAACGAAATTTCACACCAACAATAGGTTGAAAATGTTCTTGTAGTTTGATTATAAAACAATTTATTGGGGGGAATTTATTGTTTTTCGACCAATATTTGCATATGTTCCTATTTTTGATCCAAAATTTTTACAGGAATGGTCATCAGTTGGAAATATTCCAACCTTAGGGGGGTGACAGGTTGGAAATTTCCAACACTTGGAAAGCTTGTGTCCTGGTCCCTCCCCCGTGGCCAGTCAAAAACTTCTAGTTAATTTAAGAAAACAATATTGTCATACAATTGGTCAACATTATCATTGGAATTGTCATCAGTTGGAAATTTTCCAACCTAAGTGGGGGTGTAGAGTTTGAAATTTCCAACAGTAGGAAGGCTTGAGGCTAGTCTAGATGTTAGGATTTTGCGATTTTCTTGTTCAGATTTCAAAATTTTCGCACACCGAGCCGAACCATGGTCGGCCCGGTGTGTCATTGTCCCATCCACATGGCCAATACAAAACTGATAATTAGTTTAGCAAAACAATATTTTACTACATTTGGTCAAACTTGTAGACATAAATGGTCATCAGTTGAAGAATTTTCCAACCTGAGGGGGAGCATGAGGTATGAAATTTCCAACACTAGGAAAGCTTCAGTTGAGGCCAGTCTAGATGCTAGGATTTGCGATTTTCTTGTATAGTTTTAAAATTTTTCTCACACCGGGCCAAACAACCATGGTCGGCCCGGTGTTTCCTGGTCTGTTGTCGGTAGCTGTGTGCATTTGTCTGGAATTAGATCACTAGTTGTTTTTTTGGGGGCAATTTTCAGGTTAAAATATCTTAATGTTCTCATACTGGGAAAATAGAAGCATGGTTTATGAATATATAGGAAATTAGGCCTGAGCATGAGGTACAAGGGGGGGGGGGGGGTGCAAATGGAATTATGCAAAAAGTTGTGCTGGTGCGATTCCGACTCAAGGGGGGGGGTGCAAATGGAATTATGCAAAAAGTTGTGTTGGTGTGATTCCGACTCAAGGGGGGGGGGTGCAGTTGGAAATTCCCAAGGTGGACACCCACCCCCCCCCCCCCCCTCAGCGGAGACCCTCTAGCCACATCCCTGATCGAATACCTATCCATGCACGGCAGTCCCCTACTGACATTCTTACAGGACGATCTGTAGCCGTGAAAATTGCATACGTTCATTTTGAAAAAAAAACACGAAATCGTATTGTGAGCGGAGCTAGCTCAGTGCTCCTCTCCCACATCCCTCATATTATTGTCTTTAATTAAACAAACAAACAATTATCTCGTCCTGATCTTGGGTTGTTGTTTCTCGGACGAAGAGTGTTTTCGCGGTGATTTATGTCTATGTCAAAGAGATTTGCAGGGCCTTGGTTGTTTTTGCTGAGCCTTGGTTGTTTTTTTCTGAACCTTCTTAACTTCTTCGATAGCCTTTCTCTGTCTTGTGGTGAGGGCTTCGGGTGTAGAAGGATCGGGTGGATATGCGAACCTCGTCTCCAGCGGAAGCCAATAATGCCATATCTCCCGTCTCCATATGTGGCGTGTGGACGGTCGCTGCGATTTTGTGACATCAGTCACGGATGTGTATCTGGCTGTGGTGCCGTTATCCTCGGCATTCGCACTCCACAGGCTTCCATGCGAAGGCGCACTGAGATGGTGTCTTCGACAGTCTCCGCTGCTTGGTAGCACCATTCGTTTGAACAATCGAAGTTATATGAAGTTTTATATTGTGTTTTGTACTACTTGTCTAGAACTCTTATTTTATCATACAATCATTCATTTATGCATAGCCTGGGATACGACACGGCTATCGCTATTAGACTCCTACGCTAATGCAGAAGACTGGAAGCCTTCGGGGATATAGCCATGGGTATGCTAACGCCGTATGTTAACGCCGTATGTTTGGTTAGCAAAAAGAGCATAATCACCCAAACTATTCTCACACAACCCAAATTATTCCACACGAAACGACTTAACTTTCACCGGACAACCACCATAATATTTCAACCTACTCCCACATAACCAAATCATTCCATATGAAACTACTTTATTTTTGAAAAAAAAACTATCAAACCGGCCCACCAATTAATTCAAGTGAGTCTATACGCAATAAAATGATAAAACCTTAAGTTTACTTTCGCGGGCAGGGACAGGAAGACGACCATTTACTGTCATGACACTGCCCAGAAATATATATCATTTTGTTTTTGTTGTTACAAACTGTAAAGAAATTACTGTGATATACATTACTGAATAAACAATCTATATAAAAATATCTATCTATCAATCTATCTGTATATCTATATATCTATCTATCTATCTATCTAGCTATCTATCTATCTATCTATCTATCTATGTTGTTCATGTTCACTGAGTTAAGCAAATATGAAGCAATGGACACTCATACTGAGTCCGTGCCTCCATACCTCTGACATACACACACACACACACACCCTCACACACACCACCCTCACACACACACACACACCCTCACACACACACATATATATCTATCAATCTATTTATCTCTATATATACATGTAGGTCGATTTCCAATGATTTTCCCACGACAGTCACTATTATAGGAGACTAAATATACCCTTAGATGTCCTCGCCATAAATAGTGTGAAAACTGTTTACATGCACCATCTGCACTTAGCATTGCGTTGGAAAAGTCCTAAAACTCTACCTTTTTCTGTACAATTGATGTTATTTATCACTCCGTTCTCCTCCAGACAAAGAACGCCAATGTCGCAAGACACATTCGCCACACAACCTCATCCCACGCGGGTTGCAGATCGTACAATGTATACGTCGCTGTGAAGTGTGTGAGGCAATGTTCACGAACAGCTATCAAGAGCGTCTGGGGGAGAGCAGTAATGTAGATTGATCTTTCCTTTGTTCAATGGTGTTTATTTTCACATCTTCCGGAATAGCTATTCCGTAAAAAGTGTCGCCCGATCGATTGAAGGGGGTCATGGCAGGGTGTACTCGCATAGCCAACTCCGGCTGTCCATGCAGATAATGTCGGTCGATCTAAATTAGCGTCACACCAGACAATAGCATCCGGCAGACAACCAGTCGCCCGTAGAAAATAGTTCGAATTGAAACAAGTGCACCACACATAATAACCCCACGCATCGGTGGCTATTCGCAGATAATTTTCTGAGGTGGCTTAAATCGAGACATCCCTTATTCCGATCGGTGATTACTGGGTAAAACATGTTGCATGTGGATTTTCAGGTGGATTTCATCGCATTGTGGTTGATGAATATATCAAAGATCTTTTATATCATTTTACACTCTAAAGACTGTACATGTACTTTCATAAGAAATGAATGGACAAAATGGTTACTTGGTGATAGTGTTTCATTTGTGCTGCCTCGTGGGCACATTCAATATAATTGAAACGTGACATATACGATGACTGAGATACAGACGACGGACGCCAACCCATGGCAACAGCTTAAACTTGACTTCAAGTTAAGCCAAAAAAGAGGATATTTCTGGCCACCGACAACATGAACCCTGGTCAAGATACAAACTAAAAAAACAAGGACGGCGTTGAGTCACAAGTACATACAGATATTGGTCCATCCATTAGCTGCGTGCGTTGCTGTAAGATGTTGAGGATGTCGGTATGGTCGATCGCGTAGACGACCGCGTACATGATTATGCGGACAAGACATGCTATAGTTTGTTGGTTCGCCTGCCGTTGCAGTGTCAGAGAATATTCAGTGGACCCCATGACCTCACGATAGTGACATCAAACGAAAAAGTCAGCACAACTTATAGGTATATTGCATGAAGTTAGACTTAACTTGCTTATATGTTGGGCAGAAACTCGTTTGATTGGTCATATCGGTAAATTGTAAACCATGGTATACAGAAGGATTGCGCCCAGATGTGAACAGACTAATTTCTCTATGCAATGGTATACACAAATTGATCACAAACTATTTCGAGCATGGTCGGGCATAAATGAGATGGAAGACGAATGCAATGGTTCCTTGTTTCAAGGTGTTATGTTATTAGCAACATATAGTCATTACTGCAGATGAACGTCGTTGTGGGTGTACGGACATCAAACTGTATGACTGGTAAAAAACCTTAACCTAAGAGCACTATTGTTAAAAACATTCAAACAGAGAATGTTTTCAGTATGAAATGTGACTGATATTACAGATATTAGGACAATATTCGTCTTTTGGCCAACAACATAAATGTACAATACAGTAATTATTTGTTGGAATTTAAATATATAAGCACAATCTTAAAAAGCTTGATATATTCGAATGTTGTTTCAAATACGATATTTTCAACTGTTGGAATTTATTACCAATATTTTGGAGTTACTGCACTAGGTATTGCGGAGTAAATGTACTGTATTCATACGCCATTAATTCAGACACTTGGACAGAAGAAAGGTCGACAAGGCAGTCGGAGTAATATGCTGCGCAAGTCTTTGCAAGGCCTTAATGTGACATTCTTGCATTTTCGTCCGCTTTGTCGCAAATGCCTTGGTAACACAAAGGATTATTTTTGAGAGCAGTTTCCGGTTTAGGCGACTCTGATAGCTTTTAATGACAGGATTGAGGAACAATCGAGTGTTTTTGTGGCTTCTCGATAAGGCGTTAATGGCTGGAGGATTAGACGCCCGTTATAAATCTGATCGATTCCGAAAGTGCAATATCACTTCAAAAACCTTTTAGAAAACTTCAAACAGGTTGCTTTATCTTTTAAAGCCTCGAAAAAAAATAACTGGTCATGGAAAGCTGCTTGCTTTTGATGCGTGTTGCATGACTTACACGTGTGACGAATATCAATCTAGTAACGGAAGATATGGGCGGGGCGACAATGGGTTGGTCGGTTTTAGTTTGCAACAGGTGTAACTGTTATGCTCGAATCAACCGTAGTTGAGACGGAGACACATTAGCCACGTCCATGACAACAGCGAAATGTGGTATTTGGGGTGACCGATGTAGATCCGTTGTTACATGTAAGGTACACGACGCAGTATGACAACACCATAAGCCGTCCAGTGATGGCGAAGGTGGTTCTAATCCAGATAACAACGGATTTGTCATCCACAGTTTGTCAGTTGCTTTTGAAATCGAATTGATGGCTTCTCTGTGCCGTGGAATAATGTCCCAGTGAAGATAACCTTCCGTGCATAACACTGATAACGCCGTGAAGTGGCCTAACAGCTGCAACACCGATAAATTGTGTTAGACTAAGATTTTGAGAACCCCTGGTTATCATATCTCCATGAAGATACAGATGTTTTAAAGAAATGTCCAGGTGCTCCTCTGTTCATGGTGCTATACTGGCCAACTATTCTCAGTTTAAATAAATGTTGCTACACATCAGCTACATGTTCCCGGCACAGAGCGAGATTTTACATTTGTTAGTTAGGATACATTATTATATATAAGTCTGTTTGGCCGAAATCAGCGCTAAAATAGTTTTATTTTTTTTTACCAATTTGTGTTACCCTCCCCCCCTCCATGTATAAGATTGGTGGAAATCGGCGACAAAAAATGTTGCTGCCCCTCCCATTTTTTTGGCCTTGACAATAAGAGCGCCACTTTAGAAAATTCTAACCCACACCATTATCTTCCTCGTAACAAGTTACCCCTGTCATACCCCGTTGGTGTCATCTAGATGATCCCCCGTGAATTTCAATAGAACACATACAGACAGGCAGACATATATTCGCAAATATAGATAGAGATATACACCAGAGCACAACCAAATACGATGGTCCATGACCAAGTTACAAGCCGACATTTTCATACGGATACAAAATTCAGATATTCCCAAGTCAAACAAGCGTTGTACATGTAACTGATGTAAAAACGAATACACAATATCCGTAGTATATGGGTATCCTTTACCGCATGCACAACATAGCTGATGATCCATGCCCGAATTGAAATGTTCACACAGACACACAATTCAAAAATGTTCAAAGTCAAATAAGGGCCGTAACTCTGGTAAAATTAATAGACGAAACATGTTGTGAGTCAGCCATATTCTTTCCCCCGAGCTGTGATATCACCATTCCAAAGCACAAGTGAACTGGGTGATCCTTGTCCTTGGAATGTTCTTTCGGTCATAAAATTCACAAATTTACAATTCAAACGAGGGCCGTAGCTCTGGTAGAAATAAATGGACGAAACACGTTGTATGTTATCTCTTCCATCAAGCTGTTATCACCATACCAAAGCACTATCAAATTCGATGATCTATGCCCGAGTTACAAGCTGAAATGTTCGTACAGACACAACATTCACATATGTCCAAGTCAAACAAGGCCCGTTACTCTGGTACAATTAACGAACGAAACCCGTAGTATGTGGGTATCCTTTCCCCCAACCAGTGCTGTCATCATGCCAAATGGCATCAAAATCCGACATTTAACACCAGAGTTACAAGGTGATATGTTTGGATGGACGGACTGACGGACCGACCACTCGGTTATATGACCCGAACATTCTACGGGAGTCCGGGCATAATAACACTAACTCGTCCTTAAGCATTTATTTTGTGTATTTATCTTCAATTAGTAATTTTTCCTAACTTTTCCACAATTTAAGACACCGAATTCTATTTGGCAAGTACTATTAGGAATTTGTCAACAACAAGTAAATGTCGCGGCAGCCCCAACCCTGCTTATATTTTTCAAACCTATATGGGTGTGTCATTCTGTTCTCTACAAAACCCGCACATTATCTGCTTATAATAGAACTAGGTTTAGGTAGATACTGTGCTTAGAATCGCCTCATTTTGAGTCGATAATGTGCTGAAAATGAGACCGTTTTACTCACATTATCGACTCACAATGAGGCGATTCGAAGCAGGTTATACGCCAACTCACGACTTTCTAGGTGTACGATCTTTAACACGTGTTTTCACTGTGCCCCGCGCCATAAAACGAAATAACTGGTATGCGTCCATTATCTGCTCATTTAAGAATAAAATAATCACATTATGTGCCTATTTCACATTATAGGTCGATTATTTGCGTATTTGCGCGAGGATGTGTGCAGTTGGATACTTCGAGGTTCCTTTGGACAATAGTTAGAAATTCTGTCTACGAAGGGGCCTATAGTTGGAAACCACAATGGTCCACACGACACGCCCCTGATCAAAGATGTATAACACCCTTGTGTTTTTGTACATCGACTATTGTTCATGTGGGAGAAGTGGTCAACAAAGCTGAACAGCAGAATTCATAGAAGACGCGTGGCTCTGGCTGTGATCATTGTTCGTGGGTGCAAATTGCTTGGAGTCTAAACACTTTCTATACCAGAATCAATGGAATTATTTGATTAGTAACAGGTACAATGCATCTATGAGTACACTGGATACAATAAACTGGGTGATTAATCTGAATGTTTGTCTGTGGGTTTGTCGGAGCAACATCGAGTAGAAAGTGATGGAAACGTTTATCCTCCAATATTGTTTGACTCCCCTGCCACCAAGACGACCGCTGGTTCGGCCACACAGCCCATAAGGAGATCAAACGCGAACATGTACTGTCATGCAATTCGGCTGACGTTTATATTACGACCACATAACGTTTTGGAGCCAAAAGTATACCTGGTAGTGCTCGATTGTGTTACAAATCGGCCCGGTTCCGGAGATCACAATATAGATAGATAACTGTGTGTTCATTGTGAAACAATACAGATGGGTTATTGTCACTCTATTCCTGATATGGTATGAATAAAGAGCGTTTTTCTCACTCTTTATCTCACATGAGACGAAGTCTCCGGTGGGGCTATAGCCATCACTCCCCGTCCGTCATCCGTCCACCCGTCAACAATTATTTAAACATCCTCTTCTCCCGAACCGTACAAGACCGATCCGGTTCATATTTGGTACGTATGTTCCTTATGTGACTGCGGGTTTCACATTTGTTCACATTGGGTCACCACGTCGAATATGGGCGGAGCCAGAACTGTTTCCCTCAATATTAATTTTTAAGACGACTTCTTATCCAGAACCGCAAGACCCAACGGAGTCATATCTGATGGGGTAGTCTATATGTGACTGCACGGGATTCAGATTTGTTCAAATTGGGCCACCCGGTCAAATATGGCAGAGACATAACTCTTTCCGTGCACAGTAATTCTTAAAACGACTTCTTCTCAAGAACCATCAGGCCTGTTTAACTTATATTTGGTACAGAGGGTCCTTGTGTGACTGAGATCAAGTCGACCGAAAAAATGAGCGAGTTAGGGGAATCAACACTTTTCTTCCAACGAACTGAGTCTCATTAAAACATCTTCTCGGGAACCGCCGTACTGATTAATCTGACATATGGTGTGAAGGCGCCGTGGTGGTAGGGACTCAGATTTGTTAAATTTGGAACAACTAGTGAAACGAGACACCCCATTATCCCACTTCCTCCCCTTGCACTCGCCCTCCACTCTACCCTCATCCCTCATCATACACCCCAAATAAATCTTGTCAAAGTTATTCTTTCTTGCTTTGACAATGAAAAGCATTTAACTCTTTCGCCACCAAATTTACAGAGGTCAAATTTTCCAGGACACCGGGTTTGCATCAGTTTATGTGGAAATTCAGTGTCTCACATGTGGGGCATTCATACTAGTATTTATAGATGAGGTAGGTATGGACACACATATATTGTCATGACCGGTGACAACTGCTCATCAATTTGAACTAACTGCCGATGGAGGATGTCATATAAATCTGATTATATCGCCATGGTAACGCATGCCATGTGTACCAGGTGCGTAAATATATTTGAACTCACTATTTACTGTTACAGTTAACGTTATTTGCAATATATCACCACACGTATATTGACCAAACTCACATTCAAATAGTTAGCACTATATCCATCACATTTCGAAGATTTAGCATACGTGGTGATAAAGAATGAAATTAGAAGGCGTAAAATGAGCATAGTGATGAGAACAGACCAAGTGTATGACCAAGAATGCGTTCTTCAACCGAGATAAACCCATTTTCCCGGATTTATGCCAACGTGTAATCAACTGTAATAATGCTAAGCAATTATGAATAACTTTCCAAACACAACTGCCAATGTCCTCATTGCATTCCCAAAATGTGTATGCATGTCATTATGATGCTTACAACATGCACTCGCAGCTATTATTATTGAAATCGCGCTATTGCACGTCACGGTGAATTTGGTAACATCACGTCGAAAATAGGAGAAACTAGACGGTTACCACGGAAAACGTCGTTAGAAAGGGCAACAATCTTTATTCCATAAACATGTGTTATCGCAATGTGTTGGCCATAAACAATAACAAACTTAATCAATCGGTACATGTGTATCTGAATAAAAACAAAACCCACACATCGCCATTGTTTCATCAGCATTTTTGGAGAAAACCCACAATAGTAATTGTGACGTCATATATCAACTGTATATATTTAGGTCGGGAACATCTAATTGTGGCCGTATTTGTCAGGTCTACGTGTTCAACAGTAAATTAGCATTGATACAGAATATCACCCAAATGATATCTAACTCGCCAGTCAATAAAATCATTAGTATATCTCCGCAAACGTGATAGTATTGCCTGTTATTCCCGAAAATGATTCTCTGCTAAAGCGGGCAGCGGTGTTGAACGTAAATTACGTCGTGCCCGTCTAAAGCTGGCTGCCGCGTTGAAAGAGTTAAGGTTATTTTAATGAACTACGGTGCCACTGTCATGCCATCATGTCATATTTGATATTTTCTGACAAATTTGAATAAACAAACAGTTCCATAGATCTGCATTGGTATGGTTCTACCAATGTGTCACTGGCTGTTATGTTTGTTTCAACATTGTTTTGTTAACCACCACTTAGCCAGGTTAATTTATTTAACTAGACCAATAGCAAGGTTCTTGTGCGTTTATAACGGATCAAACAGGGTCGATATAGGAGATTTAACGCCCCACCCACTGCTGTAAAAGAGAAACTATTTTTGCTGTTGAATTCAAGTTTGGTATAAATAGATTCCTATGATCATACAGTAGTCAAGCTATATTGACCGGTTATATAGGTGTTACACTGTCCTCTCTTAACCCTTTTCGTTAATGTAATGAGGTATATAGCAATTACTAGTATAGTGAAAGCATATATTTACGGTACGATATCTCTAGGGTGCAATAGATGATGCTGACTAAACATTCCCTAAATTGTGTTGTCACCTTTGGGGAACGTGGTATCACTAGACATTGTTTAAATAATTATGGAATCATAATGGGTCCAAAAAAAGAAAATGCAGTTATTGTGAAATGTTCAGCTTAGCATGAGAGAGCTTGAGCAGTTGATTTAAATGTTTAAAAGTTATTCTTAATTGAACAAACTGCAGTACACTTCACAGTACATGTATTATCTGCCCGGACAGTCTAGTTGCGACTGCACAGTCATTGACTGTCTTGTTATATACGGTATTTCGGGTATTTATCCATTGTCCATACAACAACACCGCATATATACATAGTTTTGGGGTTTCTGATGAGCCATGTATATTTAATTAGACTACTAATGCTTATGCGACGAATTAGCTTCATTTTTAGGATGTCCAAATCATAGTGCAGGTGGCTGGCTATATGTCGCGGATACCACCATCACAGTCCAGACTATAGCTAGACAAGCCGGATGTGCATGGTGCGAACACGACATCGGTGAACATCGGAACCCATTGTCAAAATTGATCTCGTTAAGATTGGTGAACATCGAAACGCGCCAATGCAATCGAGACATGAAAATTTAAATAATAAACAAAACATTTATAACGCTTATTTCGAAGCACCTAATACTGAGTATTACACATTCAGATACATCTTGATAACAGCACATATTATTAATCATCCGATTTTAAAATGAATGATTTATTTATCGTGTTGCCAGACTGGATTTGTCACCTCAATGTACGTATGTTATCCTCGTTTGTCTTATCAGCGGAACGAACATGGTGCCTCTTGTTACCACGCATTCTAACATTACTGAAATTAAACGCGATCGAATATAAAAACGTCAGCGTATTCCGAAGACGCTCGATCCCAAGAGGTTGATAAGAATATAACTTGTCGCCACGTTGAGATAATTCATATAGAATGTGAAAACTTTGATAATCGTTTTACGGACATTAAATTATTCCGCAATTCTCCTTGGGCCGAATCAATTCCACGCCCGTCGGACGAGCTCGGTTTGTCGCCATTCGATACAAATATTAAACCTACAGGTGCGAGAAACATGTTTTATTCAAATCTTTATGGCGAAAATATTTATAATCTCAGCACCCAAGAGGATGCGTTCAACGGTCGAGCAACTTATACTGCATCTCCAGTGACATAATATAATACAAGGTGGCGATTGAAAGTGAGAGCTTTCCGATGAATAGCAACAAACCATATTTCCGACTAAATCCTGAAAAATCACCCATAATTCTGCTGTGGTTAAGGAGTCGAGTGCATTACTGTATGCATCTCCAGTAACAACATATAATACATGGTGGCGTTTGAAAGTATTTACTAACAGTATACGCAAAGAGTGTGCGATGAGCCAAACACTCAACACCGGGGGACCTAACTAAGCCCGCTGTGGATCACCAGAATTCGAGATGGTTGTTTTAGCGGCGATCCACGATGAAATTGTGTGCATGGAGCGGATAGATACATACATGTACATACTATAGCCTGATCAGAGCCTGATCAGGCCTCACCAACAATCACCACGAACCATTGATAATCGCGGACAACTACTTTTGACATTTTACGATATATCGAATTATTTTATAACATAATTAACTCAATATTGATTATTGACCTGTTCTGACTTGTTTAATCTTTCAATTCACGTGATTATATATATAATACATGTATGTTATTTGATTCGAGTCGAGGAACCCACCATCAAAGCTCATATTGATCAGATATCGATTTTTGAAGTTTGTTATTTATCGAGATGTGCAATTATTTGTGGCCCAGAAACACGAGGTCAAGCGAACGATCGTGGACAATATTGCGGATGAAGATGGATAACTCTAATAGCAAGTGGTAATACGGCCAAATTTCGTGATACTTAAGTGATAATACGGCCATATTTTGTTGAACAAAATGTTGATAAATAACAAATTTTGGGAAATGTTATACCATAGTTGAAAATGGTTAGCATTATTTGTTGCAAATAAGCATATTTTGAAGAAATGTTGTTGTTGTATCTTGATGATATGTGGACCGTCTGATCGGATTGAGTACCTTTAAAGCTATACGGACCAACCGTTTAGATTTAGAAACAATGGGAATATCTTTCCTGATACCACCAGAGATCCGACAGGAACGTACACGTGGTCGAGCAAGACTATGGTACAGCGGCAGACCAGAATAGTTATCTAAATCCAAATTAAATATTAATCTAATCTGAACATTCAGTTATAGTGAAATATTTAAATTTTGTATGTAGCCATTATTGATTGTATTCTGTCAGTCAGGGGTGCCGGGGTATAGACGGCCATCATAGGCCACGACACTCCACACAATATACAAACTGACTTATATTATAATGTATTAATGTATAATGTATTGTGAAATAAAATATTATCCTATACAATGCTGACGGTAACGTTGTTGAAGATAATTACGACGGCAGACGACATTTGTTGATGACAATTGTTTGTATTTTTATCATTTCCATTTCTCAATATCCATCATGTTATATAGACCAGGGAATAAAGCAATTATTGGGCAAATTTTCCAAGGACAAAACAAAGGTTGTCGCCATACATCGAGTCGGGGAATGGAGGAATTTGTGTAAAATGTTTATTCATGGATTGCATTTACAAATAACTTTTTATTGTAGATTTCATTCGTATCCCATTAAAATTAATGGACAATGTACGAATCTGTTGATTGAGATAAAAAAGAAGGATATAAAATGGAAATTGGATCAAAAGTAATTACAACTTATGCGAACCTCTATCATCATGGACCATGTTCAAGATAAACAATTGCGAAACATAATGGGATATCGGGATGTAGAAACCATCAACAAAGAAAAAGTAATACATGAGTAATGTAAACACATTGCGGGGTCGGAAGCAGAAATGTCATATACACATGTATACTAGATGTTGTGAATTTACTTGATTGGGTGATTGTCGTATCAAATAATAGTTCGAGATGGTCACCAAATTGTCCCGAGGAAATGGGAAATTTGGACAGCAGTTTGGACGAATCAGTCAACATATCCAAATAAGCATACCGGTATGCTTATCGTTTAGTTTCTTTTTTTTTGTGTGCGGAAATTGTGACACCCTGTATGGGGCTTATTTGGGACTGTATGTGTATTTAATAATGGGGATCGTCATGGTTGTCATTTAGTAATAATGCAGGCCTACCAGCATTGCTTGAGCAATCACTCTGATTAGGCGACGAATGTGCAAATATTTTGCTCCAAATCTGTTTTGTATGGCAAAATAACATTTTATGAATCTGTTCCAAAACTCCCAAAGCATTCTAGCTTTCTCAGCCCCCCCCCCCCCCCCCCCTGTCATTACATACAGCTTGACAGTGTTTTTTTCCTCAATGTTCACCAAGTATGCCCAGTAGATATTTTATCGAATTGAAGTAATATACACTCATTGCTGGAGCATTTGAGTTGGAGCAAACAAAATATATGATTGATGGCATAGTATAACAGACTTATTTTCCTCTATGTTGGAAGTTGCCATGCAATTTACTGTCTTTCCGCCCCGTATACTGTTATTGGCTTCACCAGGTCTGTCCACCTCGGCACCTTGCATGTATCCTTATTCCGCGCCGTATTATTGTTTGGACCACGAGAGTTTGTATTAATATTGCGCAGATCGCATATTGTCACTGATGTACAAATATGTTCGCACAACGGATGGTGCAGCATTATTTCGGATCGCATGTTTTCACCAATGACTAGTAAGCTGAGAAACCAGTGGCATTAGTTATACGACGACAATCGTCTTAGTAATCGTAGCTTCGCTGATTCATTTGATCTAGAAATTGATTCAATTTCCATATCAATCAATCGTTCGAATGTTGAGAGATTGCATATATGTCGACATAATCGCCACAGATACATTTATGCGATTAAATTATATACAACATATGACAAATTGCTGGCGTGCGCACAAACGGGAACAGTCGGTCACCACAGTGAGAAATACTTCTGCGTTCAGATTTAATGAATTGAGCAAAAACATAAGCTAAATACACATAAGCTAAATACCCAGCATGTTCTCCCGAATATCAGCAGGTTTTTGGGCTCATTATATGAATTGTTTTATATTCCTAAACGGCGTAGGATCGCCTCATTTTGATTCCATAACTGACTGAAAATAAGTGTCACTGTCGGCCCATAATGACTTACCATAAGTTCATTAAGGATGGGAGACCACAGGTATTTGGCATAGATATACTCAACCACCTTATTCATATATATACCAACCACCTTATTCGTGATCAAATATGGCATGCACGACAGAAAGCCTGTGTCGACATGTCACACACGGTACACGTTAAAAAATTTATCAGAATCAGGCGTACGAAATGAGAGGATGGTGCATCTCCCTTTTGGCTGGATCAGATAAATAGAGTACTTCCGCTGTATTTAAGTCTAATCTACCCCCGACAAGCTGAGCTCGTGTACCCAACCTCAATACAAACCAGTGTGCTCCTAACATCAATTCAATTCATTTAGTGTATTCTCTTAAAACTCATATTATACAGTTTCATGAATATGGAGACATAACATATTTACAATGAGAATAGGAGAATATTGCTATATACAGTAGCTATTATATGAACACAGATCCGAATCAGCTGATCAATCGAAGCCGGTGTCACGTTATCGTATTTAGTATTGCCTGTTCGGAGGAACCAATCGAGCAGAAGCAATACAAGGCATCGAAAGGGTTTCTAAATCTCGACGAGTGTGTTTTATGGAAATCATGGTAGTAAACTAATGTTTGACATTACTCTTACATAGCTCCGCTATGAACTTTGGTATTCTGTAAATTCTGATCAATAAGAGCCAGGTAATTAGATTGTACTCATACTGTATAGGTGTATTCGATATCACGTGACAATGACAACAAAGATGATGCCCACCGCGTGCAAAGATAACAACCCATTAGTTCGGTTGATTAGTAGGGTTGTTCCTCTCACGGGATTACAATGATGCTCGCCGATGGGCTGACAACATACGAACAATAACAGTAAATCTACGCTCGCCACGCGAACTACATGTATACACACATGGATAAACAAGAAAACCCTAATCAGAAATGGTAACGCGCTCAAGATAATATATTATATACCCATGATTGTAATTATAGAATATAAAATATATTGGTTTCGCGAATGACCAACTAAGAATTCCGTTAAAATAACAATAACAACCGGCACCTAGTTAACGAACGGCGGCCGACTCGGCCGTCTCCGACCACAATTCACAGTGGGCTGCAGAACGAAAAATGTCTATAAAAGTTGAAATATAAAACTTACAAATTATCTTTTTCATTTCTTTTATTTGTAATCGACATAGCTTGTCACAAACCAAAAATCAACATTATTGACATAATAATGTAAAGGATAATAAACGAAATTGAAATTCCGAACTATACCTTTTACCGGACTCGGCCTCCGGCTCGCAGTTCGACTTTAAATCATCCAAAAATTTCCCATTCTATAAATAAAACACCCATGTTAATGTCAGCGCCCACAGCTATCTGGAATCTCTAGGACAGTATACACGCGGCGCGCGTAACAAGCACTATTCCCTAACACAACGAACACGTTCAATTGAACCATGGCTATATGCATAGCAAGCCGGAGCAAGAGACATTAAATGATTTCTATGACATGCCACGCAGGAGGGCACGACGAGCCAGAGGGGCAATTCGGATATAGGTTTCCACTAGACAATGGTAGGGGCGAGGTGGAGGGTCTCCGTCGGATTTTGTCCAAATGCACCCCGTTAACCCAGAGCCACAATCGTCAGCTCGGGAAATTCCATTTGAACACCCATTGAGTTATAATTTTCCAACTGTTATCGCAAGCTTTCCAGCGGTTGGAATTGTATACCCCCCCCCCCCCCCGAGCTTGGAAATTGTCCAAATATTTGATCGAAATTAGGTCATTTTTGGAATATGAAATATACAACTGTTAATGTGTTTGCCAAAGTCTGTCCGTCCTCGTGACTTAGATTTTAATGATGCTCACCGATGTGTTGGCAACAATCGACATACGAACAACAACAGCAATTCTGCGCTGGCCTGAACAAGTCACATGAATAAACAAGCAGTATGCATTGGCAAAACCAACACGAAAACGTTCAACCACAGCGCACAACCAACACGAAAACGTTCAACCACAGCGCAAAACCAACACGAAAACGTTCAACCACAGCGCACAACCAACACGAAAACGTTCAACCACAGCGCACAACCAACACGAAAACGTTCAACGACATCGCACAACCAACACGAAAACGTTCAACCACAGCACACAACCAACACGAAAACGTTCAACCACAGCGCACAACCAACACGAAAACGTTCAACCACAGCGCACAACCAACACGAAAACGTTCAACCACAGCGCACAACCAACACGAAAACGTTCAACGACAGCGCACAACCAACACGAAAACGTTCAACCACAGCGCACAACCAACACGAAAACGTTCAACGACAGCGCACAACCAACACGAAAACGTTCAACCACAGCGCACAACCAACACGAAAACGTTCAACAACATCGCACAACCAACACGAAAACGTTCAACCACAGCTATTTATATAAATATATATATAAACACCTCAAAAAAAGAAAGCCCCCCTAATATATTCGGTAATATTTTATGAGATATTGGATGGATTTTGACGAAACTTTACGCAAATGTTTAGTGGTATCTGATACACAACCTGTGTGAGGCACCGTCCTGTGAGTTATGGCCGGCTGAGCATGAATTGAATGGAAGAGGGGTGCTTTTCAAAAGTTGCAAAACACTGACGTAGAGTGGAAAGTCACTCCATTGTTCACACACGTTGTTACTGGCTGTAAATGTGGTTTAAAAGTGACACTGTGAGTCCACGATAGCATGCGTGTCATCTTCGGGACACAATGTTCCTGCTGCATACCCAGGCCATTCGGTCTAACCACATTCCTTTGGAATGACACCTTGAAGGTTCATGCTGTGAGCAACACAGAGTTATTGATATCAGTTTCTTTGAAGCCATTTTAAAGTAAACCATGTATCCAACCATGTAGGCCATTGAGGTACCAACAGATAAGGATGTTCCAATCCTTGCGAGAGGTGGGGACCAAGGCACAGCTGAATGTCTGTGATCACTCTACCTGTGTTTTTGCAACTTTTGAAAAGTGTCCCTCGTCCATTCAATTTGTGCTCACCCAGCCATATCTCACCTCACAGCACAGTGATTAGCAGATTGATGTCTTTGATACCACAAATCATTTGATGAAAGTTTCATCAAAATCCATCCAATATCTCATAAAATAATTACCGAATATATTAGGGGGGACTTTCTTTTTCTGAGGTGTTTATATATATATATAAATCATTTATAGGCGTGTCAAGCAGAAGGGCATGGTGGGCCAGGGGGATTGGACAATCGGGACATCGGTTTCTACTAAAACAAGGGCAACATATCCTTGTGCAAATAGGTTCATAATGGACTTAAATATTCATAAAGGATCACATTGGACTTATTTGATTCTGAAATAAGCCCATAGTGCACTTATACCCGTTATTCCGTGTTATGGTGCGGGTCACAGTGAAAATACATTATAAAGAGCGTACATCTGGTAAGTCGATTTATTATGGTAAATGCTGTTGGGAGTGGAATAAGTGGATCAAATAAGGCCGATGTGAACTTATTTAAATTGAAATAAGTCCATATGGAACTCATATCTCGTTGAACGTTTAAGTAATACAATTGTCTTTATGTTATATTTGTACCATTAGCTTGTTAATTCATGTGCATGATTTAGAGAATAAAATATGTTTACACCAACGTTTAAGTCCTTATATGGCTTATTTCACATCTAAATAATGCCCACTGATGCATTCCTGGTTATCCTGGCTGGGCATATACCTGTACATTTACTATACAATTACAAATACGGTGTCGAGTACTATAAACATCGATAATGAATAGTGTAGGCGACACCTTGTAAATCACCAGCCTAGGACAATCGAGTACTATCTAACTACATCACTGAAAAGATCGTACAGAGAAGAGGACTTTTTTAAAAAGTCACTTGCTTGTTGTCAAATCATCTTTCTCAAAATCTCTGTATCTACATGAGGGTCCTACATGTATATGTGTATTATGTTTGTATTATATGTTTGATTTAAAAAAAAACAACATTGTTTATACAAAAAGATGAAACGTGACTCAGGCATTCCATTCCCGCCAAATGCAAACAAATCCTAGTCAAGGTTAGCCCAGTAAATAGATGCCTCGCCGAAAAGACGGTATAACCCTTTACCCAACAGAACGGGCCTGTGCCAATGGATAGGTCGCCTCGCATATATAAGAGAATGCATTGGCTTAACACATTAAAAATTATAAAATTGTTAAAGAATGTAAGAAAAAAATGGTAAAAAGTGTTAAAATTGTTTTTTTTTTAGGCCAATGCATTCTCTTATATATGCGAGGCGACCTATGGTCGACTCGCATATATAAGAGAATGCATTGGCACAGGGCATAACTGTAACTATCACAATGTGGTCAAGGAGTCGGTTCCAATGATATCCATATTTGTATGGTTCTATTGAGACAGACCGAATATATTTTAGGCTGTTGAAGCTTTATTTGGCCGGTTTTGGCCGGTTTGTTGGGTAAAGGGTTAAATCATTTCTCGTCGATAGACAAGGAACGAGATACACTGGTAGTATAGACATTAAGTTGAATATATGATATGTATAAAAGACAAGTTTTGTTGTTTACAATCCACCTGCGATGTCAGCATAATCTCTTTATTTCGAATTTATGATTAGTACATGCATGCATGCGTTATGCGTGTGCACATGTCAACGGTATTTCGTACATGCAACCTGTATCGTCGGTATCTGTACATTATACTCTCTGAACCATTAAATAAACTTCGTTTGACATAATTTAAACAAATCAATATCGAGTCTGGCATTTGAAAGTGTGCCATTGTGATAACATGCAGTGGTGGCAAATGGTGAAATATTTTATTCACACGGAAGTGATCTTTAACGAACTAATTGGATAAATATTTCTCGCTGATGACTCGGAGTCTTAGTTCGATATTTGCAGGATGTAATTACTTTAGCACACAAAGTTACCTTAACCGTTCAAAGGTATGGGAGTACGCTGCAAGGTTGATCACACTGTATGCTGAAACTGTACAGAAACTACGAGGGCATGTTTAAAGCTCTTGAAGTTTACATATGCATGGTATCTACGGGCTTCCTTTTGAAACAACAAATGCATCTGCTGTGTGTTCTCATGTCGAGTTTTCCGTATTATTGGTCGATTTCAGTTATATTAAATGGTCAACATAATTGTCGTTTTAAAGGATTACACACAGTAATAATGGGATAGATCAAACATTATAAACGTGGACCACACAAGATCATTGATCAGATACGAGAAACCACAAATCCCATTGCCAATCTAATCACCACGGATAACATATAATGGCCGCGTAAAATAATGGAACAATGCGTGTCGCGTATACACAGCCATAATACACGCAACACATGCATTTACGCGTGTTTATCGTTTGGGTATATCCCAAAAGTGACACATGCGAGTAAATACCTGCGACAATATAATGGTAGCCTGTTTATTCTGCATACGCGTGTATTCACATAAAACCGTACACAACAGGCTTACTTATATATATCCGAATATTTATCCAATTTGTGAGCGCCTGTGCTTGATCGTAAGCTGTTGCAAGGCGTTATTGTTTAAAATGGTAATCATATTCTACTGGGTTGTCATGTCGGGTCGATGTTGCTGTTCGGGTCAGATGTGATGTATGAACTATGCCTGAAATAGAGATACTTTTATACTGCAATTTTTGGATCGGAGATTAAACTGTTCACTTCACCGACATATATATTGTCCTTAAATTAGATACAAACAAATGCCGGTCACACGACGTGCATCCATATAATGCAATAATTGTGTTGCCGTCTATGGCTATAGATGTTGTACCGATACGCGATACACAGGAACAAAGCTCAAGAATTTAAAATCTGAATTATTATTTAAAAATGAATACTCGATTGATCTCTATTCAAGTCGCTGGGAATGAATACGGTGTATGAAAGACGCGTGAATGAAGTGAGCGAGATGTGAGCGAATTGGAAGAATGTCAATTTATCTCTAATAATGTGTATATATGTTTGTATTAACATTCCTTCGCTGATGTATGTTTATTCGAATAAAAATATAAACAATAATAACTGCGTTGCCGAACTGATACGGAAGACCGATCGTCCAAAAATGCGACATTATAATATACAGCGCATGACTTTTCGGTACAAAATATGGAGGGTGTTTTGCTTGTGTATATCTTCCATTAACCATGTGTAAAATATACAGGCTGCCGGCACATTGCCGCAGAGATTTATAACTTTTGTTGCTGAATGACATTCGGTTTTATTTTATTGAAGTTTTATCGTCGATTCAATCGCTAATCCATGTCGCGACGTTAAAAATTTAGTAGTCGATGATCAACCGCGCATATATATTAGTCAATTTCACTAAACAACCACATACGTATAGAAAGCACTGACCGCAATGAGAACTGACAAACTTACCAAAATACAAGAATCATATTACCATCTCTTTGTGTGGATGACCTGGATGACCCATCCACGACTAACCGGGATTCAAATCACCTTTGCTGTCGCTTATACCGTATAATCTCCCTCCAACTCAACCACCAGGGAGCGCCGATTGACCTTAATTGGGCTAATTTACTTTTTTTCTCAGAGACCTTTCTCGTTCGGCTGCATGTACATGGGTCAACTCCATTGAACATCTTTATAATAGATGTTGAGTGCCACAAACAAATGTCTATATAATCAGAGCAAGAGGTGAATTCCCCCCTCTCTCTCACTCGTTACGTTTTTGTTTAGCAATAGTGCAAATCATTATTTGCTTGGTTTGCCAACTCATTGATCAGTTGCTCTCACATCAGATGATTTCTTAACTTTGTTTTGCAAGCTATGTTCGAGAGACATGGATACGACCCCCGCGCCTCAATCAAAATGCTTCTTAATATTTTATGTCCACATTATAAACTTGTTGCATATATATGCATGAGTAAAGAGAACAGTCACACCAATTGCATGTTTGTGGAGTAAAACATGTGATCGCCGCGTGTTCCCTTCAATGGTTGGTCATTCCGAGGAAGTACACGTACTCCCTCCCGATTGAACGCCCGTGTGGTCTAGACAGCATGTGTCGGTGACAGTGAATTAGCTTGTCTTAATTGTCATGGTTGGAATTCCAAACGAACGTAGAACGCTGGGGAGAGCATTTGCGTGTTTACTAAGGGGTTATCGAGTCCCGTGCCAACATCAAGCTAAAATCAATCGCATGCAGACAAAAGACCACTCAACTCATTGTGAAGTACACCGACAGAGATGTCAACGCCGAACAATCGGTCAGAGATTCGCAATGAATCGCCTTCAGACACCAACATAGGACAGGCTGGTTGGGAATATAATGTAGTAAAGAACAACTTCCGTTCCTATCTCCGGGAGTGGCCTGAATGAAAGCATGCCTGGGATCTGTGCTGAAGCCCATTTAAGAGATATTGACGGCTGGCAGCGAAGCATGTTCTGTGGCTGCCATAACACTGATTATTCAGCACTGCACTTGATGTAACGTCAAGCCGACTTAGTTACATTATCGTTGTTGGTGGGTGGTATTTCTGAATGGAAGATTTGGGTGTTGACCAACCATCGTGCCAAGAGTTTGGTTATGTGTAAGACACCCAACATATTCAAGGGTTCCCCTATTTTTTCGAACGTTTAGCTTCACGAATTTGGCAATCGAAACCCGGGTGGAGAATATAAGCATCATATGATTCCCACGATATCATGACAAATATGAAACAGTTGGCTCTCCGTTATGATTACAATTAATATTGCCAACATCGAATTCTGATTAGCAATCGAAACTCAATCTGGCATGTGATTGTCGTGTAATACAGCACATTGTGGTTACACCAGGTTGTCTAAGTGTGTGATTTATACATAATTATTCCATTAATATATATATCAGGTGCAATATGGTTTCAACTATTCAACGGATTCTAAAAAGCGAGGATTCGAACTGTCCGAACTAAACTCCATGCGCTCATTTAAAGTTGGATAAATAGTGGGAAAGAGAGACAATCCTAGTTGATACTGAATTTAAGTATATAAATATAAATAATAAACGGCGGATTCAACGTGGTCATGGGTTTTGACCGCGATAAAAAATCAGCAAACTCCGCATGAACACCTTCGGGGTTCATGCAGTTTGTTGAATTTTTCTCGCGGTCAAAATCCCATGACCACATTGAAACCGCCGTTCATTTCTTATGTGATTACTACATTTATAATTTCATCATGCCCCTGCATTGGGAAGTTATTGGTGGGTCGCCGAGTTGGTAGTCTGGTTTATATTATATCGAACATAAGTATAGACATACGCAAAATCCTACCTAATTGTCGTTTTCAATGGGAAACATTCGTGATACAACTCCAGCATTCTCGAAAACGCTAATTTCACCAACATTCCATCGAAAGACCGTGTGATTGTGAATATCCGTACCAAATTCTATTGAGGTCACAAACATATAGGGCTCAACATCTCAAGCGGAAGGACAAAAACATTAGTTCTAGATACACAAAGAATGAGTCTAGAACCAAAAAAGACGAACAGCGTGAAAGCAGTCCCGATGACGAAGCTCCATATCAAGTTGCAGTCAGAACCGATAGCCCATGCGTGGCTAGGATACACATGTATGCCGAAACAGATGGATGGACTGCGGGCAGACAGAAGACATCTTCGGATCACATCTCCATTGGCGTGATATGGGATTATATATGTAACCTTTTCTGTTAAATTATCAATATACTTGGACTCATCATTATCAAAATATATACTGTACAATCAACAGCAGGTATTGATACCTACAATTATCGATATTTCAATAATGAGGGGCGTACAGCATGCTTAGAAATCTGAAAGACCTGCCATTTCACAGCATTTTTCCTGTATGATATATTATTGATTAACATATACCATGTGCGTGTGTAACCTCGACAGGCAATATAGTGCACAGTGTGGAGGCTCAGTTCGACCGTGTGCGTGTGCAAATCTCATGCATTGAGAACATAAGCCAGTACTGTATGAAATAAATTTTATCGATACAAGAGGAGAGTAAGTAATTGCATGCCAAAGTACAGAATAAAGAAGACTGGGCGAACAATTGCTGTTATCGATCTTCCAACAATTGAGAAAACAATATGTTCCCAACCAACTCAGAAGGGTGCACTGAGAGACTTGTGAAGTACTTTTCATTGGTGTGCTTCGACGTATTTCAATCGAGTTGTTTTTATGATCAAATGCGAAACAATGCATACTGCTACAAGTATACACGAGTGCAAATCGCATACAAATATATTACGAAATGGATCAAGTACTAATTTACATATATTAACGTCAATCAGAAGAACGCACTATAAGGTCCAGCTGCGCCATACGTGTTCTATAATTAGCCAATCTCTACCACAGCGCGACAGTCATACTTCCCTTCTGAGACTGTAACCGGCTGGGTACGAAGTTCTAAGTTCTATATTTAGCCAATCTCTACCACAGCGCGACAGTCATACTTCCATTCTGAGTCTGTAACCGGCTGGGTACGAAGTTCACAGCGCGACAGTCATACTTCCATTCTGAGTCTGTAACCGGCTGGGTACGAAGTTCTAAGTTCTATATTTAGCCAATCTCTACCACAGCGCGACAGTCACACTTCCATTCTGAGTCTGTAACCGGCTGGGTACGAAGTTCTAAGTTCTATATTTAGCCAATCTCTACCACAGCGCGACAGTCATACTTCCATTCTGAGTCTGTAACCGGCTGGGTACGAAGTTCTAAGTTCTATATTTAGCCAATCTCTACCACAGCGCGACAGTCACACTTCCATTCTGAGTCTGTAACCGGCTGGGTACGAAGTTCTAAGTTCTATATTTAGCCAATCTCTACCACAGCGCGACAGTCATACTTCCATTCTGAGTCTGTAACCGGCTGGGTACGAAGTTCTAAGTTCTATATTTAGCCAATCTCTACCACAGCGCGACAGTCATACTTCCATTCTGAGTCTGTAACCGGCTGGGTACGAAGTTCTAAGTTCTATATTTAGCCAATCTCTACCACAGCGCGACAGTCACACTTCCATTCTGAGTCTGTAACCGGCTGGGTACGAAGTTCTAAGTTCTATATTTAGCCAATCTCTACCACAGCGCGACAGTCATACTTCCATTCTGAGTCTGTTACCGGCTGGGTACGAAGTTCTAAGTTCTATATTTAGCGCGGGTTCCTTACACAAATGTCGGAGACCACAACTCGTCAATGATTGTTGAATGTGGAATTATTTTGCCTGGTGAAAATTGTCACACGGAGCACTCTTCGATAGATCGGAACTACATATCAGAAGGCTTTCAATTGAATATTTGTGTCGTTTGAGTTAATTATGCCTGATACACTTAACATGTTTACATGACAGAAGAGTTTAGTGTGGTTTTGTGACAAATTAACCGGAAAACCGGATCACAACATTGCGCAAAATGGTGCTCGGATTCTATGGGCGTTTTTCGTATGAAATGATAAACTATACTTGAAATTGTGTTGGCCATTAACGGTAATTTGTATCACTCTTATCTTAGTGTGTATACGACTAGCACGGACATCAACATACCGTGGGTAGATATCGCCGGCGCCAGCAGCCATTTAGAGTCGTTACGGGGAGATAAATCCTGCTTGAAGCGTACTACTCAGTTGGGATTTTAGACTATCACGGACATCCACATAACGTTTGTAAATATCGCCGGCGGGAGCAGCCATTTAGAGGCGTTATGGTGAGATAATCCCTGCATGGAGCTTAAAACTCAGTTGTGATTCTAGACTTTGGATGTATGCAAGGCCCCCCAAATGGGAGACTCGTAATGTAAGAGAATGGACTGAAAAATGGTCTTTAATGCCCCACCAGCGCGGCTCCCACCATGAGGGTTAAGATGGTGCTGGGGTTCAACTTTTGTTGAAACAGTATTAATTCAGCCCTCGATATACATCAGACAATCATTGAACACTGTCATTCAGATATATCAGTATCTAATTTAGGCCTTGTTATATCACACCGACCGTACCCCAGGATTCCGTACGAGGTGGTTCATGCACTATCGTGCAGAAGACATATATGTACCAAAATACCATTCCCAAGTCGGTAGCTCGAGCGGAAACGGGATTGTTTATGTTGTGGACGGGTTCGCCAAGTACGCACAACAAAAAAGGCACCTCCCCAAGCAGTCTGGCCATATGATGCAGCGAACACCCAACTGCATCCATGTGCGATCGGACAAGTTGCTAGCTATAACGCGGAACTGAATATATGAAGCAATACGCTACGGTCGGGTTTACGATGCATATACGCAAAAACACAAAGGGTCACACCCACCGACCGTACCTCCCACAGGAGTCAGACCGAGATGATTTATGCACTATCGTGCAGAATAGACATGTATTTACCAAAGTTACATCCCCCAAATCGGTAGCTGGGGGGGGGGGGTGGGGCTAACAGTGCCGTTTCCGCTCGAGCTACCGACTTGGGGATTTTGGTACATTTTGATACTATTCTGATCCGTCTCTTTCGGACTCTTGGGGCGTTGGTACGATCGGTGCTGTTGCACGCGGTCGGCTTTTAGTGGGACCGATGTCATCCGCGCGTTCGACTGAATAAAATAAACCCGATTTCAGCGATGGCCATTAGAGATCCGACAATACAGAGTCAGCGTCTCCCAGCGACAACAAATGTCGCAAGAAATCTCGATGGAGATTAGACCCCACCATAGTTTATGTGACGTTCAATTAAACCCAATTTAATCGAGACAATAAACTTAAATAGATACATACGAGTCCGTCTGCACGGATTCCTTAGAGAATCAATTATTGTCTAGCAGATACGTTCTATACTCGAGTTTTCCATTTGATTCCGAAAGAGAAACTATAGGCTATAGCGTCTAATGGTCCGGGGGAAATACACATGGACTAGCATACACTGGTATATAGAATATTTCATTCCATCGACTATTGGGTCTTTAAACATCTATTTGCTAAATATTCATTAGCAAATGTTTAGACAATAAGCTCAAGTACATGTTATCGAAACATTTCCCACTGATTAACAGGAATCATTCTTGTATTATATGTCCACATACCTGTTGTCTGCTTATATTATATTATATTACATTCAAACAAATGAATCACAATTAATAAACAACTCCAACGTATACCTTTATAACTTAATGGTAAAGAAAGTGCTTAACCCAGTCAAAACCCGGACGTTTTTCAATTTCATCACGTGACTACCGGTTAGCAACCGTGTGGATATTGTCAAAGCGCGGAATGGGCAATGGACTCACGAGATGAAAATAACATTGGCTACTTCACAACTTCCGAAGAATTTCCATGTTATTTAGACCGAAGCCTATTGGTTTCATTAAACCAATTTCGTTGATTAGGTTAATGAAAACCAGAGAACACGTCGTGCCAAGGTTCACGACTTTATTTAGTGTTACGGCACAGCGTCCAGACAAGATATTGCACTTGGTATTTAGTCTCCACCGAGCCACTGCATGATGTTACATATTATTCTTAGCAGCTGTCTCCGATAAAATTAAGCAAATTTGATGCAGGAATAACAATGACTATCCATGCGCTATATGTGATTGCCGGGATGCAAGATTGTTATATTGAACCGCAGCAAATTGTGTGATAACTCCACTACGTGTCACGTACGATCATATTATTTCTTGGTGGTAATCAAATTATTCGTCGCCTTGAAACACGAGAATCTTGCGAAACACAAAGCACTACTCTATGGCATGATAACGACATAATTAAAGATGACCCGTCTCTTCCTGACAACAATAAAATTTATACAACAATAAAATTTATACAACAATAAAATTTCTAGGAAATTCATTTTGGAGTCACATTAGCACCATTGTTCACAAAGAAACACACGAGAAACATCTGGTGTTTCAAATATATCACATGAAAATGTTTTTAAAAATATATTTTTAATCAAAATGTAGCCATGTTCTGAAAATAGCCACATAAGCTACCCCGATTCAAAGAAAATAATTCATAAAAAAGTCCTTTCCAGGTGACATAATCACCAGTTTACTGTTTCCCTGACTCCTAGTTATTATTTTACAGACCCGAATCTATGCAAAATGTCCATGCAGAGATAGCGCATCTTTAAACAAAGCATAATATCATCTATACTAGAGGGACAATCAATTCTTCATTATCATGGCCTATTTTATAATACATATAGGTATCGAGATAACAGTTGTGCACTATCTACATATAGTCCAGACACATTAGGTTTCACTAGTGCAAAACATCCGGGAAAGCTGAATTTTTCAGCGATTAATAAGAACACGTTTATGAACAACTTGGCAAAAGTCCCCTAGAATCCGAGTTGAGCTTTTTGAGATATCATGATTTTTCGTAATGGTGCAAATTCTGACGAAATTCCATTAGACCATATGCGAATGCAGTCATATGTAGGCTAATTTATGGACTCGATCTTCACACATACCCGTCCATCGTGGAGCAGATGTCGATATATATGCGTAATTGATGCTAGAGCTTACTAACAGTCGATATTCCATAATTGTGATGACATTTATTGGCGAAGAGAGCATATACATCGCATGGTGATTCAAAAGAGGGCGAGTAAAGATATTCAGACGACAATGAGCTAAAATATGAACCATTATACTAGAACAGTGGTTAGTTCAGAACAGGAAAATGATGAGATATATCGAACCATCACCATCCTTAAGATTTTATAGCCGGAAACATAACACTACCGCCTAAAACGTACGCCATGGATTTGAGTGTCTGAACGGCAAAAATACCACATAATAGTCCTGGCGTTTGACGTAACAATAGTGCAAATAGTGATAACACTATGACACTTGGCACATATGTTCCTTATACACTATTAATCATTTTAAGATGTGTAGACATCGCGGCAGGTCCTTCCTTGGCAACGGTTGCTATGCAACTATCCCACATCGAAGAAATACAAATACGACTGATATTATGGCAGTTTTAACAATATAACCTACGTCATGCAGCATTTTTATGGTGAAAATAATATTAGTTGTTGTTCGAGTGGATCTGGCTGGAAAATTACCATAATTCTTACTTACAGTGGTGTTAACGGTTGCTATGGACATACCAGACATCGAAAAATGCACACATGACTGATATTATGGTAGTTTTAAGAAACTAAACTACATCATGTAACATTTTTATGTTTAAAACAATTATTTTAATTGTTGTTAGTGTGAACATGGCAGTAAAGTTGCCGCATTCGTTACCTAACGGGGGTGTAATGGTTGCTATGGACATACCCACCTTTTAAAACATACCATATGTATGAGTTTCTGGTAATTTAACTGATATAACTGTTTCATAATATGGTATGAGTTTCGGGAAATTTGCATGATATAATTGTTTCATAATATGCCATAATATGCTTATATTGACAATAATGCATAACTAAAGGTTGTTGTGTTGTGTACTGATGCATTATCGTGTGATTCTCGTGTGGCAAATTGGCACTACATTTGACAATGGCATCCATGCAGAACACTATATGACGGTGTGGTAGCATCCGCATACCAGTTGCTATACGGTATGAACTAACCGTGTTTCCTTCCTATACATGCCATAACTACATATATGTCAATACATGGTCATGAGTCATTTACAAGTCTATAGGAACTCGTACATAAGCGTGGCCTATATATTTCAGACTGAGATACCATGAACTACCCTTTGGAACCGGTGACCAATACCCATTTACATGGGCAGCCATGGGTCCATTACCAACCCACAGTTACTAAGGAACAGCATCCAATGACGTGTCTTAACTACTGTGTCCATGTCATGAAAGGGGCCTGGACCGATGATATACTATTTAGGGTTGGTTCTATTGATTTGCCGTATAAACCTGGGTACATGTCATGCGTTCATAACCATAGACACCTGTGTATTTGCACTACATGTGGTGTTCATATGGGTCCATGGCGTACGCGTGGCTGTGGTTATAACCTAGATAGTCATGTAACATGTACATTCATGGGATGGTTTCATGGGCTGTCCAGAGTGGCCCGTCTCAATTTCGTACCTATATGAGCCTGGGTCAACAGCCAAGCTATGGTGGTACACACGGCCAATCGATAGGGACCTCCATCCTATAGGGCATTGGTCGAATGGCTGAAAACGGACGTACGTATATGGTATTCGTATAGAGACGTGGATTCATACACATGCATTTTGGTCCATGACTTACCCGTAGGCATGGGGTCCATATGCATCCTATATATGTGGATCAGTCCATTGCCTACCAGCATATATGTGAATCTATGAAATGATTAATAACGCCGGTGCCGTAGCTTTTATTTAGGGACATGTGTCCATGTCCTACATTGTACATATAGGCACCTCTATCCACTGCATACATCATTATAATCACCTGTTTATTAGCACTATTTAAACTTGCCTGGGTCTTTGGTGTAGATATATCACGTATACGAGGTGGGTCCATATCATACATAGGGACAGACACCTGCTTATGCCTGGGTACAATGCAATATGGCATACATATATCGGCCTTGGTCCATGGCCTACACGTTAATACTACCATAATATCAGTCACATGTGCATTTTTGTATTTGGGGTGACCCTGGCAACAGTTACCACTCATATAAGAAAGAATTATATGGTATTTTTTCAGCCAGCTCAACACTAACAACAACTATTCTAATTGTTTTCAACATGAAAGTGCCATTAGGTGTAGTTTAATTTGTTAAAGCTACCATAATATCAGTCATATGTGCATTTTTAGATTGTGTGTGTGTGTGTGTCCCTAGAAACCGTCACCCCTTGTGAGTAAGAAATGTGGTAATTTGTCAGTCAGATCAAAACTGACAACAATTATTTTCACCATCAAAATGCTACACGACGTAGTTTAGTTTGTTAGAACACATATAATATCAGTCATATGCATTAATCCGATGCCGGGTAGTTGCCTAGCAACTGTTGCTAAGAAGAGCCTGTCGCAAATATCGCCACATGTGAAAATGAGCAGTAGCGTATAAGAAACATATGTGCCAAGTTTCATGCCTTTATCGCCCTTTTCACAGTTGGTGTGTTTTCTACAACAAGCACTTGGACTAGCAAAAGAGCAAAATGTGACGAGAGCCAGTTTAGGGGGTAGGGTTAAGTTCTTAAGTATTGACCACTTATCATAGATATAGTTGCTAATCCCGCATATTATATTGCAGGATTGATGTCTGTGCAGTTTTTAAAACAAATTGCTTGCGCCTACGTAATGAATAGCCCGAGAAATTTGACATCGAATAGGGCAGTTTGTCTGAAAAAATCGTCATTTTTTGGGGTCATTATGTTATTTTATATCCATATCTGCGAAATTCTTTCAAATCCCCCAGTTGAATTTGTATCTTTGGTTCGAGAATTGTGTATTGAACAATATTGAGTACATCTGGTATATGTTTCGGCTGAAAAATTGTTATATCATCCCATTATTCCTATGATTGTGAAAAATATAAAAGTTTTTTTTTTATGGAAAAAATTGGGTTAACTCCGAAAGCTCAACTCCGATTTTATGGGACTTTTCGTGACGCATCCGCGATGTTATGGCCTAAATAATATACAAAAATCAGCTTTCCCGGATTTATTTCCTTACTTTTCCCCATTCACGCCTAATGTGCCTGGACTAATATAACATGGTACATATATATGCATATTATACATGATATTATTATAAATATATATAAACACATTATAAATAAATATAATAACACTATCATTGCTATATATAACAATATTCATTTACTGTGATAATAGGCTTAGAAGTGTACATATAAATTTATGCACACAAATACACACACAGTTATATATCAATTTATCAATAATGTACATGCCTCATATACAAGACGGTGCGTCAAGTTATCTTTATAAAACTGTATCGAGTATTACAATCGCTATCATTCAATATTAGATAGTTCGCGGTTAACAATTTTAATAAAATCACATAATCGTCGTAGGCTTGTTGGATTTTTCTAATTAAGTAGTATTGGGCCGTTTTTCCGAAAACGTTTTTCTATAAACGGCGCCTGGCTTTAGATAAGCTTTCGCACTCGTATGGGCGGCTTCACACTTTAAGTACACAATAGTCATGACAATCATAACCACATCACCATACTGTGAGTCGCAAGAATTTTGAACGGCACGGTGTTTTCACAAACGGCCTTGTAGTCGTCAATATTGCGAACAGGTTTTTGGATCGTCCGAAAAATTTACGACTATTAGCTACTCGTGATTCTTAACCCTTTACCCAACAAAACGTCAAAACCGGCCAAATAAAGCTTCAACAGCCTAAAATATCTTCGGTCTGTCTCAATAGAACCATACAAATATGGATATCATTGGAACCGGCTCATTGACCACATTGTGATGGTTACAGTTATGCCCTGTGCCAATGCATTCTCTTATATATGCGAGTCGACCATAGGTCGCCTCGCATATATAAGAGAATGCATTGGCCTAACACTTTTTACAATTTTTTCTTACATTCTTTAACAATTTTATAATTTTTAATGTGTTAAGCCAATGCATTCTCTTATATATGCGAGGCGACCTATGGTCGACTCGCATATATAAAAGAATGCATTGGCACAGGGCAGTTCTGTTGGGTAAAGGGTTGACAGTTGTATATGATTGAGCTAAAGGTTTCTAATGTTAGTAGATGGTCACAGATTGGTGATATCAATTGGATATCAGTAGATGGCATTAGAATCAGCGTGGTGCAACAAACGGTATATCGAATACCAATGCATCCTTGTTCCAGCTGTCTCGACACAGTGGCGTCTTCTACTGAGTAACAAGTATATCGATTCACGAGAGGTTTCGCAAGCTCAGGGTTAGAAGATACGGTCAGAGTTAGGACACTACTGTGTTTCCGATGCTATAATCTGCAGCTGGCCAGTTTCAACATATATAGATTTAAAAAGAATTCATAACTCGGATTGTTTTCTATTCCAAATACATTCTTCGCGAAGTCGAAAATGCATTATAATCTTAAAGACATATTATCTACTTGTTCGGATGCGTGAAACTGATTTGTTAGTATCCAGGTGCTATGCCAACTGGGGGAATGTAGCACCGAAAAGCTCAAGCAAATCGACCGTACCACTCCATAGAAAACATTGTTTGAACCACGTTAAATTGTAAATATTTACTACTCGAATTGGGACGCATCTATCGCCGATAAACTAACGAATACGATTTAGCCATCGGAAGTCACTGCATTTAATTAATATATAAGAATGACGGTGTGTGTTGTCAATTTAGATATAATATTTGTAAAAATAACTTCTTTGAACAAGATTATTCTCCATTTCGATTTGATCACCTTACCGGAGTGTTTCACATCACTTTAATAACTGAACTTAAATTATCAATATCAATGGGGAGCTGAATATGTCTTGTTCTTAGTTTGGGAATATATCAACTGAATATTCTAGTTCTAGAAGAAATTGGCTTCAAAATATACTTTGAAAACTCTAATTAAATTGATTTACATGTATATCGACGTATTTGGTCCTGCTTATTTAGGTATCGACTAGACATAAACAAAGTGTCTTGTTCGCGGTATTGGGGTAAATCCGAACAAACAAAATCGCAGATAATTTATAAAGTAAAGTAGCTCCATTCTGCTAAAAAGCTGTAAAACATGAATTGTCATATATGTGGGGGCAATTGATTACGACAAGACAAACTGCCGGCATGCAATTAAACCCTAAATTCGGATAGACTTATATACGGGATAATGTCATTATAAAACGACTATTCGATTACAGAAGTCTTAGCAGCAACATCAAGTGGAAGACCGCAATATGTACTGCTACAGACCGATGAATTATACGAGCCACGACGGTCTCCACATTAAACCACACTCATCAGGGCTGGGATACAGACAAATTCGTCTGTGGTATATTCCTCGGTGTCAATTAATGTTGTAATATTCTACTCGTTGATACGTCGAATATGTGTGTATTACGTCGATACCATGTCGTAAATTCGCTCTAAATCGCGTTCAGATGGAACAATCAACCAGGATTCCAGGAATACAATTATGTGCTAAATCTTTGTCGGTAATAGATAGTACGAATGACATCAGTCATTGCCAGATGAGCGTGCTGGTGTCACGTTCGCCAACGTTCGCCACGTGTCATGTCACGTTTCTCTAAGGGAAACCGGGAACAGTCAACCAGGAAAACAAGTATGTGCAAAATCATGGATGATAATACATATAGACGACGAAGTACATCCGTAAGGCCCGTTCCAAACGACGGATTTTTGTCGATTTTTGTCGACTCAAATCCAATACCAGACCCACAATTGTATTAAATGCGTCAAAAATGCGACGTTTGAAACAATTAGATCCGTGTCAGACGCATCACAGACGAATCTCCGTCCAATTCAGACGAATCTTCGTCGGTGATGCGTCTGAAATCCGTCTTGGTTTCAAACGACGGATTTTTGACGACTCGAATCTAATACATGTGCCGCCGAGATGAGCCGAAAGTTGCCGAATAACGAATGCAAATGATATGATAATGACATAATAATGAGGGAGTTCCCCTTATCTGCGGAAATACCCACATGACGTCATTTGTCGCACGCTCTCTTTGTTACAAAGAAAGACATAACTATAAGCATTTAGGTAACATTGTTGCAAATTGTAAATATTATGGTAGTTTGATTTCTCAACAAACATGGCTTGTCACTGACTCACATCTTATAATGGATAGAGTGTTAATGATTTATACTAATTCATATATACCGGTATATGGGGTAGGGGTTGCAGCAACTGATTTATAGTAATTCATATAGACCGATATTCCTTATTGTAAGGGATATGGGGTGGTAGTCTCTGATGTATAATAATTAATATATACCGGTATTACTTATTATAAGGGGTAGGGGTGGTACCGCTGATTTATAATAATTCATATATATACCGGCATTACTTATTATGAGGGGTATAGGGGTGGTAACCTCTTATTTATAATAATTCATATATCCGGTATTACTTATTATGAGGGGTAGGGATGGTAGCCTATGATTTATAATAATTCATAGATACCGGTATTCCTTATTAAAAAGGATATAGGGTGGTAGCCTATGTTTTATAATAATTAATATATTCCGGTATTCCTTATTATAAGGGGTAGGGGTGGTGATGATGATTTATTCTCATAAGTGGTAGTCTCTGATTTATAATAATTCTTGTATACCGGTATTTACATGCATGGTATACACATATATGGCAATTGGTTGCAAGATATAACATTTATTTGTAGCGCCTATTATAGTATATTATATATCTGTATGTACTATATACATCATCATATACATGTGCACATATATTCGCGCTGCAATCGCGCATACATATATATACATAATTTATACTGTATTTTAGTATATATCTGTATAACATACCGGTATATATAGGCCTCTATATCTACGCGTGACCATTTTGTGACGGTAACCGGGAATCCACCTTTAAATAAATCTACCGTTGTATTAGATTCGACGCGACGAAGATGCGTCCGTCTGAAACAAAATTGACCGCAGTCGCATCACCGACGGATTTAATACAATTAGATTCGAGTCGACAAAAATCCGTCGTTTGGAACGGGCCTTATTGTCAGATGAACGTGCTAATGTCACGTTCGTCCAAAGACATGACGAAGTTTTTGTTTTGTCAAGGACGAATATTGATTATGTGAGATATATTATTCATCATTTAGAACGTATGGATGACATCGACATGGCTCCCAGGCTTAATTTAGCATTGGTGGTTACATTCGGAATATATCTGTTATATCGACTATATAAAGCGGATCATATAGGCGCTCATACGGAGAAAGGGCCTCAATTTCTTTGGAAACAGTGCTGGCCTAGTTTTGATTATTAATGACGTTTGTTTTATCTTCATATTGTTAACGAAGTCGTCACTAACTATAACATTTACTATCATGGCCAAAACTCATTTTGATATCTATTATATATGTATCGATCCAGCCCACACTTGGAGTAGCTGAATAACATATATATATATACTTTTATGATGTTACCAACAACGATCTTCTAAATGATAATGAACATCATTACCTAATATTATGTAAGCAATCTCACACTGTGAGCTTATTCAAACATGACGGGAAACGACACACATAAGGTTTGTGCTTGATGTCTGACCGCCTCAGTACGACCAATATTCATACATCATTTCTTTAACTATATATTTTGAATAAATACTGTTTATATCAATACATATTGCGGGATCACACCGTCATGGTACAATGTATGTACAGCCGGACTAGTTCACTCGAGTTTACGTCCATGTACTTCACTGCACCGTTTGTTCGAATATGATGCAACAATATGTCAGAGATGTGGCATGGAGGGGACGCATCACATGTTGTTAGATGAGAAATTCATAACGACAATGAAATGGTGAGAGAGTAAGAGATGGCGTAGCCAAATGCTGACACAACTGTGCGCAGAATCCTCGTTGGTGTCAGACACACTTCGCCTTCGATAGTGGCATCAGTTGTCAGCCATATATACATTCTGGTAGAGAGATTTTTTATCGGTAACATATATAGGCTATATATAGCCGTCAGATAATGTGAAAAACCACAAACAGCGAGCTGTTCAAGCTATTTATAAATCGGGTCGGATCACGATCCGCCAAAATGAACTTTCTCGGAAAAATCCGCGTTTGGATCGGAATCCGGATTAAAGATGCACACGCGTCTTCGAATTACATGTGGAATAGCCGACTGGTGTGCTTTAATTTGTTAGAATGTGTCGTCCTTTCAGCCACAAAAACTTATAATGACGTCATTGTAATAGTGAATGGTAGACCGTACTGGCGCGAAATCACAATATATTACTCCAGTGCGCATAGAAACCACCGGTAAGCTGTGGACTATCACACATACATGTACTTGTATATTTATAAACTCTATCGCTTACATTTGTTCTCAAATTTTTGTGACGATGGGACCTTAAAGGTACGGTTGGCCTTGGCGGTGGGTATCCTGTGAAAATATTTCCACCCGTCAAAAACCGCCACAAACAGGAAGAACATCAAAATGTAGACAGACTTTGTCCGTATATAAATAAAAAATATCGCATAAACAGTATGTTATTCTCATATGTTTAACCATTGTTATGTAAACAACAGCATAAAAAGTAACTTTTCTTGTGTTTGTTTGTATTATGATCGTAAACATAAAGAGCGTTCTTTGTTGGTGAATTCCTGATATGGAACTAATAAAGAGCGTTTATGCCATTTGTGTGTGATTAGCCAGTAGCATTGTGCTGTCCTCTGTAACACAATCAGGCTCTTGCTTAGGTAAAATATAATAGGTGATCTATATATGCTGTTTACGTGATGATCATGGTATATATGAACGAAACTGTATGCGTTTTAGTGTTTTTCTGTTTACGGTGTTTGGAACAAATATGAATATTTTCGACAATTAAGGCCGCACGTGCCTTTAAGTGAACTACATGTAGCATATCCACGTGCATGGCATATGTCCCTACACTCTGAACGGGTTTGGTTGTGGTGCAACGGAAGCTCTTACTCTTGGGGCAACTTTATTTCTATAAGTGGGTTTAGTGTGTTATATCACGCATTGAGATTTTGGGGTAGTCATAACCTATTCGACCATTCAGTATTATCAAACTGCATGGTGTTTTTGCAAATTCTGTTCCGGTATTGTTTGATGTGATATGGTTTGTAGGTGTTCGGAAGGGAGACTCATTAAGAATGGACCTTTCGAACAGCTATCAATCACATAATTATTAGCATACATTTTATACCAATCAGCGAATGAGCCGCATTTGAAATGCTTTGTTCACCCTAAGATTGATAACCAGTGTTAAATTGCGTATTTTCAAACAACTTTTTTGTTGTCAAATCATAAATAAACTGAAATTTGTGCAATGATACACGATTTTAACCTTGTTTTTCATTTTGTGTGACACTCATCATATATCTTACAATTAAAGATGAAAAGAGGGTGTGCTCTCGGGTATCTTATAACATAGCGGCAGGCGCTGTAAAACTAATTAAACTGTTTTAAGAAGACACATTGTCTCATGTCAATCGTTATAGCCCCCCCCCCACCAATGAATAGGTATGTAAACCTATATTTGCCTACATGTATGCGTGCTACATGTATCATCGAGCTTCCCTGTTCTTAAATTGAAATATAAACTGATATGTACGTGGTCAGGACAGATAATTTCTTTAATATAGAAACGTGAATCCTGTAAAATGTTGTTTGTTGTTGCAGTATCTCGAATTCTCGCATGGTATGTAAACGTTACCAAATTGCAGTTGGATCCTTGACATCTATGGTGCGATTATGTAGTTAGGTTCATGAAATTAAACCCGTTTATCTACATGTATACATCATCCCATAATTGCGGAAAGACAGACATTACGCTGAGTACAATGCACTCACTATATGTAAATGTATGCATGTTTCATGTAGTCGGATAGACTATGGTAACCGGAAACATCTGCACAGGGAAAACATGAAGCCATTCAGATGATATAGCTCTATGGATTGACTTGGTGTGTGTGCTCACATGTTGTTGGACTGTCGAGAAGTCGTGGTATTTGCTCTCGCGTGAAAGGAATCGTGTTGGCAAACATATACGGGTGAATAACCTCTTGGGCAACTGTTGACTGAACGGGCTAGATCAATTGAGCGAAGTTATTGAGATCAGAATGAACTATTTCAGCAAGTGTGGTGTAGACTGTACGCAGACGTCACAGTCCTTTTTATTGAAAGTCAAGAGAGCATATCACGTATAATGGGCCCCGGTATGCGCAACGTGGGGATACAAAGTGGAAAATAAGGAAAACATACCAAACCCCAAAGTAATGGCAGTTTACAAAAATAAATACAATTGTTTTTTTAAATTATTAAATCTTTCATGACGGAAGCTGCATTGGTGCATCATTAAAAATCATGGGCCAGTGCATTCTCATATATATGCGAGTCTCACATATGGAGCCTCGCATATATATATTAATACACTGGCTTACAAGGTCAAGGTAAATATTGTCAAGGTAAATATGTGTTCTCTTATATATACGACACTGCCTAGGGGAGACTGGCATACATACGAGAATGTATTGCCACAGGGCTTTCGCAAAATTTCAGCAAGGGTTAATTTCATAGAAGGGTTAAACGAGTGTGTTGATTGAGATCTGAAATACTCACACTTCACTAACACCAGTGATGATGGCATCATGACCACAAATTATGTGCGAAAGTATTGTGGCAATGACCATACTGTGTGCTTATTATTTTACATAATATGTAAATGTCGTAACCCGTTCTCATATTCGGATCAACATATCGATCCTTTGCAACAATAAAGAAAGTCGGATTGAGTATACACAGCCAAGAACATTTCACAGTCTTAGCATGCAACCTTAACGCACAATCTTAACAGTTGAGGGGGAACTATTTACAATGATTCCAGAGAGCCATGCATGTCCAGCAATTTGGGAGATAATTGGATGGTACTTGGTACACAACAAGTTTTACATATGTTCACTACTAAGAGTGGTTTAGGTGCTGCTCGCATGCTACCTGTGGTTCTGTTGTATGGCTCGAATAAATGTGTTTTACGTTCTCGAAAATATCCAGGGTTATCTCTCCGAGTTCATTATCTGAAACTGCACAAGAGAGGTAACTTCCCTGATATGTTATTAACTGATTGACATCGGTGTGACTAAAACCCACCGGACCACTCTTGGAATAGCTTGGAGACACATTGTCCGATTAGTTATGAGCGACTCACTGAATAAAATGTTACAGATTATGAAAATGTAAAACTCCCCAACATCACAGAAAGAAGGAGCTGGTGTACTCGATAATTGATGTAGTCCATATATACGAGGCTATGTTCACTTCTAATGTTCTTCTGACGCAACGTCATGTGTCGCGATGTTTCCTTTTTAATCTCAGACTAAATTGCGTAATTAAATGGCCTGGTTTTATAACACGATTGTCCAAATTCAAGTTACCATCGATGTAGTGAAGTTTGAACGCCCAAATATTCTTAAATACAATTCAGTTTGATGTTAGATTGTTGCAGTATCCAAGATTAGTTGTTGGGTTAGCCACTACTCTAATAGTTTACTGATATATTCGGAAATGCAGAAATACGAATGTTTAAATTTTCAGGTGTGGTATTTTGCCGCCATTATCAAATAACACGTGTGACGTAGGTTTCCGGCGCGATATATCTTTCACAGTATCGAATAAAACGCCACTCCATACCTGAAGATTTCGGCCGTCACGGCCTTTATGAACGACAAAACAAAATGTATAACATAATTAGTGGATAGTATAATCAAAATTCTGAGTCATTTATCGAAAAATAATTGTACCACTTTTACTATTGTGTTTTTGTTGGTTATACACCATCTAGAAACCGACATCGATGTTATGGTTCACTGTATAAACAAGTTCCCTGTATATAGTGCTAAATTTATTTCAGAGGCTTATGACATAAGACAATCAAAACTTTCAAAATCCACACATGTGCACAAATAATTAATTGTTTATCGTATTCAAAGTGACTTATAGGCCCTATGGGCCGGATGTTATATTTATATACATAATGTCACTATAATAAATAAATTCATTCATATAGAATGAGGCACAACATAGTATATTCCCCTTTTCACATCGTGTCCCGGATTACTACTACATTACCCCAGCTGTTTTTTATAAGTAATGCCTGCTGCCATTTTAAAGGCGCTTCACTAGAGAGGCTTACGGATACCCAACGGGTACCTATTTCTCGTCTAGGTACGACGAAGCGAGCACAGTACAAGGGACCTTGCACAAGTGTCACAACCTGGCGCGAGATATGAAACAGCGTGTGGCTATATATATAAGGATTAACTGTCATATGGACTGTTTTTATGGAGATGTAACGGTGAGGTAAGTGGACATAACTTGTGTAAAACCCGAAGGGTTTTACATACAAGTTATGTCCACTTACCTCACCGTTACATCTCCATAAAAATAGTCCACATGACAGTTAATCCTTATATTTATATACATTTAGCGAAAAAGCCACTTTTGTAAATATATTTAAATCGAAAAGTGTATCGTGACAAGATCAGCCCAAAATACCCAATAGCACCCTTGGCAAAAGTTAATAGGAACAATTTCTCTTCATGTTGAAACCCGATGATGTATTAAGTCAATCCTGCGCGAGTCAAAATGCGCCCAAAGCACTACGCGTTCATCTTTCCAAACCTAATGACGTATCGATGGTGTTATTAGCTTGGTGTTATTAGGCGTTGCGCATTCACCGAGAAATAACTGCAACTAGCCACGTGGGCGCCGACCAATCAGAATGCTGGATTTAGTGATGACAACACTTAGTGTGTAAATATATATATATATATATATATATATATATATATATATATATATATATCACATACCGCTCAATCCGGCCAATCCACTGCTGTGGAGACGATAGTCCATCGGCCGGGCGCGAACTCACGCCGGTGCATTAACACCATTGCAAGTCTGACACTCAACCCATTGGGCAACACTTCCACTGTATATATCACCTAATGCGCATAAGATTGTCCACTTATAAATGGACAATCGGTACCTAAAATGGTCGTTAATAAATGGACAATCCGACCACGCGTGGCATGCGAGCTTGGGATTGTCCACTAAATCACGACATATATAGATAATCGTGCATGTTAGCTTCATATTAAATCTAAAGGGTAATAACTCTATAAAGAATGTACCTCTACTAAATGACGGAGATTTGTGTGAGAAATTTGCAACACCACAACAGATCAACTTTTGTGAAATATAAGTCAAATTCTTCCCTTGGGTGGGTGGGTTTGGGGGAGGTTTGGGCAAACACTTCTTCGAATATTTCCGTTATTTCGTCAACAACTCTTCTTCAAATATCTCCGTTATTTCGTCAAAAACACTTCTTCTCATACAAATCACCGTTATTTAGCAAATTAATATTATTTATAGAGTTATTGCCCTTCATATTAAATATGAAGCTAACATGCAGGATTACCAAAACATGTCTTCATTTAGTGGACAATCCCAAGCTCGCGTGCCACGCGTGGTTGGATTGTCCATTTATTAATGACCATTTTAGGTACCGATTGTCCATTTATAAGTGGACAATTCTTGAAGAATTGCCTGGTATATATGCGTCCCCTGTTCCCAAATACGCCATTGTTTAGTTCCACAATTTAGACCAATTGTTAGGTTCGTAGAATAGGGTCTATAAATTCTTACTTCTTGATCACCACTACCGTCTTGGGACTCGGCCTGACTGCACAGTGATATTCAACTAACGTTCAATCAATAGTAACTCTGGTCGCAAAATAATGGGACTCATCAACCGCTATATATGGCGGAAAGCTGGCAGATTTGAAATGAAATAAAGAGTGGATGGTGCCGATAACTGTATTGCAGATTACGGAGATATTTCCCTCGGTACGTCCCTTCGTGATCTTACGATCTTTCCGACGGTATGCGTCAAATACGATTGGCGTGAATAAATTGAATTACAACGACACTGGGAAATTGAAATTACGCTGTATAACCTGGTATAATACTGTATAACCTGGTATAATACTGTATAACCTGGTATAATACCGTATAACCTGGTATAATACTGTATAACCTGGTATAATAATGTATAACCTGGTATAATACTGCATATATAGTTTTAGAGCTCATTCGGCAACCAGCTGTTACCATCAAACCGTTAAGGTATTACGCTCTTTGGTAGTCATGGTGTATATGGTACATGTATGTAATGGCTCATTTTAACTTCCTAATTCTGTCTATACATGTATAATTTGGAGGGACGGATTTGATAAATATAAATCCTGGTTTCATGCAAGGCGAAAAACACAGTTTCTATCTTGATATTCGTGATTAGAAACTAAAGTAATTTACACGTCACAATTTAAGAGACGAATAAAATGGACACGACTCATTGGAGCTGCATAAAATCTGTCTACATATTTGTACATTTTAATTTGGAAGGCGCTATAATATCTGAACAATAATTCCATGATCACAGCTACATGTATTTGAAGCTGTTTTCAATAGTTCGGATAGAAGTGGAAAAAAACGTCTTTATGTCTGACATATCAGGAATAGACTAACACGGAACGCTCTTTTTCCATTCCATTCCGTGCAAATGGCTGACAAATGTACTCAGTGTGCTCAGATGTTTGTATGACAAAGGACCTGTTCATAACTGTAATAGAATAACCATATACATGTAGTACAATTTAATAATCATTTATGCGGACGCATACGTGACTCAAATAAGTAATTATATATGAACGGTCACCGTGCATTATTTCGTATCTACGTGTGTTACGTCATCAAATCAGTATATTTCCCAGAATGAGTTCTAAATATAGACATTAAAACACACAGGTCATGTGTCTCAAGTTTTTGAAGATAAACACACAGTGTCCAATAGTTGGCATACATGAATTTCACTAAACAATTTATTGATATTGTTTGGAATCTGTCGGATAGATTCTGTTCATGTGGGCAAGTGATCTGTTTATAATCTCCATATCCCCGGCTGCCAGCGTGTCTCCGCTGGGTATACTGTTTTACACAGGAATGCAGGTAGTGAAAATTCAGACAATTAGTGTATTTATTTGCAAAGAGACAATCAAGCTTATGTATGTTATGAATAATTAATATATATCAAATATGACATATTTTTATTCCCAGACAAAGAACATCTGACATTCAAAAGAAATCACAAAATTTATTACTATTTTGGTCAACAGGACATGGACGAAAGTATGTCTATTGGTCGCGAATAATGAGACGGAGACATCGAAACCAAACTACAAGACACAGTTCAGTCCCCTCGCTGCATTTGTCTGACAACTGCCACAACGTATACATAATGCAAGGGAATATCTCGTTTGTTGAACTTATTATCTAAACATTTCCTTCCATACAGAGATCTTCTTCATTTGTATTATATATCGTCTACGTTTATCACCTTAACATCACTCCAAATGAATAATATATAATTCAAATGTATACCTATACTGATTGGGAGAATCCATTTAGTCTAGAAAGTGGTAAACTCCCACTTTTGAAAGTCGATATAAGGTCATCAAACTCCTATACAGGGCTGGCGCTGGACCCAAAATGTTTTCTTGCCAAATTATTTTTGTTTACCAAATTTCAAAATGATTTGCCAAATATAATTGAGGGTATAATTGGGAAATTAAAGGAACGTCTCAATTTTTATCTGTGTTATATAATACAACAAGAGCACGCCGTGGCATAATACGCCCGTTTCTGGAGTAGAGTGGGGCAAGGTTTAATTCATTTGTTTGAAACCTTTGACTTAAGACAAAATAATAACAAAAATAAAACAAAATAACTTCAAGTGTGGTATTTTTGACTGAAAAGTTCGAACTTGACCTGCAAAATCATGTAGACTGAACCCATATTTGAACTTGATATGTATACCAAATTTGGTTCAGTTCAGTCGAATCAATCTAAAGTTGTCATCTGGAAACCGCATATCAGGTAAAATCTAAGTCGAAAAAGGGGAATAACTCAGTCAAAATCATGCGGACGAAACCCATATTCGAACTTGATCTGTATTTTGGTGTGGTAAACTAACATACCAAATATGGTTCAGTTCACTCGATTCAATCTAAAGTTATCATCCGGAAACCAAAAGCGGACGGACGACGGACGGACGGACAACCCATTTACATAATACGACCATTTTATCAAACGGGCGTATACAAACTAACCACATACATAGGTATAATGATACCTATGAATGGGCTCGCGAGTCTCTAATTATTGTCTGGGACAGAAGGCGTAAAAACGTTAGTTTTAAGGTATCAAATCTGACAAGACATCTTTAATTGTTTTGTTAATGGAACGTTCACCCCTCCGAACCCAAATTCAATTGTGTGATGCCGCTAACGTAAAACGTGTGTTCGTTGCTGCAAATATATGGTACATCGATGAGAAGCAACAACGATTATATTTATATACACACACAAATGATTTGATTAAACTTTGCTCTTGTATGATGGTGTATCGCTTCCTAAGAAGATGTATATAGTTTCCTGGGTATAAAATAATAGCTAAGAATAGAAGACTCCTGTCCTGAAACGTTTCTATCTATTAATACTGATTTCATTTCGATTTTACTAGTATAATACATACCATTTTTGGGACAGTTTTATAGGCTATTTTTAGAACACAATCTACAGGCGATCTCACGGAAACGATCGGAGCGTATCAAGAGGAAGAACTCGATCTTGTCAGTACCCTCAATCAAGGGATTTTCAACTAACATATTTCACCGCGAATTACGCTCAGTTATATACAAAATCTTCAATTTCATCTGTTTTTACTCATAAAAAAAGCTGTTTTGTAGTTTATGGATAGGGTTTTTATAAAAAATTATATTTTTGTTGTAATCTTTAATGATATGGTAAACATTGCCAGAGGGTATAGCTGTTAGAAGAATAGGGGGCTCGTTCGCGTCACATCTAAAAATAGAATCTTTGGGGGTCTAAAATTGGTTGTACTAAAATATTCCCAAAATTTCAAAACCCAAAAATTATTTTTCCAAAAAAAAAATTTCAAAACCCAAAAATTTATTTTTTCCAAAAAATTTCAAAATCCCAAAACTTCCAAAAAATTTTAAAACCCCAAAATTTCAAAAGAAAAAATTTCAAAACCCTCAAAATTATTTCTCTAAAAAAAAAAGATTAAATAAAAAATTTATAACGAGTTTTCGGTTTCTGATAATCTCGATATTAAAAAATGTCGAATGTTAAATTATTTGCGCGTAATATCTTTCGTTATTTTTTGTGTTCAAATATTTTTCATGAATTTATTAATCAATGTTTAGAAAATAGCTTTATTGGACATTGCGACCATCGATATGAATGCATACATTCCAGTGTTTATCGGACGCAGTTCATATAATTGTCATACCTGAAAATAGACACCATTACTTTTACATAAATAATAAAGAGCGTTTATTCTTTACACTCTCTATCCCATATGACAGGTGTGTATTATCGTGAATTATTGGAAGTATTGAGATGTACTATGTTGAATCACTAACGGTCGAAAATTGTAATGTGAAATTACAACCCTCCAGAATGAATTGTCATATTCGCTGTACACGCAATCACACACGCGACATTGGTGGTAACAATGTGTCTTTCACACCTTTGCTTTACCAAATGAATTCTATTATTTCCCCGGTCACAGTTATATGCCATTCAGAAAACATATCGATTTAATGTCTGAACAAACGGGTTAGTATCAATTAAGGTTGATAAACTGTGTCATTCACACGATAATTAGTTATCCAAAACATGCATACGTCCAGGACACTCAATTATAGAAATTGATTCGATGACATTGTTATAACAACATTACGTAATAACCACTTATCGCCCCACATTCATACTTACGCTTTGGACATTTTATCAGTTTATCACGTGATCACTAAATGTGGCAATCGGGTATCCTCCGATGCCTGCAATATATTATTTATAATAATTGGACTCATTGATCTCACGTGAATAATACTCTTAGTTGTTCCAATAAAATAGTTATCAAATTCGATCACCAATAGATTTGACTGTGGAATGTAATGACCTTTAACTTATTTATCGATCTAAAGGGACACTCATTATGAATGAATGTTAACAATACAAGCGCACGAATGAAGAGCGTTGAACATATACGAAATTACTACACGAATGAATTGAACATTGAAATTTATATTTCACATCTTACCAACAACAGCTACAGACATAATCATAGTATTATACTGTCTTGCATGTACACACGCTATGACATCATTAAAGGTGGACAATCCACTCACGGTGTGACAACAGATACGGACATAGGCATAGTGTTATACAGTCTTCTATGTACCCACGCTATGACACCATTAACGTACATTGGATGTTAGGTCTATGACTCTTGAGTATGCACCAATCAATGAGCAAATGAGCAAGAAAATGAGCAAATGAGCAAGAAAATGAGCAAATGAGCAAGAAAATGAGCAAATGAGCAATAAAAATGAGCAAATGAGCAAAAAAAAATGAGCAAATGAGCAAGAAAATGAGCAAATGAGCAAGAAAATGAGCAAATGAGCAATAAAAATGAGCAAATGAGCAAGAAAATGAGCAAAAAAATGAGCAAATGAGCAAAAAAAATGAGCAAATGAGTAAAAAAATGAGCAAATGAGCAAAAAAATGAGCAAATGAGCAATAAAAATGAGCAAACGAGCAAAAAAATGAGCAAATGAGCAAAAAAATGAGCAAATGAGCAAAAAAATGAGATGTAACATTATATCACTGTTATTGTATCAATTGATAGGTTCAGACAAGTTCGATGTTTAGAAAAGAAAAGTTACCTATAATTCTGCTGTGGTTAAGCAGTCCATTATTTAGGGCATACCTGTATGTAGGCCTACCAGTGGATGAATAGTCTGCCGGAGAAGTACTGTGTAGACAGGTCTTGTCGGTAAGAGAGTCAGACGAGAAGTGGAGGCTCGGCTATTAAAACATAGTAATGCGATAGCGAACATCAAACGAGTCTGCGCACGCATATCTGTCAAAGGATACAATGGCAGTCATTGGTCAATTTATCCCCGGTGTCAGCTCAGTACCCAATCGAGACGAAGCCGATGGTCAACTCATTTTTTTTGCTCATTATAGTACGTCACTTGGACATTTTATCAGTTTATCACGTGATCACTAAATGTGGCAATCGGGTATCCACCGATGCCTGCAATTTATTATTTATAATAATTGGACTCATTGATCTCACGTAAATAATACTCTTAGTTGTTCCAATAAAATAGTTATCAAATTCGATCACCAATAGATTTGACTGTGGAATATAATGACCTTTAACTTATTTATCGATCTATGTTAGAACATGGTCTTAACAAAAAACTTGACCATAACAAAAATTACCTTACATTTATGCATGAATCTAATTAGACCATACGTAAATATTGTCAGCTTATCGTCTGATGAGCAAATCCGATGTTTATCAAAAATAGTACAACTTCCAGTTGGTAATTACTCTTACGAATGAAGAGCGTTTAACATATACGAAATTACTACACGAATGAACTGAAATTTATATTTTCACATCTTACCAACAACAGATACAGACATAGTCATAGTGTTATACTATCTTACATGTACCCATGCTATGACATCATTCGAAGGGGCAATACACTCAAGGAGTTAAAGTGACACGAAACAAGGGACGTGATGTAATATTGGTGTTTGAATCTTAAAGGAACACAAGACACTCTAAAGGGACACTCATTATGAATGAATGTTAACAATACAAGCGCACGAATGAAGAGCGTTGAACATATACAAAATTACTACACGAATGAATTGAACCTTGAAATTTATATTTCACATCTTACCAACAACAGCTACAGGCATTATCATAGGGTTATACTGTCTTGCATATACACACGCTATGACATCATTAAAGGCGGACAATCCACTCACGGTGTGACAACAGATACAGACATAGGCATAGTGTTATACAGTCTTCTATGTACCAATGCTATGACATAATTAAAGGGGGATAATACACGCACGGTGTGGAATGTTAAAGTGACACGCGGTAAGGGACGTGATGTAATATTGGTGAAACCCCCTCCCCACTTATAGATATATAACGAAGACGAGAATAACATGTTGATGAAGTTTATTGAAATTTAATCATTGTCTGAATCTTCGACCGTTAGATTTACTTCTAAGAGTTTCTTGAATTTTCTCATCGCTTCATCTGCAGCCCATTCATTATTATATCCGTGTTTGGTCAGTTTGACCATTTTCTTCATGATCATGGTATGTATGCGTGATGTTTTCAATCGATACTGGTATTCTATTAATCGTCTATAACTTTTGAGAAACAGAGCAAACTCTGTGTCGATGGTATCCTCTTTTCCCGACATGCTCTCATCTCCCGAAATGCTCTCTTCTTCTTTCACATCATTGGTGACGCGTTTCATCATACTTTTGAATGTGTCCATCTCGTTGACACATCGCGCAGCTTTCTTAAGACCGAATACCGTTCTACTACCGACGCCATTACCATCTTCTGAATCTGATAGCGTTCCACGTTCATCTTCATCTGAATCTAGAACCGCTTCGTCAGATTCATCGGTATCTTCTCCGAAGAGAGTTGGTTTTGTCTCGGACATAACTCCGTGTTTAATCTGTTTATGTCTTTGTAGATTGTAGTTCGTCGATAAAATAATGCCACATAAATCACACCCGTGCATTATCGCGAATTATTGGAAGAACCATCACTCTTATAAGTAGCGATAAAAAGAGAGAATAAGGTGTGGTATACAACCGTCGCTCTAAGAGTACGTTCGTCCCGGGGCTAGGGTATAGATATTTGACCGCCGGTGATTCAATTAATGCCAATTTATCAGTATGGTACTCTATGTATTCATTCATGATTTGGCTAATCGTATGACACTGGTCTTTTCATTTTCTTCTTATTATTAGACAAACCTCCAACAGACACTCTCTTGTTGGTTTGTTTGGACGCTTTACGTGTGTTTGTCAACTTATTTGCTGCAACTTCAGCCTTAGCCATTTCAATCGCTTGAGCGATGGGTGTCACCACGTTAATAAGTGGTTTTAGAACGTCTTCTTCACTATCACTATTTTTAGTTCTGTCAATAAAGTATCGACCCTGATTATCTGGTATTAACTTCCCATCAACCATATCTCTGAAATGTTTTCTCCACATTTCAAGATCTGCTGGAATATACGGGATCGACATGTTTCTTCAAAATGTACAAGTCACTCTTTTTTCTGCATTTTATTTTTAGAAAGTTTATTGCCTCTTATAAAAATCGATTATTGGCCATGTATGCCAAATGCACCATGATAGTTATCGATGTCAATAATGCGTTTCGTTGAGATCTTGATTGAGTATGCACCAATCAATTAACAATGACACAGAATATCACACAAAGTATATTCAAGGGGGTGAGAAAAATGAGCAAATAAAGGAGCAAATGAGCAAATAAATGAGCAAATGAGCAAAAAAATGAGCAAATGAGCAAAAAAATGAGCAAATGAGCAAATAAATGAGCAAGCAGGATGTTATGTCGCTTGGTGAAATTTTTGAAGTTTTTGAAATTTTTTGAAATTTTTGAAGTTTTTTGAAATTTTTGAAGTTTTGGGTTTTTGGGAATATTTTAGTACAACCAATTTTAGACCCAAAGATTCTATTTTTAGATGGCAGAATGAGGTCCCCCGAGGGTAATTTGGTGATGCTACCTCCGCCACCAAGCGACATAACATCCTGCTTGCTCATTTATTTGCTCATTTGCTCATTTTTTTGCTCATTTGCTCATTTTTTTGCTCATTTGCTCATTTATTTGCTTATTTGCTCATTTTTCTCACCCCCTTGAATATACTTTGTGTGATATTCTGTGTCATTGTTAATTGATTGGTGCATACTCAATCAAGATCTCAACGAAACGCATTATTGACATCGATAACTATCATGGTGCATTTGGCATACATGGCCAATAATCGATTTTTATAAGAGGCGATAAACTTTCTAAAATAAAATGCAGAAAAAAGAGTGACTTGTACATTTTGAAGAAACATGTCGATCCCGTATATTCCAGCAGATCTTGAAATGTGGAGAAAACATTTCAGAGATATGGTTGATGGGAAGTTAATACCAGATAATCAGGGTCGATACTTTATTGACAGAACTAAAAATAGTGATAGTGAAGAAGACGTTCTAAAACCACTTATTAACGTGGTGACACCCATCGCTCAAGCGATTGAAATGGCTAAGGCTGAAGTTGCAGCAAATAAGTTGACAAACACACGTAAAGCGTCCAAACAAACCAACAAGAGAGTGTCTGTTGGAGGTTTGTCTAATAATAAGAAGAAAATGAAAAGACCAGTGTCATACGATTAGCCAAATCATGAATGAATACATAGAGTACCATACTGATAAATTGGCATTAATTGAATCACCGGCGGTCAAATATCTATACCCTAGCCCCGGGACGAACGTACTCTTAGAGCGACGGTTGTATACCACACCTTATTCTCTCTTTTTATCGCTACTTATAAGAGTGATGGTTCTTCCAATAATTCGCGATAATGCACGGGTGTGATTTATGTGGCATTATTTTATCGACGAACTACAATCTACAAAGACATAAACAGATTAAACACGGAGTTATGTCCGAGACAAAACCAACTCTCTTCGGAGAAGATACCGATGAATCTGACGAAGCGGTTCTAGATTCAGATGAAGATGAACGTGGAACGCTATCAGATTCAGAAGATGGTAATGGCGTCGGTAGTAGAACGGTATTCGGTCTTAAGAAAGCTGCGCGATGTGTCAACGAGATGGACACATTCAAAAGTATGATGAAACGCGTCACCAATGATGTGAAAGAAGAAGAGAGCATTTCGGGAGATGAGAGCATGTCGGGAAAAGAGGATACCATCGACACAGAGTTTGCTCTGTTTCTCAAAAGTTATAGACGATTAATAGAATACCAGTATCGATTGAAAACATCACGCATACATACCATGATCATGAAGAAAATTGTCAAACTGACCAAACACGGATATAATAATGAATGGGCTGCAGATGAAGCGATGAGAAAATTCAAGAAACTCTTAGAAGTAAATCTAACGGTCGAAGATTCAGACAATGATTAAATTTCAATAAACTTCATCAACATGTTATTCTCGTCTTCGTTATATATCTATAAGTGGGGAGGGGGTTTCACCAATATTACATCACGTCCCTTACCGCGTGTCACTTTAACATTCCACACCGTGCGTGTATTATCCCCCTTTAATTATGTCATAGCATTGGTACATAGAAGACTGTATAACACTATGCCTATGTCTGTATCTGTTGTCACACCGTGAGTGGATTGTCCGCCTTTAATGATGTCATAGCGTGTGTATATGCAAGACAGTATAACCCTATGATAATGCCTGTAGCTGTTGTTGGTAAGATGTGAAATATAAATTTCAAGGTTCAATTCATTCGTGTAGTAATTTTGTATATGTTCAACGCTCTTCATTCGTGCGCTTGTATTGTTAACATTCATTCATAATGAGTGTCCCTTTAGAGTGTCTTGTGTTCCTTTAAGATTCAAACACCAATATTACATCACGTCCCTTGTTTCGTGTCACTTTAACTCCTTGAGTGTATTGCCCCTTCGAATGATGTCATAGCATGGGTACATGTAAGATAGTATAACACTATGACTATGTCTGTATCTGTTGTTGGTAAGATGTGAAAATATAAATTTCAGTTCATTCGTGTAGTAATTTCGTATATGTTCAACGCTCTTCATTCGTAAGAGTAATTACCAACTGGAAGTTGTACTATTTTTGATAAACATCGGATTTGCTCATCAGACGATAAGCTGACAATATTTACGTATGGTCTAATTAGATTCATGCATAAATGTAAGGTAATTTTTGTTATGGTCAAGTTTTTTGTTAAGACCATGTTCTAACATAGATCGATAAATAAGTTAAAGGTCATTATATTCCACAGTCAAATCTATTGGTGATCGAATTTGATAACTATTTTATTGGAACAACTAAGAGTATTATTTACGTGAGATCAATGAGTCCAATTATTATAAATAATAAATTGCAGGCATCGGTGGATACCCGATTGCCACATTTAGTGATCACGTGATAAACTGATAAAATGTCCAAGTGACGTACTATAATGAGCAAAAAAAATGAGTTGACCATCGGCTTCGTCCCGATTGGGTACTGAGCTGACACCGGGGATAAATTGACCAATGACTGCCATTGTATCCTTTGACAGATATGCGTGTGCAGACTCGTTTGATGTTCGCTATCGCATTACTATGTTTTAATAGCCGAGCCTCCACTTCTCGTCTGACTCTCTTACCGACAAGACCTGTCTACACAGTACTTCTCCGGCAGACTATTCATCCACTGGTAGGCCTACATACAGGTATGCCCTAAATAATGGACTGCTTAACCACAGCAGAATTATAGGTAACTTTTCTTTTCTAAACATCGAACTTGTCTGAACCTATCAATTGATACAATAACAGTGATATAATGTTACATCTCATTTTTTTGCTCATTTGCTCATTTTTTTGCTCATTTGCTAATTTTTTTGCTCGTTTGCTCATTTTTATTGCTCATTTGCTCATTTTTTTGCTCATTTGCTCATTTTTTTACTCATTTGCTCATTTTTTTTGCTCATTTGCTCATTTTCTTGCTCATTTGCTCATTTTTATTGCTCATTTGCTCATTTTCTTGCTCATTTGCTCATTTTCTTGCTCATTTGCTCATTTTTTTTTGCTCATTTGCTCATTTTTATTGCTCATTTGCTCATTTTCTTGCTCATTTGCTCATTTTCTTGCTCATTTGCTCATTTTCTTGCTCATTTGCTCATTTTTTTGCTCATTTTTTTGCTCATTTGCTCATTGATTGGTGCATACTCAAGAGTCATAGACCTAACATCCAATGTACGTTAATGGTGTCATAGCGTGGGTACATAGAAGACTGTATAACACTATGCCTATGTCCGTATCTGTTGTCACACCGTGAGTGGATTGTCCACCTTTAATGATGTCATAGCGTGTGTACATGCAAGACAGTATAATACTATGATTATGTCTGTAGCTGTTGTTGGTAAGATGTGAAATATAAATTTCAATGTTCAATTCATTCGTGTAGTAATTTCGTATATGTTCAACGCTCTTCATTCGTGCGCTTGTATTGTTAACATTCATTCATAATGAGTGTCCCTTTAGATCGATAAATAAGTTAAAGGTCATTACATTCCACAGTCAAATCTATTGGTGATCGAATTTGATAACTATTTTATTGGAACAACTAAGAGTATTATTCACGTGAGATCAATGAGTCCAATTATTATAAATAATATATTGCAGGCATCGGAGGATACCCGATTGCCACATTTAGTGATCACGTGATAAACTGATAAAATGTCCAAAGCGTAAGTATGAATGTGGGGCGATAAGTGGTTATTACGTAATGTTGTTATAACAATGTCATCGAATCAATTTCTATAATTGAGTGTCCTGGACGTATGCATGTTTTGGATAACTAATTATCGTGTGAATGACACAGTTTATCAACCTTAATTGATACTAACCCGTTTGTTCAGACATTAAATCGATATGTTTTCTGAATGGCATATAACTGTGACCGGGGAAATAATAGAATTCATTTGGTAAAGCAAAGGTGTGAAAGACACATTGTTACCACCAATGTCGCGTGTGTGATTGCGTGTACAGCGAATATGACAATTCATTCTGGAGGGTTGTAATTTCACATTACAATTTTCGACCGTTAGTGATTCAACATAGTACATCTCAATACTTCCAATAATTCACGATAATACACACCTGTCATATGGGATAGAGAGTGTAAAGAATAAACGCTCTTTATTATTTATGTAAAAGTAATGGTGTCTATTTTCAGGTATGACAATTATATGAACTGCGTCCGGTAAACACTGGAATGTATGCATTCATATCGATGGTCGCAATGTCCAATAAAGCTATTTTCTAAACATCGATTAATAAATTCATGAAAAATATTTGAACACAAAAAATAACGAAAGATATTACGCGCAAATAATTTAACATTCGACATTTTTTAATATCGAGATTATCAGAAACCGAAAACTCGTTATAAATTTTTTATTTAATCTTTTTTTTTTAGAGAAATAATTTTGAGGGTTTTGAAATTTTTTCTTTTGAAATTTTGGGGTGTTAAAATTTTTTGGAAGTTTTGGGATTTTGAAATTTTTTGGAAAAAATAAATTTTTGGGTTTTGAAATTTTTTTTTTGGAAAAATTATTTTTGGGTTTTGAAATTTTGGGAATATTTTAGTACAACCAATTTTAGACCCCCAAAGATTCTATTTTTAGATGTGACGCGAACGAGCCCCCTATTCTTCTGCTGTTAAAATAGTCACATCGATAAAACCGCCATAAACAGAACGAATATTATATTATAGACATATTTTGTTCTTATACCAATAATAAATTTCGCGCAAATTGTATGTTAATGTCATGTTAGTACTCTGTGTTATGTAAACAAACGGTATGTTATGTAAACACACAGTACGTGAAGAGTATGCAATAAGCAAAATAATCAACACCGGGGAGACCTCACTAAGGGAACCTTGGTTAGAAATGCCACCAGGTTATTTACAATACATGTATAAGTGTATAACGCTTGCTAATCCACGACTCTCAAGATTTCGGTGTTTAATGGGTAACCTAAAAATATTTGTTGAGTATTTTGCTTGTCGCTCACTATTTACGCGCTGTATATAAACAAACGCTCGGCTCACAAACAGCGTGTGTTGTGGATAATATCACGTTCATACTATCACAATACTCGTAACTGTTATTTCACATTATATGTGACTCGCCAAATCAAATCCAGTCCTAAGTCGGGATTTTTTTTACCCCGTGCCAATGCATTATCTTATATGTGCCAGTCGACCATAGGTCGCCTCGCATATATAAGAGAATGCATTGGCCTAACAATTTTTTACAATTAATAATTTGTTCTTGTATTCTTTAACAATTTTATAATTTCACCCATACAGAACCCCAGACAAACATGAGCCGACGACACCCTTCTATATGCTTCTATATATGTGTGGGGCTCCCTGCAGGGTAATGGATGGTTTTTTTTATTTTATGTCCTAAAAATTGTAAGAAACATTTATTTTAAAAAAATTATAAAAAATTGTTAGGCCAATGCATTCTCTTATATATACGAGGCGACCTATGGTCGACTCGCATATATAAGAGAATGCATTGGCACAGGTTAAAAAAAATCCCGACTTACGACTGGATTTTATATGGCGGGTCACTATAACGAAGGCAGGCCATCGGTGCCTTTAAGAGTAGAGTGCCTGCAATTCAGTGATTTTACATCTTGGAACAGAGTGCATCTGAGTTAAAATTGCACTTTATGTTAAATGTGCGTGTCTAACTTTCATTGAATTAGCTAAGTTTGCAAAAGTGATTTAGAGAATCGTTCATCATCAATTCCCAGTATTAAATCCCGTTCCTCTGCCACTGTTTATATAGAACACACACGTAACTTTAGCAAGTGTGGTGTATCATCAATTCCAAGCGTATTGTAAATTAGGTATTCAGCAACACTACGTGCGGAATAATATTAGACAGTCGGAACTTAAAGCATCCAATAAATTTGTCAACACTTCAACCATCCGTGGGTCCCGCGGCACCTCAGTACATTAGTACTGTTACTTGGTGAAGGCATATGAAACCTGATGGAATTGTGAAATTTTGATAAGAATTTTTTTGTCACATAATATCACAGATGTCACGTAATATCACAGATTTATGGAAGTATAACTAACGTTTTGTTTATTAACGTGTCAACTTGGAACTATATTTCCATCAGCATGTAATCGCTATGAATAGACAAATCAACCTCGCCGTGTGGAGGGCACGCACGTATCACTTTGCCGTTGAAAACGTATGGGAAACGTCACACCTACAGCGTGCCTGGGGGCGATTCCATTCATTGCGCTCGGCTACTACGAGTAATGAAATTACAATGGGCAATGGATGGAATGATGGAGCGTAAATTCAGCGTAAATACTCCGAGTACCATGGCTACACCTACGGTCGAGGAGGTGTAATTTCGAGAGTATTGTAATGTGACGTCACTTTCCGCGAAAAAATCGGTTGCCAACAGTAATGTTTATGAGAAAGCACATGGAAAATATTTATGTAATGGACTAAATGAATTTAATTTTTAATAATTTGTCATAAATATGTAATATATAATTCAGAAATATATAATTCAATTGAATGACAGTTAAAATTATTTATCCAAAGTTTTAGATACTTAATGTCAAGGTTGTTCTAAAATTAGGTATTTTGCTTGTTCCATAAAAGTCAAAATTCTCGTTAGTTTCATTGTGATACAAAACGAATTATTGGCAGCTTGTCTGTTCCAATATTTTTTGATCTGATGAATAGCTTTGACAAAATTCGAAAGCGAATTAGGGTCACGAAATTTTATTATTATTTTGTATTAATATATATACATTTAAAACGCATTCTACAGTAAATTAGTTTCAATGCGCTTATACATCAATCAATACAAATACAAATATACAAGGTAAGAGATATAAAGTAGTAAATGAGCATTAACAAATTCATAACGACCATCTGCACGTGACTAAGAAATTACTAAAAAAAAAAAAAAAAAAGTAAAAAAAACCAACGACCATAAGCTACCTCCCTATGGTCCGACTATCCGATTATCTAGATGTCTTGAATAACTACTCTAGTTACGCCTGTAGAGATCATATTACACCTGTACAATACCTTGGAACTTATTGATATTCTGACCACTTTATAACATTGAACAATCAGGGCAATTAGGATATTAATGCATATATTATTTTGTCAATACTTGTTCCTCAATAATCTACTTCACGATAGGTGGTGATCCCAGTTCGAGATTGCATGCTTTTGTGTGACTTTTGCCAGCTGATATAGCAATACACATTGAATTAGTTATCTGGGAAAAATTCCATGAAAGTAAGCGACATAAAGCACTCACTTAAATCGTGCAATTTCGATTTGCGACCTTCACCTACAGTGAAATACACTATTAAGGTACGGGTAGGCTATTAACTATAAGTACTATATTCCATGCACTGCTTCTTCAATGGCATTAACTTCCATGTTACAACAGCAATAAGTAATGGTGGAATATATCTGGCATGCAAGTAATAGGGCTTAACGCACTTACATGTAGCTTATATACCACATGGTGGTTTAAAACCCCGAAATGATGCTCTTTTGTTAAATATAGTCCAGTTTCTGTGATAAAAATAAGTCCATAGATAACAATATCCTTCTGTTCCAACTTGTCGTCAGCTTGAACAAATAAAGAGCGTTTCTTGTAATTCTGTTCAAAAAATTAAAGAGCGTTTGACTCCCTTCTGTCTTAATGACTGGAAACGGCTGGTAAATTACAGTAATTTGATTGATAATTGTTTCAGAGTACGTTGTAGTTCTTGTGCTTATTGAAATAGGTTAACCCCATCCAAATTACGTATACATTCACGTGGTTAATTTTCAGCATACCATGCAAAAGAAAAGTGAACAGAAGTTGCAATAACTATATCATTCATATGATACAAGAATACCGAAATTCCGCAAAACGTCACCCGCCAGTTTTACGTCGAAAACGATCACAAAACTTATTATTGATAACGCTCTTTATTATATAGCGTTTTTTGGGGCGACGGAAGCATGGACCTTCTTTATCCCTTTACCCAACAGAAGGGCCCTGTGCCAATGTATTCTCTTATATATGCGAGTCGACCATAGGTCGCCTCGCATATATAAGAGAATGCATTGGCTTAACACATTAAAAATTATAAAATTGTTAAAGAATGTAAGAAAAAATGGTAAAAAGTGTTAACAAAATATTTTTTTTAGGCCAATGCATTCTCTTATATATGCGAGGCGACCTATGGTCGACTCGCATATATAAGAGAATGCATTGGCACAGGGTATAACTATAACCATCACAATGTGGTCAATGAGCCGGTTCCAATGATATCCATATTTGTATGGTTTTATTGAGACAGACCCAAGATAATTTAGGCTGTTGAAGCTTTATTTGGCCGGTTTTGGCCGGTTTGTTGGGTAAAGGGTTATAGGAGATGATCGTTGGAATTGTTGCCAGCCTGTCAAACATTCAAAACATTAACGCGTCCTCTATTGAAATGCGATTCCTCGCCCTAACAATATCATATTAATGGACTCATGCGTCCGATCAGTTTAACGATGTTTTAAGCTAGCTTTGTGGGCACTTGTTTTATATAAGACACCGCAGACTTGAGTAATTCGGCTCAGCATTCTACGACTTTAATTGATTCCACACGCTGTCACGCGACCTACTAACAACTGAAACTTAGAAAGTGACACATAACCCCCTTCCCACCCGTATCAACCACCGTGTCAGGTTTATTTTCAATAATGGGGAAAGGGTTAATGGCAAACATACCTGGTCACATTCGAGTCATCTTACTCACGGGACACCACAAGGCGTGTTTATGAACTGTTACTGCCAAATCTGAAAGGGACATCTTCAAGACTAAAACAAACCAAAGAAAAGTCTAACTCACCCCAATACAATAGCAATACGTATCCGAGCAGCGTAATAGAGATGCGAGTTTGATTCCAAGTAGAAACGTTAACTCTGAATTCCAAGTAGAAATATTAACTCTGGAATCATGCAGATGCAAACCAGAGAAGTCTTCCCGGGTCAAAGAGGTGCTGACTCGTTCCGTTATTTTTATGTTATGTATGGTTTTAAGTTATAATACCCAGACATGTAAAGTATGATGTATTCAATGTTGGAATCCGCCTCCGTGCGTGTTCTACGCAGTTCATGCAGTCCAGACAGTCACTCTCAAATGCGTATATCCCACCCAGCGCTACGGTTGTTGTATATTCATATCTCCTCACATATGAAATTTGACAATTAATTAATAAATCATAACGATAAGTTATTGAATATATGGGATAAATCTCAGCTTGAGCGCACCCAGAACTAATAAAAATCGCTAATCTTGTCGGTAATTTCCGGATTCGTTCGATTATTGCTGGGTGAGACCCATTGATCAGGCATGCGTGTGTTGTTCTGACACGGACCACGTGATCATTCGCGTGACGGATTCGAAGTAGGGGTATCATTTATCCGAATAGCATTTCCGTACAGGTCGCGGTTCTCATTAAACGTCTTTAGTCTAGTGGCATTCGTTAATGGAAATAGTCGACGTGGACGATTGAGAGTTCGCGTGTGTACACACAGTCTAAAGTAGCGATTTCTTGAGGTCAGATATCAATTTGCTGATCATAAGTCACCAGATATATTCGTCATTGGTTCTGCGTCCCATGTTCTTCACAATACACCACGTGGTTATGGTAATTGTTTTCTCACTTACATGTTGTGTTTCGATTGGACCAAACCCATCTAGTATGTTTCAACCAGTGTTCACGCTGTCGGTAGCCAAATTAGCCAATGGCTAATCTTTTTCGAATTTGGCTAATAAAAATTTCATTTGGCTAAAATTTTGGCTAAACTTTTTTTGAACCCAAATTGAAGACTGAAAGCATGGAGCCAGAAAGCTAATTAATAAAAGCGCTCAATAGATCGACATTCAAGACGAAGTTAGGTGACGAAATTATTTCATTATTTTCGTACTTATGAAATATCGTACAAAGGGAAACCCGATCGACAACTCTATCAACCAAGCGATCACAAAGTAATATGCAATCATCTTTAGTTTTCACAAGACGGACATTCAAAGACGCATTAAACCGACCGTGGTTGAATTATGACAATGTGAAGAAAGCAATGTTTTGTAAAGTGCATTGACGCCGGTACATAAGCAATTTGTTCGTAACATGTGCAGGCTGTTTTAATCTGGAGAAAGATTACGTCACTCTGCACGAAGCAACAAAAGGTCATTATAAATTTTTACATTTAATCCCCTAATCCCCCTTTCAGCCCATTGTCTGTCTGGTCACTCACGGCGCGCCTGCACAATGCATGTTTATGATGACATTGTAGTTATGACGGTCGAGGTTTATGAGCACCAAGTGTAAGACAATAGCTTAATCAGCCAAATGTGAATGACGACAGATATTTTAGGCTATTTGTCGTCAATAGCGATACAGTCAAAAATAATATGCATGCTTTTATGACAGATTGTAATTTGATAATGGCGTAAAATATTAAGTTACATGTATTAGTTTCCAGATGTCACTTAGATATTTTCGCAAGGATAAATATTTAATGATTTAAAATTTAAAAATAGATATTGATATAAAACAAAAAAATAATGACATTAAGAAGGACAATACCGGGTTACCCCCCCCCCCCAATCACTCTTTCACATAAAGATTAATAAATTTTTAATAAATGATACATATAAAAATACTTGTAGTTCATCAAAATTATTTAAATTATTGTGTATTTTACCTTTGTCTGTTAGATTTTACGTTTTAGTCATCAATTGTGAACCGACCAGAAAACGATGATTACATGTCGTAGATTTTCTATTTCCCAAACTGCGGGTTTCCACGCCAGTAGCGTTAATCGGAACTCACTATTAGTAGCTCCAAGCTAAAAATGTTCAATCGAGACGATTAACCTCACGCGATGTGACGTAATTTGGAGGAAGCGAGGAAATGATTGTGGATTTATGAGGCTTACTGAGACGGCGATAGACTCAGTAAGACTCTTGAATGTATGTTTACACAGACAGTGTCTCAAAGAGTTACGTGCTATTTTGATTGATTGATTGATTGGTTGATTGGTTGGGGTTTAATGTTGCTTTCAGCAACTAAGGCCATGTCAAGACATTGCCAGTTTTAGTGGTGGAGGAAATCCGCACACTTACGACTAATATAAGAGTTATTTCAATGGCTGATAAACTCGTAAAACATGTGCGGCAAACCACAGACCATCGATGAGTAACTGGTAACTCGACCAGATAACGATTTCGAGTTACAAAGTCCACGATGGAAACGTGAGGATTTGAACCCGCATCGCCAGCGCTGGAGGGCGAGACGACTTGGAGTTGTACCCCTTACCGATTGAGCCACCGAGCCCCCCCCCCCCCCCCGCTATTTTGTCATGTAGTGGGTATCCAATGATGAGTGGGATCGCCAGTCATTTGTGTTGTATGCACTCCGCAATTCGATCAAACTTCCCAGGCCACCATTTGTCAGCAATGTCTGGTGTGTGTGTGGGTGGGGGTTGGGGAATCTATCTGTGTCCTATATCCAAAGGATTCCTATATTTATATGCGCACAAAGTTAATACTTGAACATTTCTGGTAAAAAATAGGCGGAAAATTTCCAAAAGTTAATGAGTCCATGCAACCAATAGAGATAGTCGAGTATCCTGCTTGTTCTCAAACCTTTAGATTGACATTGCCCATATATATAGTTGGAACTTTTCCAACGGCAGGGATCGTTAGGTTAACATGTTCCGATAGTTTGAAGTCAATGTGTTAGAAGTTTCCAACCCAATTGGGAGCGTGCAAATGTTTCTCCCAGGTTGGAATGCTGGTCGTCAAAGGGGAACTTCAGCTGGAAGGTAGTCACCACGCAGTTGGAAAAAAAGCAGTATGGCCGCGTCACTGATTACTAAATTCATGTATACCTATACGCCCAAAATAGACCATCAACACCAAAACGATCGAGATTCTGTGTTTAATCACGTTGCATCTCATGGACTTAACAGAGAGACAGTCTGAGTACTCGTTCTGCTATAAGGTATATTTCCGACTTAATATTTCTTATGATTAGCCACAATATTGTTAACACGATATGAAACACTCTGCTGTGGTGCACATGTATTTTAATTATGTTTTGTATCGAAATTGCCATGCACACAAGGTCAATGCCGGGCTGTTTGTTTACATTTTATAGCACAGACTAGCGCAAGCAACTACTGCTGATAAGAAATACATGTACTAACAAGTGCAACGCCAAGCGTGGCATGTCCCCTGACGCTCAGTTTAGAGAGTGGGCAATACTAAATATTTGTATGGATGGAGAATGTTTTTTATTTTCTAAACCGAGCAGTGGGTATCCTTTCCCCTTAAACTGGGCTATATACCAATACACCATGTCCATACGGATACCAAATTCAGAAATTCCCAAGTCAAACAATGGCTTCAAACATTTTAAAGTCAAACATGGGCCGTAATTTGGTAAAATATAATGGACGAAACCCGTAGTGGTATCCTTTTGCCAGCCTATATATGCATTCCACTCAGCTTCGTATCTGTTCTATACATGAGCTATATTGTTATTGGCGATGTAAAAATAAAATATTAGTGTAATATACTTGTAGTGTTCCATGCTGAATATGTTTCAAAAAACATTATGACTATAGGATAAGTCTTTCTGTAACATGCACAGCCCATGTGAAAGTGTTTAACTTATGTTTATCGAGTGTAACAAAACGTCCAGGCTCAAGAAACCACGAGGCTTTAAGGCTTTATAATTTTTACAAAATGGCACACAGCAGAAAGAACCCAGTGAAATCAATGTGTTGTCTTATAGTAGAGATTGGGAATACACATAGGTGTCCGCCACTGAGCGAATTTATGCCACTATGATTTTCTTATAGGAAAATGCCTCTAGTTTCAGGATCTGGTTGGTGCACTGAGAAAATGTGGTCCAAAATAAAAAAAATCATGCCTTTTCTATGAGTGCCCACCTCATTTTTAAAGCTATTTTCCGAAAATACTACAATTTTGTAAACTTCATTTTATTACGAAATTTATCATGCCAAGAAGGCAATATGCCAAATGGGAGATGAAATAGTATGATAGAGCTGAAATGTGCTTCAAATGTCTACGAAAGATATTCGTGGTGACGCCACGAGGCGCCTAACTCTTAGTGACGCTGCACTATTTTCGTCGATTCACCAAAGTGACCTCGTTTCGTTTTCACTGACCAGAAATCTATACGGAAAAAGTATAACATATTTGGTGTTGTAGTGACCAGTAGCATACTGGCGATCTGATAAGCCCAATAACTTGAAAATATTTAGCCCATGTCACGTATAGTACCCTAATAACCTACCCCTACCCAAAAACGCAAATTCTAGCATGTCGACCACATTCATGTAAGTTTTGTTTTTTTGCGACGTTATACATTGATAATCAAAGTAGTATCATATATCATTTTGTTTCTATTACTTTATGCTTAATATTTCATAGGGAAAAAATCACCATAATCCAAGATGGCCGCCAATAATATGCAAAAACAAATGCAAAACGTCATGAAAATGGATATTTTAACTACATATCTTCATCATTCCCCAAATGTGTTATTAGTGAATAACTATTAATATGTTGAAATGTCTTAGTATAACATTATCCTGTCATTTTGTGATCTTCCCCACTGATGTGTGTACCTTAATAGTCGGAAATTATTAGTTTGGAAAAGTGAGGTAGGAATTAGAATGGATATATAGAACATACACACAACACACGTGCATAACTGTATGGGCGAATATCAGCCTTAAATTGAATTTCGAAACGCTCTTTATAATTTCTGACCACTAAATAACCCGACTAGCCGTATGGAACAATAGTTATGTATTATATGCTACACCATGCGTACCACGTTCTGAGCTCTATAACGCTCTTTATAAGTTATACCCTGCACCGACCAAGTGTTAGATACACGCACCAGAGCTCTTTTAGATAGCGTTGCGCGAGCATCGTTTTTCTACCTTTGCATTATGTTATCGTTCTATTGTTCTCTTGATTATTATTCGTTGTTGTTCTTCGTTCTTTGTACTATAATCTGGTACGTGTATAGGTGAATAGGGCAGTGCCCTTTGTCGAAACCTTACGGTGACAACATACACAAAGGATCACTGTGGAATTCGTGCTATTTATATGCTTGTATTTTATTACGCCACCGTAGTGTGGTGTTTATTGCTTTTGGTTTTTTTGTATCGCATGGGCGATCGATAATTCACTGGGTGATTGTACATTCGGCAAACCTCGTCAGATTCCGTCACCGTTTCATCGTACCGATAATTACGAGAGTACAACTAAGATTGGCACATGTGTTTACGTCACCGGTGTAATTGTGGGGACATGCTTCTATTATGAAGGTTTGCTATCCCGATGGTCCGCTATTCCGAAGGTTCTCTATTCCGAAGGTTTTTGTTATTTTTAGGTTAATTCTATATTTTAAAGTATTGAGACTAATTTGAGAGGGTTCATTTTCACAAAGATTCTTTATATGGAGTGTGCGCTCACATCCGAACTGATCATGCGCGCACACCGATACAGATACAGGAGGAAATAACTTAACTTAGAACATTAAATGTGATTTTGTTTTGTTTTCGCTGGTTTTCTTGAGATTTTATGTCATTACGTGGGCCCATACCTTTGAATTCTTGGCATATACTATGAATGTTGTGGTATATATGGACCCTCCCGCATTGGGACATGACATAGGTTCAGTTGACTTAAGTGGTGTTCTGTGTGTGCTCCAATTTGGAGTTCATTATTTTAAGGGCCAAGTTTAGAATTTTATGGGTCCATACCTTTGAACTCTGGGCATATAATATGAATATTGGGGGGCATGGCTCTATTCCGAAGGTTCACTATCCCGAAGGTCCACTATTCCGAAATTTCTCTGAATGTTCGCTATTCCGAAGGTTCACCAATCCGAAGGTTCGTTATTCCGAAGGTTCTGTGTTCCAAAGATTTTTTTTATGTTAAGGTTAATTCTATATTCTAAAGTAACGAGAGGGTTCATTATCACGAAGATTCTTTTTATGAAGGAAATAACGTAAAACATTAAATGTGATTTTGTTTTGTTTTCGAGGGTTTTCTTGAGTTTAATGTCATTACGTATGACCTTATTTCTCATTACATATTCACGCCAAGGAGCCCACACAATTGCTATGTTACGATGCGATTTAATGTGATTATGTGTGACCTAATATCTCAATAATCTGAGGCAAGAGTACGCCTGCTAAAGGCGAATTATAACAGTTGGGGGTATAACGCTCAATAAATACTGGAGGCTATAACAAACTGCGCAGTAGAATATCGCTGAATGGACGAGTATGAGATGAGCCTAAATGCAATTGTGACTTTGTTTAAAGGCCCACTTAATTTTCGAGTCATTAATTTTTTATAGTATATACGGTTTTAATAACAATTTATGCCATAAAATTTGAATAAACTACTATAATTCATCACCATTTGAAAGGCAGAATACTTCTATCTCCTAGTTTGAAACACCTTCAAAATACCGCGTCGTATATCTAGCAATTAGCAACCAACATGTCCTCCTCGGCTTTCCATAGATTTCAACGTAATTTGATACCTATGGGTATTTGTGTCCGGGAAGTGTTTTGAACGGGTCAAATCGTGACCCCGACCTGACCTTGACCTTTAAAACTGTCAATGCAAGGTCAATTTGGGTAAAACGGACAAATTTCGGCGAAATTTGATACTAGGGATACTTTGGTCTGAGGAGAGTTTTGAACGTGTCAAATCGTGACCTCGGCCTGACCTTGACCTTCAATATGGCCAATCAAAGGTCAACTCGGATAAAACGGATAGATTTCGACGAAATTTGATACCTATGGGTACTTTTGTCGGGGGGGGGGGGTGTTTTGGACGGGTCAAATCATGACTCTGACCTTACCTTGACCTTCAAAATTGTTAATTAAAGGTCAAGTTGGGTAAAACGGACGGATTTCGACGAAATTTGATACCTATGGGTAGTTTTCTACGGGTGGGGGTGTTTTGGACTGGACAAATCATGACCCTGACCTGACCTTGACTTTCGAAATAGTCAATTGAAGGTCAAATCGCACCTTTCACCGGAAAGCAGATGTGAAACAGCCCGGGTGAAGTCGGGCCTATCAGCTTGTGTAATAAAGAAGACAGTTTGATGAAAGTAATGTATGCCACGGGAAAACTTGAAATATGGAAGTACGCAAATTTCCCGCATAAAATTTGAAAGCTAGTTTATAGAATAATTGTATTATTATTTATATTTATGGCTAATAATACGATCTTGGTGGCGTTACCATTTCTGACTATGGTTTTCTTGTTATACATGAATGTTGTTCTTGTCGTTTGAATTGTGGATGCATTGATCGCAAGTGATCGTGCCAGAGCTCTCATCTATTTCGGTCCACGGTTATCGCTTCGCACCTAGCATCATATTTGTATATGGAATAGGACAGGGTTGCTGTCCGCTTTGCACATCGTTTCGCTTCGGCACACACACTTCGATATAATAAGTTAACTCATTTGCAAATTGGATCACGACAGGAATGTCACGAAAGCGCAAACGCACCGAAGACGTCCCAATATGTGTAATACATTACCCAGAATTGCACACCGAGGGCGCACATATCATCCTGATAAATGATGGCAGTTATACTAAACTGATAGAATGCAGGGACAAATTGCGTGCATTCGCTGCAAAAAATGCACACAGTGAACAATGTGACACAATTCCTGCAGAATACGACCCTTGCAAACATGGATATCACAGTCAGTGCTATAAGAAATTTACACACTGTCGAAATGTAAATCCTAGTGCATCAACCATTTCTGATAATGATGGCGTGTGTCCCACTCCAAGGCAGCATGCCAGCGGGAGTGATGGACGAGGCATGTTTCCCGAATCATGTGGTATATGTGGGAAAGTAGTTATTAAACTCAAACAAAAGAGGGAACATCCAACCAAAATTCTCACTAAAACTGCATCTAGTAGACTTAAACAGGCTGCTACTTTGAGAAATGACGACACGATGTTGACCAGAATCGGCACCGATGACTTAATCGCAAAGGAATTTCGAAAACACGACAGTTGCTACAGTGTCTATACGAGGAAATGTTGGCCTGCTCGTCCTGGTGACAATGATCCCGATAATGGTGTTGTTGATGACGACGGAATAACCACAATTGAGAGTGAAAATTTCACCGACGTGTGCGATTTATCGACATGTATGTCTTGCAGCAAATTCGTAGTGTATCTATGGATGTTTTGACTGGTATGGTGGGTTATACAGTTGATGTTGCAGATAGACGCTATCGCTATCAATTGAAACAACGAATACAAACGAAATATGTTGATGCTATATTATTCGTAACTGTTCAGACAAATAAATGACAGATAGTTATTAGTAGTAGAACTCTCACCGAAAATACAAAAGAGGTATTTAAAATAGACGACGATGACGTTATTGATCAGGAGGCCAATATTATTCGTAGGAATATAGGAATAGAGGAATATCGTTCGTGGCCATCTGTGCTGAGTCGCTGGCTGTCAAGAGCAGACAACCCCATAGCATGGTAACGTGTTTCACTGAGAACATTCTGAAGACGCATAGTTGGCGCAAATCACGCACAACCAAGAAGATTCAAACCGTTGCTAAATCGATTGCTGAAGATCTTATCTTCGGAGTTTCTCGTGGCGCCTTCTTAACAGAAAAACACAATATGCTAGGTGTTGTGGTACATAACATGTCTGGACAAAAGGCTCCAATACAATCTTATCGAAATTGGGCCACTCAATTAACTATGATACAGTGTGTCAAATTGAGACTAGTTTGGCCGAACAGTCTCAGTAGTTCTTCGAAAGTCCTCAGATGTTGCCTCTGCAGCCCGCATCTGATTCTGCGACAGTACTGACACATTTCTGGGTTGATAACTTCGATTATAATGTCGAAACAGTCACTGGTTATGCCGTTGTTTATCAAGAACGTTCAGACGACACCGTGCCCAGAACATCGGATATTATACTACCGAGACCGAAACGAAGGTCGATGTGTGTCTCGGTGGACACATAACTGGAACACCGCCGTGTTAATCCAAAACGGGGACCACCTAAAACACCTACACCGATTGGATGTTGTAGACCACCGGTGGATCAGGCAAAAAAGAAGCTAATGGCATGGAAGATCGACAGATAGCAACATGACAAAAGGCAAACGATTCCTCGGTTTGGTGGTTGGATTTCGTCAGTTTCAGAAGAAAATGTGCCCACAAAAACAATGATCACATACCTGCCACCCATTCACAAACCAATATCGGAATACGAAACCGTTGCCGAATATCTACAAATGGCACAAAAGTTAGCCCAACAAGCGAACATGCCCAGTGTTCATATCACACTCGACGTTGGAGCAGCAGCAAAAACATTTCAGATGATCTGGAACTATCCGAAGGAATTTAGTAATGCCATCGTTCATTTAGGTGACTTTCATTTGATGCAGGAAATGTTCGGTATTATCGGTGGTTTCAGCGAGTGGTTTTGAGGACATTGTCTTTCAAACCGGCCTGTGTGCGTCCGGTAGTTTGAATGCTGTGCTTAATGATAAACAGTACAATCGTGCCTGGTTTGTTCACGAACATTTTGCAGACGCATTTGAACGATTGCTTCTCACCGATTCTTCCAGAGCACCAATGACGGTGAGCCAATAACTATTCCTAAGTTACTATGTGATCTGTTTGAATCCAAATCACCGGCAACTGCATGTAAGCTGATCATGACAGACACTGACGAGTTCTCGAAGTTCTGGGAAATTACGAAGCATACAAAACAACAATTCGAAATGGAGCTTTAGGCAAGACAGCCAAGTTCTGGTTAATGTACCTCGATGTGATTGACATATTGCAAATGCTACATTGTGCAATGAAAGAGAATGATTATGATTTAAGACTTCACAGCTGGGAATCTGCACATCCATAATTCTTTGCGTACAACAAACCAAACTACGGGATATATGGCGAATATTATGCACATTGTTTGAAGACGGTATATTGAGGTCTTCGCCACACTGGGAACACAATGGTCTACAGAATGTTAGGACATGAACATAATTGAAGAGTATGTATTTAAGCTATACGGGAAACGACGCCATGTAACGGTCAACCAAACTCGAGTGCAACTCTTCTGGGAAAAGTATTTGGATCACGGCAAAGTTGTTGATTTGTCATTGATACCACCATGTGTTGATAGTTTGAAGCTGCACACATATAGGGCAAACTACGTTTCACGCATATGGCGCCTGGCATATGCGCCCAGATCAATCTGACTATGGATGGGAAGACGACAGTAGCATCAAATGGATAACGAAGGCATTCCCTGACGATATTTCAAACTTATTGTACAGGCAGAACGAGAAGAGTATTACCGAAGATTCACAAGATTGCAATATTGATATTTGGACAGACGAAGAAGATAGTGATGACTATATGTCGGATGATGACGATTGTAGTGATGTTGATTTTGGATAGAACACCATTCACCTTAGTGCATACACATGCACGATACCAACGCTACGATACATATGCAACATGCATCAATCTCTGTAATATCATTACTTTCTGTCAATTCGTATTATATATAATCAAAGGCATTATATCCATATTATACCAAAATATTCTATTTTCACCCAAAATTAACCAAAATATATTGTGTTCACCCAAAAATACTAATTTCTGACATTCTCTTTATGTCAAAATACTACATTTTAACGTAAACCCACAACAATTAGTTATAGAAACTTAGTAAACTCCGTTGGAGTAACTATAACAAGAATGTAGAAGCATATGTCATCGAATTCCCAAAATATCGATTTTTTTATATTTCGGGGTAGGGGTAGGTTATTAGGTACTATACGTGACATGGGCTAAATATTTTCAAGTTATTGGGCTTTTCAGATCGCCAGTATGCTACTGGTCACTACAACACCAAATATATTATACTTTTTCCGAATAGATTTCTGGTCAGAGGAAACGAAACGAGGTCACTTTGGTGAATCGACGAAAATAGTGCAGCGTCACTAAGAGTTAGGCGCCTCGTGGCGTCACCACGAATATCTTTCGTAGACATTTGAAGCACATTTCAGCTCTATCATACTATTTCATCTCCCATTTGGCATATTGCCTTCTTGGCATGATAAATTTCGTAATAAAATGAAGTTTACAAAATTGTAGTATTTTCGGAAAATAGCTTTAAAAATGAGGTGGGCACTCATAGAAAAGGCATGAATTTTTTTATTTTGGACCACATTTTCTCAGTGCACCAACCAGATCCTGAAACTAGAGGCATTTTCCTATAAGAAAATCATAGTGGCATAAATTCGCTCAGTGGCGGACACCTATGTGTATTCCCAATCTCTACTATTACGCATGAACTGTAAAATACATTCTCTTCCATATGTGCATGTCAATCGGCTCACCGTTTTTCATCTGTGACCGAATTAAGAAAAGGTTCTGACTCTGGTTGTCTGCTAAATTAATCTAAAATGTTCCAAACTAATGCGCGTTACACGCAACCCAGAGTAAAACAATTGAAAACAGTTAACTCATTCAATGCCGGCGACGATATATCTCGTCGCCCGAAAGACGCCATCTGTGTGCCGGCGACCAGATAATTCATCGCCCAACACACCACGTTTATAACATGCTGCCTGCTGAGCGAAACTCACAATTTCAACGTGGGTTCACACGATTTACAAGTCACATTTTGGGAGATATGTCAGTTTAATTTGTCAACGAGGAGAGGGTGGTCTGTGTATACAATATGTATATCATGATATAGCTGAGCATGTCGCCGTTCAAATGACACACCAGACAGCTCCCCACGTTGAGGTGTGTAGGGGATACAACCGTCTGAACATAGGTGGTGAACATTGTGCTCTGTGGGCGTGACCAAGTCTCGCAGAGTTCAAACTCTCTGAGAGGTCAACATAAACAGCGTACATATGTTAATTGGAAACCGATTTTCATTTTTGTTAAGGTCGATTCCTATCAGGTCGGGCATGACCTAATCCATCGTAGACTTGGTTTGACGCCAAACGACCTAAGAACGCTGATGTCGAAACGTGCGCATTGTGTCAACCAAACTATGTACCTTAAGGGGTTCGCCAAATTACAATGATAATTTACTATAGAAATAAATGTCGATAGATTACTCTTACAGTGTTTACGATATCGAACTGATATTTTGTATTCAGGGATTTTTCGATGCCCTGAATCAGATAGAATTGGCACTGGTCTAATTCGATGAGCCAAAATGTTTCATTGACACCGTAGCTACAACACGAACTGGAAGTACTCCGCACTGCGTAGGGTGCGACTGTTGTAGGCCTATACAACGGAAACAATTCATTGTTATCAAATAATTTTCAGTTTTGTTATCTTCTTTTATCGGAGATCGTTTATTGTAAACATCCCATTAAGACAATTCGTTTGGTCTCGCCGATAACTGCCCCCACCTCACCCCGGATCATTGCCATAACAAAATGCTATGTTATTCCACCAGCAAAATTAATGCCAAAAACTGCACTGAATAAATTATTTAGTTGACCACGTACAACAAATTTGTGGTTTCACCTGATACATGTGACACGTTAATAAAAGATGACATCGTGTTTATTTGATTTGTACATCATATCTTAGTAATTTAAACTGGTGAATTAATGGGGGAATGGATTTTTGTGAGTGGGAAATTGATTTAACTAGCTGCTGTAGTTCTGGGTTTTTTCCAGACCAAATTTGGCTGTGGGATAGCCCTGTCGTACACTTGGGGATTTATTTAAAAAAGTAAACATATGACCTATGGGTTTTCTTGCATTTTCGTAATCAACTGGTGTCAATCCAGCTGGGTAAACACCGCTGGACTAGCCTGTAGGCTTCAATTCAGAGAATTCGGTCGAAACGTTAACACCGTCGCCTATGGGTAACCATTTAGTTCAGTGATTCCTGCACGCCTTCTCTGTGGAAGCATTCACATAATGGAATTGGAATGTGTATCAGGGGGGGGTCGGAAAAAACATTTCAGGCACGTATGGCATTTTTTCCCTTTCGGTCATTTTTTGTACCCACCCACCCCCACCGCCAATTTTTTTTCCGTTTACGGCAGTTTTTTCCGACCATTTTTTGACACCCCCCCCTTTTAACACTAAAACAGAGATTTGCGGGGGGAAATTCACTGTAAACAGCTGTATATGAATTTCTGTGCATACTATTTGTCATGGATGTTAACATGGACATGTAAATAGGAATGAGTCATTTTGAGGTCATTCGGCCAAAACAACATGGCTGCCAGCGGCCATCTTGGATTTCAAAATTTGCAACAAAATACAACACGATAACTGCCTGCAGTCAGTTTACCAGTTAGAATTACATTATTTCTCTCATTCAAAGTGGTTTTGAAGCCCAACTCATTGCCAAAACACTTAACAAACAAGCAGAATTTTTTTTTTTAGTTGCGGAAAAAATTGCTTGTTGGTGGCTTTGACCACCCACCCACCCCGGCATACGTGCCGGAATCCCCCTGGGTGTATAGGGAATATTCCCACGCAAATCCGGCATTTATTTGGAAAACTTGTCACGTACGGACTGCAATGCTATTCTATTTCTAACGTGATAGCTTAATTTTATGTGAAAATCATATTGCACAATTAGTGTTTTCCTAAATTCAAAAGAATGTTGTAAAAGCTGGTGCTTTAACCGCGTTGAAATGCATGAGAGGAGCGGCCATGATAGATCTTACCTAACACATGAGCTGTCATACACGTGCATCTACACCCGAACGCACTTCGAATTATAATCAGCCATTATAATTACGTTGCCACGCTCGCTAACAGTCTTGACTAAATTGGAGCTGATGCCAAATAAGACTCCCGGAGTGCCACGCCATAGACAGCGTACATTAGTCCTAACATTGGAATATTTACTGCTAATTTATAATGCACAGACATATGTTGTATTAAAATAAATGGGCAAAAAGCGCCACAAGTGGCCCACTCCATTCGAACTTCATGTGGTAATGTTTTGGATTATGTTGACATAGATATATGCCCCTAGCTGCTTCTGTACTCAGTTCAATAGTTGTCGGTGCATTTCAATATTACGACAGTAGCACAATGAAATTATGGCTCTGGTGTCAAATCATAAAACATGATAGGAACGGATGCCAATTTGCCGAAATACGAGCGACATGTTTCCCGGAATATAGTCAGATGGATGTTATGATTAATGTATCAAATTTCAATCTCTTTCAATCTCAAATCGTGATATTGTAAATCCTGTGTCCTCTCTTAGACCATTTTCGAACTAAATATATATTTAGTGTAAATCAGTTTAAATAATGTTTTTTTTTCCTGGGAGACCTGGCACACAGATATCGGTTCCCCCGGGAGATGTGGCACTGAATGAATTAATTTCGCTGCATGCATCGGTTGTTGTATACACGCCTTCTCCGTGGAAGCATTCACATAATGGAATTGGAATGTGTATAGGGAAATATTCCCACGCAGATCCGGAATTTATTGGGGAAACTTGTCACGTACGGACTGCAATGCTGTGGACACGATTCAATTTCTACCGTGATAACTGAATTTTGATGTGAAAATCATATTGCACAATTTGTGTTTTCCTGAATTCACAAGAATGTTGTAAAACCTGCTGCTTTAACCGCGTTGAAATCCATGAAAGGATCGGTCCTGATAAATCTTAACTAACACATGAGCTGTCATACACGTGATTGTACACCCGCAACGCACTTCGAATTATAATCAGCCATTATAATTACGTTGCCACGCTCGCTAACAGTCTTGACGACTAAATTGGAGCTGATGCCAAATAAGACTCCCGGAGTACCACGCCATAGTCAGCGTTCATGAGTCCTAACATTGGCATATTTACTGCTAATTTATAGTGCACATACATATGTTGTTTTAGAATAAATTGGCAAATAGCGCCACAAGTGGCCCACTCCATTCGAACTTCATGTATTAATGTTTTGGATTATGTTGACATATATAGATATATGCCCCTAGCTGCGTCTGTACTCAGTTCAATAGTTGTCTGTGCATTTCAATATTACGACAGTAGCACAATTAAATTATGGCTCTGGTATAAAATCATAAAACATGATAGGAACGGATGCCAATTTGCCGAAATACGAGCGACATGTTTCCCGGAATATAGTCAGATGGATGTTATGATTAATGTATCAAATTTCAATTTCTTTCAATCTCAAATGAGACAGCGTGATATTGTTCGTCATGTGTCTTCTCTTACCCTCTTTTTCTCGCTGATCTCCTTTTAGTCCCCGTTCAAACATTATGAAGCAAAAATTGCATGGCATGTTTTTAGCAGGCATTTCGAAACAGAAATATAATATGTAATGTGCCAGAAAACGAACGCAAAGATGCTCATAAAATTCATATATATATATATAATTATCAGAATCTTTAAGATAAGCTAGTCAGAGCTAAACTTGGTTAATTCAGTATCTAATGTTCATCTGTTTTTTTTCTATCTCCCACATTTCACACGATGGTACGTAGTCGTGTGGATATCTGAGTGTTCAGGGTGAATTCTCCATTAATTACACTTTGGGCGCACATACTAGTTTCTTTTTAAAGCAGTTTTTATTTTAAACCTTTCGGACGTCGAATCGGTTTAAGAGAGATATCTCATAACTAATTATCCGCATAGTATAACGTATAACTTTTTACAAGGTGTTTGTGTTGGATATTGTTTTTGGCTCGGTTTGGCAGTGGCTTCAAAGCATTGTGCACGGAGTTATGGATCTACAATGGAGAGTAACTTCTGTACTGTGCAGATAGCTTATACTGTCAATTAGGCTCAAAACAGGAGAAACACTTACCAACTTTTTGATAGAAATATGTTTGTTTAACCTTTGTTTATTTATTTAATGGCAATTGCTTAATTTATTTACCAGCATCGGTATGCTTAAATGACTCATCAGCGTAGCATTTCAATCAGCCCTCAAGGCAAGCACGCAGGGGTGACTCACATTTAATGTTCACCAACTTGAAGGACAGTGAAATAAGAAGTGATTTATTCAACTGAGCCCATGCCACATACCTTTAAATATATATATATGAGAAGTATAAACTCTGTATTTCCACATGTAGCGATGCTACCGATATTTTTCTGTAAATTGCATGCAATTATCTCACAAGAATCAATTAATCATACATGTAATTGAGGCAAATGTTAGTAGCACCGTTAATTATGGAACAGAAATTTTACTCTCAAGCCTTATAGCTCTGATAAAGATACATTTAATACGCATGTTTCCATTCATATTGTGGCAACATATGGCTTACTATGACGAAATATCTGCAAACAATACTAGACAATTATTCCATTGTGTGCATGCGTCCTTATTATTGGTACCAGCTTTGATTTTCTGCAAATCACGTGTGACCTACTTTCACTTGTATCACTTGTTCTATATTAATTAGCATTGACCATGACACACCTATCGACCGAGCACACTATGTGAGTTTATGCGCGATACAAAATAGATACATGATAAATGTGAACCCCCAAATGTTCTAAAATACATCGAATTAAATTCAAGCACACTCGCACTGTGGGCTCGATCACACGACAATTGGAGACGCAAAATACAACCTACACTGTTCTTGGTTGTTGTCCACTACCCTCCATATTTAGCTTAAAGGTGCTCAATCCGATTCGATGGTACCCGTCCCAGATTCCAACAATTTCCCAAAACGTGTTATATATCAACATTTTACTGTACAACGCAATTTGTATCGAGAGTACATGTATGTCGATCGCCTTGTCGAATATTTGCTTGACCGCCAAATATTCCAGGTGGGGAAAAATTACAATTTAAAAAAATCGACATCTGATAATTTCGCTTTCATATAAATTTTTCAATTAAATAGTAAAACGTGAGTGTTAATTCGGATTATGTATCTTTAAACATATTTTGTTTCAACATTTACATGTGTATATATACATGTACATACAACAATTGGGCCACAAATGCCGACTCTTAGATTTATCCCGTTCCCAGATGAACAATTCAGGGTTAGAGAGAAACCGACCGAGCCGACAAGGCGAATATATAGTTGGGTGTATTTATAATGGGTATACTGTTGGGGCAGATAGGACAAAACTGGGGCTTTGTGTGTTAGGCAATAATCTACGATGAAAGTTTGTCCATCCTATAAAATATAAGTGATTCAGTGAATACCATCTTGTCTGTGTTTGCATTGTGATAATTGTGTTTAAATTAAATTATATGGATTAAATACTGTTTAATAAAAATTCCATTAGTCAAAGTGGGGCTAACACTGACAATAACAACTGTATCCAATTAGTATCAACGAGGACATCCGGTGAATAAACAATAAATGCAAGTATCACAATGAAAGTAAGGCAAAACACATAAGTAAAGTAAAGATTGAAAAGTTGATGTTATGCTATGCTTTATTTCTCTGTACGACATGAATTCACATGTTACGAAGAGGTGTGTGTATATATATACAAGGTGCATGTTAATTAAGTGCAATACTATACATATATACATATCGTGTTCGTACGTTTATTATGGCACGGGTTAGCGACTTGCGACTGATGCAGATCTTATTGACTTGTCTTTTCTGGTCATATCATTTATAAATTATAAATTTAAACATTTGTTTTTTTATTAATTGAGATATTTTGGTACGTATGTTCGATATTCTTTTCCAAATTTTGTAAAACCGCACCGGGCCACTGCTCTCCACCCTAAATTTATGACAAGTAAACGAGGAATCAGGTATCTGCACAAAATTAGGTCACTGTTCCGTTATATTTCCCCCTATTTTCATATGCGTCCCTCTTCTTTCTCTTGTCATCCATACATTTGGTACCAACTTCATTTTGTGATAAAATGTTATATGACTAATTGGTTTCAGGCCATTTTTCTTTCAGCTAATCCTAATTTGACATACCAAAAAGCTTTCGAGCCGTCAGCCAGCATTAATTATGGCTTTTTACTGTCATCCCGAGATGCTAGGTGTGATTTTCGCTAACACTACATGATGTGTTACCTGGTCAGAAACCCGCTTACCACTTATTGGTTACCTATAAACAATACACATATATAAAAGTAACACAATGAAAGTAAGGCAAAACACATAAGAAATTTCATAATACGTATCGATATCGAGCAAAGAAAACATGGATGGCATCATGTGTTTACGTCATATCCTATCACCGATCTTATAAACAGGGTCATACAGATGCATACAAACTTTGAATAAATCATCTTGGGGCGGGGACAGTTAACCCTTTACCCAACAGAAGGGCCCTGTGCCAATGCATTCTCTTATATATGCGAGTCGACCATAGGTCGCCTCGCATATATAAGAGAATGCATTGGCCTAACAATGTTTTACAATTTTAATAATTTTTTCTTGTATTCTTTAACAATTTTATAATTTCACCCATACAGAACCCCAGACAAACGTGAGCAGACGACACTCTTCTATATGCTTCTATATATGTGTGGGGCTCCCTGCAGGGTAATGGATGTTTTTTATTTTATGTCCTAAAAATTGTAAGAAACATTTATTTAAAAAAAATGATAAAAAAATGGCAGGCCAATGCATTCTCTTATATATGCGAGGCGACCTATATATATATATATGGTCGACTCGCATATATAAGAGAAAAAATTGGCACAGGGTATTTTAGGCTGTTGAAGCTTTATTTGGGCGTTTTTGGCCGGTTTGTTGGGTAAAGGGTTAAGTCGTAAAAAAAATATTCCCCAATCCCGTTGTAAATGAGTTGACATAAAATATGTCTAAAGTATGTGTTTAGGGCTGGTGATCGTCAGCTTGTATGGTTTCATCGTGGAAGTAAAAACCTAGTGAAACTCGATATTTTGCAAATCGATGTCTGGCATTGTAAAACACATATCTATGGTCCTCATTTCCATCTCATTATTATTGGACATACACAAAGTACACACATACACTATATATAAGGGTATGTTCACACCAGGGTTCGCGCTGCCACTTGCCAAATTTGCCAATGGCAAAATTAATTCACATTTGGCACAAAATATCAAAAGTTTTGGCAAGTCACTTTTTAATTCCAATAGACAGTTGAAAAATATTGGTCAATCAATACCATTCATTTCCAGAAATTTTACAATATAATTATATTAGTGGTGTTTTACATGGTTTAGGAAAAGTTAACACCTCTATTAAGATGTAGTTAATCTGATAGCACTTAGTATGATGGGTGGAGGGATTACTCGTCTTTAGTGTGGTGGTATTTACATGTGCCCTTCTGATGAAGCAACCCTGCTATCATGTTATTGTTCGGTGATTGGTTTATTGCTGCATGATAAACTACAATAGAGATGCGGGTATAATTATTAACTAACTGCGAGTGTCGAAACATAAGACTTCTGAAAATGGTACTACCAGGGATAGTAGCATTTGGCGAATTCTAAAGAACTTGGCAAAAATATTTTAATTTGGCAAATTAAATTTTGGTCCAGCGCGGACCCTGGTTCACACGCTGACAAATTAGCAGACAGGTCGTCGCAGAGGGTTGTAGTGTACTAGGATATGAACGCACAAACTACTTATAAAATTAACTTGCCCAACAGTTTACTACATGCGCAGTTGATATATGTAATCGCTCAAGTTGTTACACAACTGGCATTCACCCGAAATTAGGTTGAACAAGTCTCAGAGTCAGGCACAACAATCACTCACAACGTTCGTCTCATTGACTCGTCCACACACATGATACACTACTCGCTGTTACACCATAGACACAATTAGGTGACCATATGCGTGTGACATATGGTTATCCAAACAAATAGTCTGGATAATGCTGATAATGTGATTATTTTCACAGACTGAAACTCTTTGTGTCATACCTAACAGCACATTCATCTATTTCGTGTATGACTCCCCCTTGACTCTATTTCTCCCTCTCCGGTAATATGTATGTATATATCTTTTGTATATATATTTGACTAGTCTGTGTGTGCAGACGATCTAGTGCCTGTGCCACAATAATTGTAAGCTTTGTATGCTGTCCATTACTGGAGGTTAATAAACATATGATATGGTTCCAAAACGTATCAAATGATTCAATTAAAAAATGTACAATATATAGGCAGCTATGAAAACATCATGACATGTGTTAGGCAATTTTTATAGATCTGTGAAGGTAGCGTAATATTTGTGTTATGTCTTGTCGAATGAGGGGTTTTAAAGGGTAAATGTTCCAAAACAAATATAAAGACTAAAATCATCACCAATAAGAACTCGGAGAATAGATCAAAGTTGTTCTTATATCCATTAAAGGTACGGGCGGCATTCGTTGCAGAAATATTCACATTTATTCAAATCGCCACCAACAGAAGGAATATTAAAATATATATAGTTTTGTTCATATGCCAAACATAATCAGCGAGTAAATAGTATAGTGTCGTCAAAACGTACGGTGGTGTAAGTAAACAAGATTCTGCTCGTGTTACAGAAGTTTTGTTTCTGTTTACATAACACAGCGCAATTATATTGGTTAATCACACACAAATGATATAAACGCTCTTTATCATTTCCATATCAGGAAAATAGTAACAAATAACGCTCTTTATGTTTACCATATCCGGATCTAAACAAAAGCCAGGTTCTGTCACGTTTTTTGCTTTTGTTTACATAACAAATGAAAAATATTTGACAATACCATACTGTTTATGCCATATTTCTGATTGGTATAAGAACATTGTTTGTCTATATTTTACTATGCTTTCTGTTTATGGCGGTTTTTGATGGAGGCGAATATTTTAACAGCATACCCACCGCCAACGCCGCCCGTATCTTTAAAGGGGCCCAAGGCATTCCCCGTGGGTAAATGATCCATAATATATCAAGACTAAAATCATCACCATTAAGAAGAAGACGGAGAATAGATCAAAGTTGTTCTTATATCCATTAATAATGATACTGTTCAAATAACGAAATGTCGCTTGTTGAAACTAGTGTTATGTAGACAAACTATTACAATATAAGTTGTCTACTTATAAACATCACTATGTTGTGTAGTAAGTTCAAACAGTTTAGTCCCAATACAAGGCTCGTTCTGATTTGTCAGTATCCTGCATTCCCATGGAGACACGACCGTCGTTTTGCAAAACAAATGTAATACAATCAGTGAAAGCTGCCATCGCCTCAAACTTTCAGAAGTCAAACAACACGGGCATTGGTTAATGTCATGTTATAGACTGAAGAAAGAGACATATAATGACTACCTACTGTACTATACTGAATTTTATTTAAGATAACTACCTAATGTACTATACTGAATTTTATTTAAGATAACTACCTACTGTAATATACTGAATTTTATTTAAAATAGAACAAAAATAAGTCTTAATTGACATTTGTTTGCCAAAAAGGCAATGAAAAGGGGGCTTCGTTCAATAGTGACGTCATGTTTGACGTTACAGTTCTCAGAGAAGAACTGTTTGGTGGAAAATCATACCACGCAGAGCTAGAAACAGGGCTATTATATAGCAGGTTGAACGTATGTCATTACAGTTTCGACCAAATCATATAAAGTCGAATTACAAAAGAAATAAATACACTGCGCTTCGCGTCGTCCTACAATCAGTTTATATGTGGTCAAATTCTACTATACACGACGATGCGCAGTGTATTTATTTCTCAAATAATATACAATCGTGTAAGTATCGATTATATGACCTAACTTATTTGGCAGTGATTATCCATGTTACTCCAAACAACTTACACCATGGCAAATACCAATGGTAATCCCAACAACTTCCACCATGGCAAATACCAATGTTAATCCCAACAACTTCCACCACGGCAAATACCAATGTTAATCCCAACAACTTCCACCATGGCAAATATCAATGTTAATCCCAACAACTTCCACCATGGCAAATACCAATGGTAATCCCAACAACTTCCACCATGGCAAATACCAATGTTAATCCCAACAACTTCCACCATGGCAAATACCAATGGTAATCCCAACAACTTCCACCATGGCAAATACCAATGTTAATCCCAACAACTTCCACCATGGCAAATACCAATGTTAATCCCAACAACTTCCACTATGGCAAATACCAATGGCAATCCCAACAACTTCCACCATGGCAAATACCAATGTTAATCCCAACAACTTCCACCATGGCAAATACCAATGTTAATCCCAACAACTTCCACCATGGCAAATACCAATGGTAATCCCAACAACTTCCACCATGGCAAATACCAATGTTAATCCCAACAACTTCCACTATGGCAAATACCAATGGTAATCCCAACAACTTCCACCATGGCAAATACCAATGTTAATCCCAACAACTTCCACCATGGCAAATACCAATGTTAATCCCAACAACTTCCACCATGGCAAATACCAATGTTAATCCCAACAACTTCCACCATGGCAAATACCAATGTTAATCCCAACAACTTCCACCATGGCAAATACCAATGTTAATCCCAACAACTTCCATCATGGCAAATACCAATGGTAATCCCAACAACTTCCACCATGGCAAATACCAATGTTAATCCCAACAACTTCCACCATGGCAAATACCAATGTTAATCCCAACAACTTCCACCATGGCAAATACCAATGTTAATCCCAACAACTTCCACCATGGCAAATACCAATGTTAATCCCAACAACTTCCACCATGGCAAATACCAATGTTAATCCCAACAACTTCCACCATGGCAAATACCAATGTTAATCCCAACAACTTCCACCATGGCAAATACCAATGTTAATCCCAACAACTTCCACCATGGCAAATGCCAATGTTAATCCCAACAACTTCCACCATGGCAAATACCAATGTTAATCCCAACAACTTCCACCATGGCAAATACCAATGTTAATCCCAACAACTTCCACCATGGCAAATACCAATGTTAATCCCAACAACTTCCACCATGGCAAATACCAATGTTAATCCCAACAACTTCCACCATGGCAAATACCAATGTTAATCCCAACAACTTCCACCATGGCAAATACCAATGTTAATCCCAACAACTTCCACCATGGCAAATACCAATGGTAATCCCAACAACTTCCACCATGGCAAATACCAATGTTAATCCCAACAACTTCCACCATGGCAAATACCAATGGTAATCCCAACAACTTCCACCATGGCAAATACCAATGTTAATCCCAACAACTTCCACCATGGCAAATACCAATGTTAATCCCAACAACTTCCACTATGGCAAATACCAATGGCAATCCCAACAACTTCCACCATGGCAAATACCAATGTTAATCCCAACAACTTCCACCATGGCAAATACCAATGTTAATCCCAACAACTTCCACCATGGCAAATACCAATGGTAATCCCAACAACTTCCACCATGGCAAATACCAATGTTAATCCCAACAACTTCCACTATGGCAAATACCAATGGTAATCCCAACAACTTCCACCATGGCAAATACCAATGTTAATCCCAACAACTTCCACCATGGCAAATACCAATGTTAATCCCAACAACTTCCACCATGGCAAATACCAATGTTAATCCCGACAACTTCCACCATGGCAAATACCAATGTTAATCCCAACAACTTCCACCATGGCAAATACCAATGTTAATCCCAACAACTTCCACCATGGCAAATACCAATGTTAATCCCAACAACTTCCACCATGGCAAATACCAATGTTAATCCCAACAACTTCCACCATGGCAAATACCAATGTTAATCCCAACAACTTCCATCATGGCAAATACCAATGGTAATCCCAACAACTTCCACCATGGCAAATACCAATGTTAATCCCAACAACTTCCACCATGGCAAATACCAATGTTAATCCCAACAACTTCCACCATGGCAAATACCAATGTTAATCCCAACAACTTCCACCATGGCAAATACCAATGTTAATCCCAACAACTTCCACCATGGCAAATACCAATGTTAATCCCAACAACTTCCACCATGGCAAATACCAATGTTAATCCCAACAACTTCCACCATGGCAAATACCAATGTTAATCCCAACAACTTCCACCATGGCAAATGCCAATGTTAATCCCAACAACTTCCACCATGGCAAATACCAATGTTAATCCCAACAACTTCCACCATGGCAAATACCAATGTTAATCCCAACAACTTCCACCATGGCAAATACCAATGTTAATCCCAACAACTTCCACCATGGCAAATACCAATGTTAATCCCAACAACTTCCACCATGGCAAATACCAATGTTAATCCCAACAACTTCCACCATGGCAAATACCAATGTTAATCCCAACAACTTCCACCATGGCAAATACCAATGTTAATCCCAACAACTTCCACCATGGCAAATACCAATGTTAATCCCAACAACTTCCAACATGGCAAATACCAATGTTAATCCCAACAACTTCCACCATGGCAAATACCAATGTTAATCCCAACAACTTCCACCATGGCAAATACCAATGTTAATCCCAACAACTTCCACCATGGCAAATACCAATGTTAATCCCAACAACTTCCAACATGGCAAATACCAATGTTAATCCCAACAACTTCCACCATGGCAAATACCAATGTTAATCCCAACAACTTCCACCATGGCAAATACCAATGTTAATCCCAACAACTTCCACCATGGCAAATACCAATGTTAATCCCAACAACTTCCACCATGGCAAATACCCCGGTTTATAACTCGGTATAAGCGGTGGTTAATCACACACTTACACGTTATACAATTAGCGTGTAAATTGAACATCGGTATAACGCCGTGCGGTATTGATGTGTCTCCATGGGGCCATGTATCTAGTCTCCAGTCCCATATAACCATCGATTTCGTCATGCTTTTACCACCGAAGTTACCGGTCTTGTCTAAACAGCGGGAGTAATATTTATTCAAAGTGCCTCGAATATTACCCAACTCACTAATCTATAAACAAATTCGCTAATTCATAATGAACAGCGAGACACGTGGTGGGTTCCCACAGAGCTACTTCCGCTTCGAGGTTCATGTTAATGTTTACATATGAATTTTAAGTGAGTATATAGGAAATAAACACACGCGTATCGGATGTTCGGCGTGTGTCGTCAATTTTGATTAAATGAACCTGGCTTTATACCTATAATTAGGGTACTTCCACCGATTGGTTTGATTTAAAGTATCATATTAACCTCAATTTGTTTTCAAATATCGGTTAATAAGTTTGGGTACAATTAAGTGAAGAAATTACCTACTCTCTCTCTCTTTCTCATTTACAAGGTGATTTTCTGGCAATTCGTCGAGGAAGGCTGACCGATAACATAAATGGTATTAACACCACCGCCTATATATAGTGTACATGTATATATATGTAGGTACGTATGGGGATTTGTGCAATGCCCCACGTGATACATCGACAGAAGCCCACGGCCGTGTGGAGGATGTGTCGTCAGGCGTGTGGAGGATGTGTCGGAGGATGTGACGTTATCACATGATAAATCTGGAATAGCATAAATACTGGGAGTTCTAGGACCAAACGTGTAATAAATGTCGCAAATCTACCTGTAATCATCTGTATATCATCAATAAATTGTGAAGTCCATCTTGGTTTTGTTTGTCTGTTGTTGGTTTGGTCGTTAGACAATATTCGACGACGTTGCCAGTTTTACGGAACACTCCACAAGGAGGGTAGTTTCACCGGGAACTCATCCAGCTTACAAACCACCGACCTCCCCCCCCCCCCCCCCGGGAATCAACACTCGTTGATGTCATCGCAGTTGCACATTCAAGTTCCGAAGATGGGAGAGGGGACCGCGATACTGATAGAAGCCAATGATTGGACTTCACCCACATCAGCGTTGAAACATCGCTGCCATTTCACTTGATAAATGCCACCAGAATGTTCTAAAGAGTAACAAGTCTTAACCCTTTCATGAGAATGCACAGGGTTTCCGCAAATTTTCAGGAAGCTCCAGTCATGGAAGGGTTTTAAAAGGTGTATCGTCCCATATCCAATTAACTCAAACAAGCTTGTATGCGCCGTTATCTGTAAACACTTTCTTCTGTGACAGCTACATAGTACATTTTTATACGCCCGTTTGAAAAAACGGCCGTATTATGTAAATGGGTTGTCCGTCCGTCCGTCGTTCGTCCGCTTTTGGTTTCCGGATGATAACTTTAGATTGAATCAAGTGAACTGAACCAAATTTGGTATATTAGTTTACCACCCCAAAATACAGATCAAGTTCGAATATGAGTTTCATCCGCATGATTTTGACTGAGTTATGCTCATTTTTCGACTTGGATTTTACCTGATATGCGGTTTCCAGATGATAACTTTAGATTGAATCGAGTGAACTGAACCAAATTTGGTATACAGATCAAGTTCAAATATGGGTTCTGTCTACATGATTTTGCAGGTCAAGTTCGATTTGAGTCCGATCCGATCATTTTTTGACAGAATTATAGGATTATTTTGTCTGAAAATAGCCGAAAATAAATAATTTTAATATTATTTTCGGTTTTGCAGGCAAAATTAGCACACTTGAAGTTATTGCGTTTTATTTTTTGTTGTTGTTGTTATTTCGTCTTAAGTCAAAGGTTTCAAACAAATGAATTAAACACTCTACTCCATAAACTGACGTATTATGGCACGCCCCGACGGCGTGCTATTGTTCCTGATTGTGGAGTTTTTACTGACCAAACAACGTGATCTCCACACCCATCTAGGACACGTCAATGTGGTTTATTAACATTCCTCCTTTCGGCGAGCAGTTTTCTGTGTAATTAAATAGACTACATATCCTCGCGGAAATACGCACATAATCGACATATAAAGTGAAATAGGTACATAATGTGAATATTTGATTCTGACATCAGCAGATAATGGAGTCATGTCCGTTATTTCGTTTTATGGCGCGGGCCAGTGAAAACACATGTTAAAGAACGTACACATGCACTGTCGCGAGTTTACTTATTTTGATCATTGTCCGCACATAATCTGCTTAGAATCGCCTCATTTTCAGCACATTATCGACTCAAAATGAGCGATTGTAAGCAGATATTATCTACCTGAAACAAGTTCTATTATAAGTAGATCATGTGCGGTATTCGGGAGAACAGGTTGAAATAGAACATATAGCTAATGATAATTATCACCACATGACTCGTGTAATGGCATAGTCTGGTGAGGGTAGGGTGGGGTATATGCAGTTAATTGTGTATCAAAAAGTGGGTGAGCTTGACGACCCAGACTGCTCAGTTTCCCAAACAATGGGTAGCTTTCTGATTAAGTTGGGTGTGACTGTAGATTTAAACGGTGCCCAGAGCGCGCGCGCCATGATGCCACCATATAGAGAAAGTCCGCTCATATAGTGAATATACTATGTACTACGCACCATCGTGCGTTAAGAACCTAAGATGATACCTGGTCGGTATACGTGTGTGTATGTTAAAGGTACGGTTGGCCTTGGCGGTGGGTATGCTGTACAAATATTTCCACCCGTCAAAAACCGCCACAAACAGAAAGAACATCAAAATGTAGACAGACTTTGTCCGTATACAAATAAGAAATATCGTTATTGTCATATATTTGACCATTGTTATGTAAACAAAAGCATAAAAAGTTACTTTTCTGGTGTTTGTTTATATTATGATGGTAAATATAAAGAGCGTTCTTTGTTGGCGAATTCCTGATATGGAACTAATAAAGAGCGTTTATGCCATTTTTGTGTGATCAGCCAGTAGCATTGTGCTGTCTTCTGTAACACAATCAGGCTCTTGCTTAGGTAAAATATAGGAGGTCTTTATGATAACATGCTGTTTACGCGATAGTCATGGTATATATGAACGAAATTGTATGCATTCTAATGTTTTTCTGTTTACGGTGATTGGAACAAATATGAATATTTTCGACAACTAAGGCCTCACGTGCCGTTGACCTTGATATGCGCACGAATTAAACATAGCTGGTTTCTTCATTGGTGGTTGGGAGCGGCAACGTTTTCACGTGCACTGTGACCGATATAATAATCTACGTGAAGCGTATCGATAGTAATTTACGGTATAATACGCTATGCACATATAAATGGATTGATTACTAATTTATTATAAATGTATACGTGCAATCACGGAATGCCCTGTATACGCCATGAACAAATGAATGAGTTACCTGTAATTGTTTTATCGATAACCACTATAGGTAAGTGGGTGTCTGGTCAGCTGACACATCTGACATGGTTACTGAATATCACAAGTGGCGGCCATCCGGAATGACAGTAAAACGTCAGTGAAGGACTGGCTGATGGCATCTGACAGGATTAGTGAATATCACACCTGGCCATGCGGAATGACAGTAAACAGTCAAAGTGAAGGACTGGCTGACAGCATTGAATAGTTTCCCGTTTGTCAACTTATAGTGAAAGAAGTATTGCTTGAAAAATATCCGTCATATAACTTCCGCTCATAATGAAGGTGGTGTAAAAAGTAGAATTTAGACTCTTTTGGAAATTTGACTGGCCAAGAAGTTGAAAATTGTTTCGATGAAATCATCAATTGCAGATTGCTGACTTTGTGCCATAGTAAGCGCATGCGACATTACGTTTCGGCTCGTTACATGCAATTGCCTAACGGAATGCCCTGCATACATCATGAACAATGGTATCAGTTACCTGTATACTTAGTACATGCAGTATGATCTATTTGCACTTAATATATAAAAGGGTAGTAGCTTCGTAGTGTCGCAGTATGTGACCGAATAATCGCGCCGAACATATTGCAATAATGCAACTTCATGTTGCATCTATATAAATTCGAGTGGGTGAAACAAAACGGAAGCATCATAGCCAAATGGAAATATGTCAATATTGCCATGCACGTACCTCCACGAGTTTCCGGTAAGCGAAGCAATACCGTTCATAACACCACGCTAATGGCAGACACGTCTCAGTGGGACCAGAGCGACTGGCGCATTGTATTGTATTGATATCTGATGTCATGCTTTGTACGCGTCCGTACGTTAGCACACATTAACAATGGAATCAAATGGTCGTCAACGTCTTTATAATCGTACAGATGAAGATAAGGGTATTGATCAGCATTTTTCAACAATGTGCTAATTATCTATGTCTATATATCAATTTGTTCTCCTTGATTAAAGTCCCTCAAGTTAAGGCACGACTTGAAGATTTGTTTGTGTTTGTTATGTGGGACAACTGAACTTGGACAGTGACTGCTGAACACACATTTGTCATTATCGTCTGTTTAATTCAATGGGCGGGGGTGGCGGTCATTAGGTCACATCAACGCTCGGGTCGTGTGTGTTGTGTTTCTTATTTAATCATGTATCCCAGCCTGTATGGTATATACATAACGTGTGTATGTAGACTAAATAATAACGTAACACATTGTAGATCTATTAGCTGTGTGTTTCCGACACGCCCTCGACTTACCAAGGCTTCTTCAGATAAAATTTAAAAATGTTACAGTGCAAATAAGTAAAACAGTTATCATCGCGCTATACATATGACGTGATATAAAGACTTACGTATTTACGTTATATATTGTAAACGACTTTGGGTCAGATAGCACTGAGAGAAAAAAGTAAAAAAAAAAAGGAAGAATATCTAGTCTAAAGTGGAAAAATATGTAAATAATACATAAATAAACAAATAGAAATATTATCTATTGTATGGATATACCCTACTAGTATGTAGATTATAGCATAAGAAAAATGGAAGTGCCATTGTGAAATAAAGCAGACTGCCAAATTTCGCAATGATATACATGTATGTATTTATTTTTTTAATTTATGGAGTCACGGACTCGGTATACGAGTGTTCATTGCTTCAACAACCGTGCTTGTTCATGGAGCGTGAACAATTGCTCATAGCAAGACACTAGTGTGTGAACTGGTTAAATTCATTACATAAATTTGTTGCGACGCAATGGTACCTCGCGGCACAACCAACAAGTGCAACAACGTTAACATAATCACGCAACTCTCTTGTTCTATGTACATTGCAAATTCTAAAGTTCGCAGCTTGTAGTATCCTTTATTTAATTTAACGAATTTGTTATTTATAATACATAGTCTAATGGATGAGTAATTTATTGGATAAAGCGTGTACACATACATGTAGGATTCACAAAATAGTGGTGAAATTATCATGTACACACATAATGCGGGCAATGGTGTAACCTAATGGCGTCTTCCCATCTTGCATTGCCCAGACTATACATCCAGCCTGTTCTCCCGAAAATCAACACAATATCTGCTTATAATAGAACATCTTTTAGGTAGATAACCTGCTTAGAATATCCTCATTTTGAGTCGATAATGTGCTGAAAATGAGAACCCTATAGTCACATTATCGTCTCATAGTGCGTTGATTCTAAGCAAATTATGTGTGGAAAACGACACAGACAACACTTGTCATGTGTACCCTTTTTAACATTTGTTTGCATGTTGTCCGCGCCATAAAACGAAATAACGGGGTTGAGTCCATTATCTGCTTATTTCAAGATTCAAATAATCACATTATGTACCTATTTCACATGATTTGTCCATGCGTATTTCCACGAGGATATGTTGCTACATCATAATTTATGAAGTTATTTTGTTACAGATCACGTCGGTGTTTATTGTCCAAGGACTCGAAACGTTGTCATCAAGACGTAATAATTCAAAGAGACATGAACCGACGTTTTCAAATTTTTGTTCTTGCTTTACTGCACACCCATTGGTTTATTTATTTTGCAAAATACAAAGATTTCAAAACATTCAATAAAAATAACTGTTCATGTCCTTGGACAATATACACCGATTGCGTCGATATTGTGATATTAAACGTTCGTTTAATAACAGGAAATAGTGCCACGTGACCTTTGACTTCATGCAGGATTGTCGTCTGTTTGCATTCCGTACGCTAGTCTCAAAATGCTATGGCTTCCAATATTTTTCCAACAAACTATAATGAATGAAGAGTTTGAAAAGTTATGCCATTAACTATACGCCTTTAAATACGCAAAAGAGTATTCATTTATCTGGGACTATTTCTTTACACGGGCAAACAATGCATAGTTACGCGAAACGTCGTCGCATGCCCTATAGAAGCCGATGTTAGTTTCGTTTCATATTTGTTGATTTAAGTATGTTTTGTCGAGGTTTTGGATCATGTAATAAATAGAATCCACAACTCGTCCCCAGTTTATAGCGGGATATACAAAACTCGTACAGTAAATTAGGTCTGGACCGAGCCTTTGGCGAGGTCCAGACCTAATTTAATAGACTATTTTGTAAATTCCGCTATAAACTGGGGACTCGATCGTTGTAGATCCTCTATTTATTTCGCAAACAAATAAACCAATGAGTAGCAATAAGCAGGCTGATACAAGATACAATTAAGTGTACATGCATTCTCCAATGAATTCAATTCATAAATTATGTATAACGTTTATAATTTGTGAAGCTTTCGTGAGTCAAACATATAGCGTATCTCGTTTGGGCCGGGGAAGAATTAGAATAGGCCCACCGGGGGGCAAGAATCTCCCAATGTAGCACCATGTTTGTCATATTGTGCATCCCGGGAGGTGTGGTGTAGGAGTCTTGGTTGTACTAGGCTGATATTGTCGCGTGAGGGGACGGCTAGCATCGCCTCCCCACATTGCTTCAGATAACATTTCTGTTAAATATGGTATTGTTTTTCTGATGTTTTCAGGTCTGTCTTCTGTGAATCCGTGCACGTTTATGCGTGTTGCCTCAAGTCTCTTTGACATATACCTTGATGACTGTTGAATGTTCACGTCTGTCTCACCCTGGGGATATACCGGGAGGCTGCTATATGCAGTGGCTAAATGGATCACCACTTCAACTATGTACCAGTCTTTGGCCCGACCATAATTCGAAGGTAGTCCGAGGCGAGTGCTGGGCTTAAATTGTTGTCGATTATTTGCTTTTCATATGGAAACTCAAACTAAAAACAACGCTTTGTACACACGAATGATGACTTGCTGTCGGATTTATGTTGATGTTTATCCTCAATATATGGTTCTTAGATTTGATCACAGTGTCAAGAAACATTCTGAGTTTGTTATTGATAAGACAATTCACAGTATAAAGCTGGGCAATTTAAATATGTCAAGCCAATCAGGGCTGGGCCAGCGATTGGCTCACTACGGATTGGATGCTTAAAGATTTTTATACTTTTATTCAGTTATTTGGCACAACTCTATGTTGGTTACTCCTCACAAGGCGTTCAGTGCATGTATATAGCAAGCAAGGGTGTGTTGGGAACGGGTGATAACTCTAATTCGTCTGAGTTGAAGGTTGTATACATAAAACTACCACTGATTTACATTCGTGCCATGCATTTGTTGTGTCTTAATTGTCAAAGTTATGGCCAAACGAAGGCATACGTGCACGTTGTTCGACCCCAGGCAATGAACACACAAATTGCTCACAGCCAAAAAGGTGCTCAAACTGTATCGGTGCACACTCATCAATGGATAGCCCATGTCATACTTGGAACTACAAATTCAAACTACATAAAATTTGAGGCTGATAAAACGACTTTCTTATCCGAGAAAATATTGATCTAATTTTAATTAATTCTTCAACAGAAATATGCTCGGTATAAAGTCTGGAACATTATTTTTCTTGTTCATTCGTGATGTTAAAATAATATATGCGTCTGGGATAAGAGTAGCCTAGTCGGTGGCGTGTCGGATTTCATACTCTATGGTACGGGAAACGAATTTGATTGTAATGCGAATTGCGTCTCCCGTATTAAGGTACATGTATAAACTCATGGTGGGGTTGTCCCACCCGGGGACCTGTGATTATATCTTCCGGCGCTACGCGAAAACGACAAATCAAAATTACTCGATTGTTAAGGTTTGAGATTTCCACATACATGTACACGTAACAACCATTTGTCTAGAATGCAGAGCTTCATAATGTGTAGCCTACTTTATAAGAACAACATGTGTCCTTTATAATGGGTTCTTCGGCACAAAAAGCGTTAAACATCATGATGGTTGATGACAATTTGTTCCATCCCCCTTTCGAAAAATCGCATGTATATCTAGAGTCCGAAGTTTATATTGCTTTATGGGTGCATGTGTTTCGACTAGCATTAACTTCCATTGTATATTCATGTTATTGTGTATATATTTGTTGTTGTATAATATATATATCGTGCAGATAAAGCGATACTATATCCAGAAGTACAGTCAGGTTCAGCCAAACGCACGTGTAACCTGTAACATTGCTATGTAGATGCACATGGCTGAAACAGTAACACGCTTTTGTCGCGACAAACCTACATGTTTATAGATATGGGCCAGGTCTGGCGAAACACTAAATAATAGTCAAGTAGTGAGGACAAACGGTCACCATGCGATCACTATTAAGCTAAGTTGGTTTAATCGGAATAATATAACTCTGCGCAGGCAAATCCCATTCTCCCCTCGTCGACACAGCGTCAGTCACTCGTTCGGCTATCAGAAGATTGGATTATTAATAGAAACCACCAAGGGTGCTTATACCTTAGGCAGGTGAATGACGTCATAGCAACCACCAAAGGGGGCTTATACCTTAGGCAGGTGAATGACGTCCTATACTTTTTTCTATATCCATCAGTGATTTTTTAGATAGCGGGTATGGATTTTGCAGAACTTATCACGTGACTTCCGGTTAGCAACAGTGTGGAGATTGCAAAAAACACGGAATTGGGAATGAAGCATCGCGATGAAAATGAAAGTAACTAATTCACAACTTACGAAGAATTGACATGTGATTTAGGCCTATTAATTTAAATTAGATTAACTTCGTTGGTCAGCTTAATGAAAACGAACAATGAAGAAGTCATGACGATAATCCAGACAAGATTTTACAATCCATGACACGTCTTGTCAATTTGGCATGTTGTCTCCGTCGTGACCACTGCATGGTGTTACATAAATTATTCTTAGCGTTATGTCGCCGAAAAAAGGCAAATTGGAGGCACATCATGTGTGGTTGCTCCACTACGTGTCACGTACGATTCATATTATTTGCTACCATTTGCGTATGCTACACGTTGGAGACACAACTTTAAACAGTTTAACCGTGAACCTATAGGCGATGAAATAGTCACACCAGTCAGGTGACTACCGTTGGCAATGGCAGCATATGTTACAAGTTACACGTACGTGTGGCTGAACCTGGTTATTATCGTGGAAAAGACGTGTCTTGACAAACATAGCTGTATTATCTTGGATAATTTGAGATATCGCTATCGAGTGACAAAACAAAACCTAATTATGCCTGGACACGTCCGCTGAATCTCGCGTTGAAATCAAATTCACATGCTCTAATTATCAAAGCTAGTTATCACAGCTGTTGATTGCCTGACAACTGTAATTGTCCGACAATGGCTTCGTCTCTGTGTGATGGCCGCAATACATGCCACGTCCGCATGCAGATGGGTTGACTAATTTGTAAAACCATGGTGAGGTAATTCAGGGACGTGACTAGAGGGTCTCCATTGGGGGTGTCCACCTTGGAATTTCCAAATGCACCCACCGCCACTTATTGTGATTCCAATTGCCTCATCTCCCTGGCTTGAAATTTCCCAAATGGTACCTCACAGCCCTGATTTGATTTTTTCTTCAATTGACTGGCCCCGGTGGGAGAACATTTTGAAATCTGCAAAATTTAGTACCTAGAGGTCTAACTTGATGCAAATTCATGCTTCGGTGTTTTGCAATTGATTCAGATTGATTAGCAGTTTTGACCCCCCTTTCGGTACTAGACTGGCCCCAAGTTGTCCAAGTGTTTAATTTTACGACCTGACACCCCTTGGAAAATGTTCAACTGATCTCTATTTAAGTCCCAAATTTTTACCAAAGCAGGAAAATCTATAATTTTTAGTCCAAAAACAACAAATTCCATACAAAGTTTTCGGTGGAAAAGCAAACTACGAGTTGGTGTGAAATTTCCAACTAATGTTGTGTCTGGTATGAAATTTCTAACTGTTGAACATATAGACCAAAGTTGAGACACCCAACCCCCTGTCACCACGTCCCTGTGATGTATTCGGGGATTTCAACAGGGAATTTTCTTCTAAATTACAAATCCTGTTTGTATTATATATATATCTTTATTGCCTCCTCATGGGAGAGAATGTACACGTAGAGCATGACAGTGTGTTTGATATTTACAGGTGCAATTATAATAGGTACATATACAATTATGTGTATGGTCGTGCCGGCAATTCGGCAGATATATTGTGCGTGGGATAAGCACATGCGTTCGGCGGGATTCATGATCTAGGTGAGGTATGGTCAGGAATAGTCCAACTTCGATAAAGGTTTCATGCCATGGGTTGAGATGAGATCCTGTATAATAGCGACGTTAATTGTTAAATATGACACGCGGAAAATGACATATTTATAAGCTATACTACCCAGATCGATGACCAGAACGTGTTAATAATCGAGATTAAAGTACGACCTCATATGCATCACATAGTAATTTAATATGCGTGAGATATGCGTTGGGGTTACCCAAAATAAGCTAGTTAAGCAATAAGCAATTTGACGAATTTGTCTGACTCTGAACGTTCTCAATGGCGACATTTAAGCACATAACTCTCTACATGATGTATTTCGGTGGTCACATAATTGAGAAATATTCATTCAGTTATCGATTAACAGGTGTGGTGGTCTTAGTGTACAAACAGTGGCAGACATCTGATGTTAGTAAATCGATGCACATATTATATTAGTCAATCAGGTGCTATTCAATGTCTTCACGATTCTGCTAGAAAATAGCAAAAACATATGCTGTTTCAATTACTACATTGTCAATTGCTGGTGCCAACTCCACTGGTATATGCACACAGGAGCCACCGAGGATAATCGCCATCAATTGTTGAAGCGACATACAATCCAGGAAAATATACATTGGAATACCATATTTGTCAATTATAAAGTTCCAATAATTATATCGCATCTGGATAATCGCATCCGAGCTACATGTCCAAATTACGTGCATCAATTCATTGCTGTATCTCGAACCACACTTAAGACACAGAACATTATTGTCATGTGTAGTTTTGTTGAGGAGTAAGGCCATGTGTTTTAGTGCCACGGTGTGCGGACGATTTCTACGCATTAGTTCCCATATGTTCCAGCTGTCCAGTGGATGCGGGTGACAATGTACCAACATAGCCAAGCTAGTCGTGCTACTAGTAGAGTTGAACCACTCTGGACAATAGTTTTGTTCAACGGCCTGGCGATTGTGTTTTTTTCCAGATATTATCAGAAGGGAATATTCCGTTATCAAGGAAATCGGTGAGGAAATGTCTGAGGTTGTATCTGTTCGAAAGATGTCAGCGACAAACCCGGAAAATATCCTACCGAATAAAGTATACTGGTATGTTTTGAATAGAAACAACCTGAGTGGAATTTGATGCCAATCGGCAGGTAGATTAGCTTCCCAAGAAAGGAGAGTTTTCTTATATGAATTTCTCTTTCTATCGGCATCAACCCGAGGAGTCCCAAAGCGAGATGAGTTGGGGATCTGGTATACAGGCAGTGATTGGCTGTGCTTGACACATGTCCGATACGATCTCTCCAGAGTGAGTAGTGCGGATGCTTTATCCATGGGAAACAACTCAGATCCATACATTGCTCGAGGAATAACTACGTTTTTCAAAAGTTTGCCAGCTAGTCCGAAGTATGTGCTCCTCATTTTATGCGACATTTGCTTTGAGCGGATCGAGGCGATATCGAATTTTAATTGAATTATGCCTAGGTGTGTGCATTCAGTAACCTCTTCAATTGTGTGTTCTCCAAGTTCACAGGTTCTTGAAATATCTTGTTGTCTTTCAGTTTCGTTAAATATAACGACTTTACTCTTTGTGTTAGAAAAATTGAAGCTCCACTTCGTACTATATTCGTGACATATGGACAGCATTTTGTCAAGACCAGCTTTAGTAAGTGAGATTATAGCGATGTCGTCTGCTGTTGTTGGGGCGGCACATGTTATATTGTGAATAGTGAGACCTTCTGGTGAGTTGGCGAGTTGTTGAAGCAGTTCATTCACGTAAATCAGGTAGAAGAACAGGGAGCTTACGGTCCCCTGGCGGGTTCCTTGTGCGATTCGAATAGAGTTAGAAATATTTCCATTGCACACAACGCGGCTACTGCAATCTGCATGCATGTCGTGGAAAATGCGCAACAGCTTTCCTCGTATTCCTAACTCATGGAGTTTGACTATAAGTCCTGCATGCCAGACACGATCAAAAGCCTTTTGAGAGTCCAAGTAACACACAAAAGCTCGAGATCCCATGTCCGATGCATAAGACACTGATTCCTGCATTATGAACGACGTCATCAAACAGCTCATATTCTTTTGGAAGCCGCTTTGAAGTTCATTGGAGAAATGTGATGTTACTGAACTGGAACTGATGCGGTTCACAAGAGTTGCTTCGCGTATCTTGTACAAAACCGGCAGTAAAGTGATGGCACGGTAACTGTCATGCAAATACCGAGGTTTCGGATCGCCGAGTGGGATCATTCGTTCTCGAGCATATGCGGTTACATATATTGGGCAGCGTGAGACGTTGAGTGTCGAGCATGTTCTCCCGAAAGCCCCCACATTATCTGCTTAGAATAGAACTTGCTTTAGGTAGATAATATGCTTAGAATAGCATCATTGTCAGTCGATAATGTGCTGAGAATGGGAAGAGTTTAGTCACAATATCGACCCATAATGAGTCCATTATAGCAGATTATGTAAGAACAATGAGACAAATAAGCCAACTCACTACTTTTTAGGTGCATGCTCTTTAACGGGTGTTTTCACTGTGGTCCGCGCCATAAAACGAGAAAACTGGTAAAAGTCCATTATTTTTCAGAGTCCTCATTTCAGAATCAAATAATCACAATATGTAACTATTTCACATTATAGGTCGACTATGTGCGTATTTCAGCGAGGATATGTTGGAGTTTCATATATTACAACGAATCCCTGGTTTCTCCGGATATCCCAATTGGATACATATGCGCATCTAAGCTATAAAATGCACATACACGGTGGTCCGATTCGTCATCTCCTGTTTAAACCTCGTTACTAAACCGGTTTAGGCCCATAGCAACGGTCTAGTTAAAATCGAGTCTAATGGGGAGTTTGTGGACGTTCGACAAGCATAACTCTATTCAGTATGTGACCAGCACTCAAACTACCACAGCGATACACAGGACAAAACACAAGCCAACAAAATGTTTCTGCCATGGGCTCGCCCCCCAATTAACGTTAATTGCACAGCTCTTGTAAGCTAGTCAACTCCTGAGCTGAACTCATCAGCGCAACAAGACAAAATCCAAGCTGACACTCGCGTGATAGACACGCCCTCGATCGATATTATTTACATGCACATCCGTTCATTAAACTCTTTGTTCAACAATAATTGAAATCCACTGTCCGTGCGCACAAAGGGCAGATTCGACATATCCACGATGATCTATTAAAATTGAATTTTGTTGAACTGTCAACTGATATATTGTCTAGGATGTCGATTTATTTCCACAAAGAGTAAAAAATGACCAAAATTGATAAAACATTATTTCCATACAATCATAGTCTTATGCGATTCTCACTTAGACGATAAAAAATGCTCGTTATCTCAATAATCAGATTTTTACTGTCGATAAACGATAGCTCGAACCAGACATGATATAGAGGCAATACAGCTAAACCTGGTCTCGCTGGGCCTAGGCCTCGTTCTTGCCAAAGTCGCGACTAAGACTTGTTTGCAGTGTGTCTAAATCGGAATTTCATATTTAAACTGCAATGCACGTCCTATATAAGTTTACGTTTTAACCTGTGTGAATCGTGGGTCATGGATTGTGGACAATCGCTTAAATCATGATATAGAGGCAATACAGCTAAACCTGGTCTCGCTGGGCCTAGGCGAAATCGAAGTCCTTTTATATTAATGGGACTCGTTCTTGCCAAAGTCACGACTAAGACTTGTTTGCAGTGTGTCTAAATCGGAATATCAGATTGAAACTGGGCCTTAACTGCAATGCACGTCCTATATAAGTTTACGTTTTAAACTGTGAATCGTGCATGGTCATGGATGTTGGACAATCGCTTAAATCACAAATAGACCCTGGCATAGATGTAGTGGACCACATTAAGCAGTAGTTATACTATTCGTTAACCCTCTCTCAGGCGGTCATCATGAGATTATGGAATGTTATATCTCTTCACACAGGTAAAAACTGCAACTGACAATGGGCATTACATAAACCCCATGACAATTTAGTCTGCAAACGAATAGGTGCTCAACATATCCTCGGGTAAATACGCACATGACCAATAATGTGAAATAGGTGCATAATGTGATTATTTGATTCTGTAATAAGCATATAATGGACTCCTACCAGTTATTTCGTTTTAAGATACGGGCCACAGTGAAAACACATGTTAAAGAACATACACCTGAAAAGTCGTGTGTTGGCTTAATTGTGTCATAGTCCGCACATAATCTGCTTAGAATCGTCTCGTTATGAGTCGATAATATGATTAAAACGCTCTCAATTGCAGAACATTATCGACAAATGAGGCGATTGTAAGCAGAATATCTACCTAAAACAAGTTATAATCTCAGCAGATAATGTGTGGTATTTTCGGGAGAACATGTTGGGTATACATCTATATATACGCGACGACGCGTATACCTCTTTACGCATATATAACTGACCAAGTTTTGAACATAGTTCCCGCTATGTTTTAGATATCACTATAACGTACTCGCTAACATACACTACATTCAAGTTAAGCTATGCAACCGACACATTTCCTTGACATGCTCACTCTGGGTATACATATCACCGATATATCTACCATCGCAAACTACAATTTCTGTTTTTGAATTCAGGACGAATTCAACTGGCGATCTCATTTCTCGACGCTCGGCACAACACATGTTGTATTATTATATAGGTGTTCACGTTCACCGGTTCCTTTCTCAAGTGTATCTTTGAACCATTGGTATTTTAAAGAAACCGGAATGGGAAAGCTTTATATTCTATGTCCGCGGCTGTGCATCTATAGATAATCGAACGTCTAAGACGGGCTTATATTGCGCATTGTCAGTACTCTAATTAGTATGAGTACCAACCCAATTACGATAAATTGCACCGGATATTCTTCATATAACGTATGCATATGCGAGGTCCTAATGCGTTTATATCGAAGTATATATCTATGCACCCTATAGATCCCACTTCCTGGAAAATTAGCTATACCCAGGGGGGGGGGATTTTTTTCCGGGCACGTATGTCGGGGTGGATGAGTGGTCGATGGGACCAACAAACGATTTTTTCTGCAACTCAAAAAAATTTTCCTGCAAGTTTTTTGACTGTTTTTGCAAGGAGTTTGGCTTAAAACACCTTAGAATAAGAGAAATAATGTAATTATAACTGCTAAACTGACTGCAGGCAGTTATCGTGCTGTATTTTGTTGCAAATTTTGAAATCCAAGATGGCCGCTGGCAGCCATGTTTTTTTGGCCGAATGACCCCAAAATGGCTCGTTCCTACATTTGTATTTACATGTCAATGTTAACATCCAAGACAAATAGTATACACAGAAATTCATATACAGCTGTTTACAGTGACCCCCCCCCCCCCCGAAAATCTCTGTTTTAGTGTTAAAAGGGGGAGTGGGTGTCCAAAAATGGTCGAAAGGTAAAATCAGCATACGTGCCTGAACATTTTTCCGACCCCCCCCGCTATACCTGGAAATTTAGCAGACACGTGGCCGGTAATATTTAGTAAGACAACTGACATGCTATGGTTGTTATCTTTGCACTGCAATCTAATGTTTTATGCCTAGTTAGTGTAGTTATATCTGGCATACATTCGACGGCATTGTTTCTTAAAATAACCAACAGTGCACTGTGTGTTTTCCTGATAAACTTTGAAGTTCGTCCAATTTCACAGATAATTTTGAATTGACGAAGCCCCGCTTCTGGCATACGCACATGCGAGCTAATTATCTTGTTATAAACTTGATGTTGGACCCAAGACGGACAGCTAGAAGCATTTCCATGATTATTTTTATGAAGTTGTTACGGAAATAGTTGGCCCCCAACCACCCTACCTCTCGATGATATGCTAACTGGCTAACCGGGGTAAACATTTGTGTATGCTGCAATTGTCACTGGAAGCAATACACTGTTGACGGTATATGTCTATAAATAAAAACTTAACCTTTCTTTGACAGAACTTAATATTTGTCAGTGACATTTTTGAATAGATAATAGATCTGTCCGGTCAATACAATTTAAAATATGCCTTGAAGTGCAGTTATTAAGTGCAAGTAATCTGACAACTCTATTTTATCATTTAATTCGATGAAGTCTGGGACTTGAAATGCAATAAAACTGACAATATATGTGACCCGCCATATCAAATCCAGTCGTAAGTCGGGATTTTTGTTACCCTGTGCCAATGCATTCTCTTATATATGCGAGTCGACCATAGGTCGCCTCGCATACATGTATATAAGAGAATGCATTGGCCTAACAAATTTTTACAATTTAAAAAAAAAATTCTTGTTTTCTTTAACAATTTTATAATTTCACCCATACAGAGCCCCAGACAATCATGAGCAGACGACACTCTTCTATATGCTTCTATATATGTGTGGGGCTCCCTGCAGGGTAATGGATGTTTTTTTATTTTATGTCCTAAAAAGTGTAAGAAACATTTATTTAAAAAAAATGATAAAAAATTGTTAGGCCAATGCATTCTCTTATATATGCGAGGCGACCTATGCTGGACTCGCATATATAAGAGAATGCATTGGCACAGGGTAAAACAAATCCCGGCTTACGACTGGATTTGATATGGCGGGTCACATATATATAATTCTGAGCACCTTTCGGCTTCGGTTATCTGTAATAAATACCTCACCATCACGACAATCCGGAATTCTCGTAAACCACGTGATAGTTTAGTCTGCAAACGCACAGGTATACATGCATATATATGATACGTACTATCTCTACATAAGCATTTCCCGCCATATGATTAATATATTACTAACGTATAGTCGTTAACATTTATTACATTATACATTCAATATGGTATGCATGTAAGATCAGCAATGTACATGTGTCATTGGCAAGATATAGCTCGGGAGTTACATTGTACATGTACTTTAGTATAGAAAGGGTTAAACTTATTATCTGAACATTTCCTATAGGATAACTATTCATCACGATGCTTTAGTATAGAAATAGTTAAGCATGTTATCTGAACATTTCCTATGGGATAACTACTAATCAGTGATGCTTTAGTACATAAAGGGTTAAACTTATTATTATCTGAACATTTCCTATGGGATAACTATTCGTCACGATGCTTTAGTATATAGAAAGGGTTAAACTTATTATCTGAACATTTCCTATGGGATAACTATTCATCGCGATGCTTTGGTACATAAAGGGTTAATCTTATTATCTGAACATTTCCTATGGAATAACTATTCGTCACGATGCTTTAGTATAGAAAGGGTTAAACTTATTATCTGAACATTTCCTATGGGATAACTATTCGTCGCGATGCCTTAGTATAGAAATAGTTAAACATATTATCTGAACATTTCCTATGGGATAACTATTCGTCGCGATGCCTTAGTATAGAAATAGTTAAACATATTACCTGAACATTTCCTATGGGATAACTATTCGTCGCGATGCCTTAGTATAGAAATAGTTAAACATATTATCTGAACATTTCCTATGGGATAACTATTCGTCGCGATGCCTTAGTATAGAAATAGTTAAACATATTACCTGAACATTTCCTATGGGATAACTATTCGTCGCGATGCCTTAGTATAGAAATAGTTAAACTTATTATCTGAGAATTTCCTATGGGATAACTATTCCTCACGATGGTTTAGTATGTAAATAGTTAATCTCCGGATTGTGCAGCTGCCCATTTAAGTTTATTGCAATAAACATTTATAGTTTTACTAACATGACCGATCGTTGTTGTCTCGTGCATTCATGCTGGAGACAGGTCGGACCACAGTTTTCTAAATTCGATGACATGAACAAGTCTTTCGGTGGCATATAAAGTTTATATCCCATATACATGTATTTACCGACAATGTTTTGTCCCCAGCCTCTGCTTTAATAGTGACACGAGCGTGCATGTATATGTATACGCGTACATGTACTGCGTTGTGCTCTAAAGCGGCATGTGTTTTTACATGAGTACTACATGACGGTATATACCTCAATCCCGTATGTCTGAAAGTAACACAATATGGTATCACAATTAACCCATCGCTATACTGAATGGATTCTCCCAACAAGTTATAACAGTATTCGTAAGAATGGTTTAGTGTTCATCTGGAGGGAATTAAGCAGACGACAGACAGATAAAATATAATAAAAGTGAAGGACTAATTTTCATTGGAAGGGAGATGTTCAGGTAATAAGTTCATCAAACGTTGACCTTATTATCTGAACATTACCTAAGGGGACTACTCGACAGTGAGTATTTAGTATAGAGAGGGATAAACTGTTCATTCCCTATATACTTGTATTTGTATCGACGGGAATGCAGAGATAGCAAACACAGTGTGTATCGGACTATTTGTATGAACATCTCTCAATTTAGTCATATAGCCGTATGTTGACTCGTTGACTTCTCATTTAGTTATCACTGCTGAGGTCAAATCTGAGACTCGGCGCTGTCAGGGCTGGACAGAACCACACATGTGTTAACTTAACGGGACCCAAGGCACTCACAGCGGGTAAATGTGCACAAAATATAAAAAAAATGTTAATCCCAACAACTTCCACCATGGCAAATACCAATGTTAATCCCAACAACTTCCACCACCCTACCTTTCGATGATATGCTAACTGGCTAACCGGGGTAAACATTTGTGTATGCTGCAATTGTCACTGGAAGCAATACACTGTTGACGGTATATGTCTATAAATAAAAACTTAACCTTTCTTTGACAGAACTTAATATTTGTCAGTGACATTTTTGAATAGATAATAGATCTGTCCGGTCAATACAATTTAAAATATGCCTTGAAGTGCAGTTATTAAGTGCAAGTAATCTGACAACTCTATTTTATCATTTAATTCGATGAAGTCTGGGACTTGAAATGCAATAAAACTGACAATATATGTGACCCGCCATATCAAATCCAGTCGTAAGTCGGGATTTTTGTTACCCTGTGCCAATGCATTCTCTTATATATGCGAGTCGACCATAGGTCGCCTCGCATACATGTATATAAGAGAATGCATTGGCCTAACAAATTTTTACAATTTTAATAATTTTTTCTTGTTTTCTTTAACAATTTTATAATTTCACCCATACAGAGCCCCAGACAATCATGAGCAGACGACACTCTTCTATATGCTTCTATATATGTGTGGGGCTCCCTGCAGGGTAATGGATGTTTTTTATTTTATGTCCTAAAAAGTGTAAGAAACATTTATTTAAAAAAAATGATAAAAAATTGTTAGGCCAATGCATTCTCTTATATATGCGAGGCGACCTATGCTGGACTCGCATATATAAGAGAATGCATTGGCACAGGGTAAAACAAATCCCGGCTTACGACTGGATTTGATATGGCGGGTCACATATATATAATTCTGAGCACCTTTCGGCTTCGGTTATCTGTAATAAATACCTCACCATCACGACAATCCGGAATTCTCGTAAACCACGTGATAGTTTAGTCTGCAAACGCACAGGTATACATGCATATATATGATACGTACTATCTCTACATAAGCATTTCCCGCCATATGATTAATATATTACTAACGTATAGTCGTTAACATTTATTACATTATACATTCAATATGGTATGCATGTAAGATCTGCAATGTACATGTGTCACTGGCAAGATATAGCTCGGGAGTTACATTGTACATGTACTTTAGTATAGAAAGGGTTAAACTTATTATCTGAACATTTCCTATAGGATAACTATTCATCACGATGCTTTAGTATAGAAATAGTTAAGCATGTTATCTGAACATTTCCTATGGGATAACTACTAATCAGTGATGCTTTAGTACATAAAGGGTTAAACTTATTATTATCTGAACATTTCCTATGGGATAACTATTCGTCACGATGCTTTAGTATATAGAAAGGGTTAAACTTATTATCTGAACATTTCCTATGGGATAACTATTCATCACGATGCTTTGGTACATAAAGGGTTAAACTTATTATCTGAACATTTCCTATGGGATAACTATTCGTCACGATGCTTTAGTATAGAAAGGGTTAAACTTATTATCTGAACATTTCCTATGGAATAACTATTCGTCACGATGCTTTAGTATAGAAAGGGTTAAACTTATTATCTGAACATTTCCTATGGGATAACTATTCGTCGCGATGCCTTAGTATAGAAATAGTTAAACATATTACCTGAACATTTCCTATGGGATAACTATTCGTCGCGATGCCTTAGTATAGAAATAGTTAAACTTATTATCTGAGAATTTCCTATGGGATAACTATTCCTCACGATGGTTTAGTATGTAAATAGTTAATCTCCGGATTGTGCAGCTGCCCATTTAAGTTTATTGCAATAAACATTTATAGGTTTACTAACATGACCGATCGTTGTTGTCTCGTGCATTCATGCTGGAGACAGGTCGGACCACAGTTTTCTAAATTCGATGACATGAACAAGTCTTTCGGTGGCATATAAAGTTTATATCCCATATACATGTATTTACCGACAATGTTTTGTCCCCAGCCTCTGCTTTAATAGTGACACGAGCGTGCATGTATATGTATACGCGTACATGTACTGCGTTGTGCTCTAAAGCGGCATGTGTTTTTACATGAGTACTACATGACGGTATATACCTCAATCCCGTATGTCTGAAAGTAACACAATATGGTATCACAATTAACCCATCGCTATACTGAATGGATTCTCCCAACAAGTTATAACAGTATTCGTAAGAATGGTTTAGTGTTCATCTGGAGGGAATTAAGCAGACGACAGACAGATAAAATATAATAAAAGTGAAGGACTAATTTTCATTGGAAGGGAGATGTTCAGGTAATAAGTTCATCAAACGTTGACCTTATTATCTGAACATTACCTAAGGGGACTACTCGACAGTGAGTATTTAGTATAGAGAGGGATAAACTGTTCATTCCCTATATACTTGTATTTGTATCGACGGGAATGCAGAGATAGCAAACACAGTGTGTATCGGACTATTTGTATGAACATCTCTCAATTTAGTCATATAGCCGTATGTTGACTCGTTGACTTCTCATTTAGTTATCACTGCTGAGGTCAAATCTGAGACTCGGCGCTGTCAGGGGTGGACAGAACCACACATGTGTTAACTTAACGGGGCCCAAGGCACTCACAGCGGGTAAATGTGCACAAAATATAAAAAAAACACACAACACCACTAAGAAGAACATCGAGAAATATATACAGTAATGCTCTAATTAATCGACTCCTTAACAACAGAAGAATTATGGATAATTTTTCAGGATTTAGTCGGAAATATGGCTTGTTGCCATTCATCAGAAAGCTATCACCGAGAACTTTCCGATGAATGGCAACAAGCCATATTTCCGACTAAATCCTGAAAAGATACCCATAATTACTCTGTGGTTAAGGAGTCGATTAATTAGAGCATTACTGTACATGTTGTTCTTATATTCAATATTGATAGTTCTCCAACAACGAACTTTCGCGTCTTTAAACAAGTGTTATGTAAACAAATATGTTACAGTGCTTTGTCATCAAACATCGCTACACGTGTAAAGTATAAGTTCAAATATATCATTATTGGAGTGGTATTAATGATGAAAATAAGAACAACGTGAATTTAATTTTAATATACATGTTGATGATAGATCTTTTACAGAATGTAATGTCATTTCGCATGAACCCAATGTGAATGCATTAAGTCCCTTTAACGCGCAACTGATAAATCAACCAGATAAGCAACCAGACCAAGTAACCCTATTCCAAGAACAATATCATGTAAATATATCCCAAGTTGGAACAGGTGAGAAAACTAATTAATAACTCACCTGTATATTCGAATCACAATCGCACATTCCACAACCGATAGAATCGGGAAAATGAATTACAATTTAGTTTAAGTGAACGCAAGGCCTTAGTAAATCTATAACACCAGAAATGGGTTCCCGCGGTAAGGCGGTGTGGCGTGGAAGTGATTTGACAACATGGTGTCGTATTGGATCCCCCCAACAATCAGGCGTATCACATCCACCAAGCCAATCACGAGCGTTGAATGATCACCGACTTTGATTTTCCGGCATTCGGCTCCCAATACCCAGTAAAAGTCTAGGCACTGCTTCTATTGAATGACAGAATTACTGTATAACTGTGTGCAGTTTGATCAATATATATGAGCCCACGTGTGTGGTCATATGAGACTCCACACCCGATACCAGACCCCGTGAAAAAACAATCAACTTATTTTCCTTTCTCTCCGTTATCGTCTTGTGTAGATAATGCACCAGAACGGGGATTATTATGCATTGCCACCGTACATACAATGTATAACCCGCAATTACGATCGCATCACATAACGGGAGATTTCTGTATAAGGGTTATCGGAACTGCACACAGGATTCGACAATTAGCACTGGTTATGTGACTGACAAAATCACATACGAATACGAAGTAAACGTCGGTATAATGTTGAACATGTAATTGATAAAGGTACTCAATCCGATTCGATGATCCCCATATAATCAGATTCCAACAACAACAACAACATCATGCATTTATAGAAATGCCGCTTCAGTTATCAGAATTGTTTAATCGCCCACAAATAATGATATCCACCGTCAACTATAGTATAAAATTGACCGAAACGTGTTATTTATCAATATGTTGTTCGACGAAATTTTGCCTTATTATTAACAGAAAGCCTCTTGATTTTAGAGTTATCCATCTTCGTCCGGAATTTGGGCAGAGACAGGCGGCTCGTCGACTGCTTACTGGGCCACTGATAATTTTTGATGGTGAGAAATAATAGATTAAAATAAAAAGATATCTAATAACTCAGAGCTTTGATAGGTGGTTCCTCGACTCGAATCAAATATGTTTTAATCCAGAATCCCAATAAATAGTAATTGAGGGGCGCTTAATCGGATTATGCATCTTTAAAGTTTCTCCGTGAGATTTGCCATAAAAAACTACCATTTCTACGTGTTCTATACCAGAACATAACTATATCGTAACAATGAGCTCATTAGTATAAGGTTTTGATTTCCAGATATCGATTTTCAAATGTAAAATTTTTAGCAAAACATCAAATGATCGTCAATGGTTCCGTCGCAAAAAAGCGGCAGATAAATTGCGAGCTTTCGTGTTTGTTTTCCTTGTATTACTTAGTTTGGTTCCAGGTGTATACCGATATTAGTGTGATTCGAGGTGTACACCGATATTAGTGTGATTCGAGGTGTCGATATTAGTGTGATTCGAGGTGTACACCGATATTAGTGTGATTCGATGTGTACACCGATATTAGTGTGATTCCAGGTGTACACCGATATTAGTGTGATTCCAGGTGTACACCGATATTAGTGTGATTCCAGGTGTACAACGATATTAGTGTGATTCCAGGTGTACACCGAGATTCGAGGAGAGCTGTTTATAAGAAAGATTCCAGGTGTAGACCGATATTCGAGGAACTTAGTGTGATTCCAGGTGTACACCGAGATTCGAGGAGCGCTGTTTATAAGAGAGATAACTCTACCCGGCAATATAAAACTAGACATCTGCATGGGGTTGTGTAATTGCGTAAGGGCAGATAAGACAAGAAAATAAGATAAGATTTATTTGCATAAATCAAGAAAATAAAGAAAGTCCACTGTGAGGCTATTAGTGACATGTATGTGATTAGAGACCTTTCGCAAAACTCGCTATTACGATTACGGATAGGATATATTGTCCAAGTACGGTTGACACCATCACAACTTCCTTACGATTGCTAATTGGTGAGACGGCATATGCCTCACTATATTCAGTTACACATATATTTGATGGAAAAAGTAATGTGTGTCTCTTTCAGATCACATGTTCTTATCCGTGTGTAATACACCGCACGTATAATGTTAGATCGTCCCCAAGCAGGACATTTGGCACATTCTTGACACATCTGTACATAATTAAACAGCGTGGGGTATATTTCTTCTCCAATCATAACCCCAGTACGTAAAGATAGAATTTTGGCCGTAAACTGGCAGGATATTGTCCATATCCGTAATCGTAATCGTGATTTTGCGAAAGGTCTCTATTAAAGAACTGTTCTCACTTACGTAAGAAATATTGAAAACAGATGGAAATTGCTATGTATGACTGGTATCTTTTCCGAATTTATACATAATGTAGATGTCATATGAGCCGTGTCTGTTTTAGATTTCACTAAATTCTTTTGAAAAATTTTGTTTAGACAATTCCGTCCACTTTTAAATAGTGCTTGTGAAAAATCTACCAAACAAAAATTGTAACTGATGAGATTTCACATATTGAAACCATTGTTATGTAAACATTACTGTTACAGTGAAGGTCATTTTATTGAGAAACATCGCCAATTGCAAATCAAATGTTTTAGTTGAACATTTGCCTTCCTGACTATTTTTCATTGCGCTAACCTTTTATATTATAGACCTTCATGGTTTCATCATAATTTGCTCAAATGTTTATTGTTGCATGGCTGACACTGTACGAAATCTTTCTATTTTCGATGTTCTTATTGATGATGGTTAACACTTGGATAAAACAATCCTTATATGGGCACTCCAGGGTGCATTTGGTACCTTCCGATAATACAAATGGAAATCTGGCCGTAGAACCTAGACTTCTTGGCGCAAACTGATGAGCCTCAAGCTGATTGATTGTGGCGATAGCGTGTGTTGATCATGTGGTTCAAGATAAAGTATCACATTGAAGTGAACAAGGTGGGCCACCACAGATCGCCTTTTAGTTACAACCTATTTCCTATGCCGTATAACACCAGAGAAGACACGACATATAATGCACCCGTTTACACATTTTATTTGGAGCCGGCATCGGCATAGGTCTACACTAATTAGTGTGGCCCATTGAGTACGTCGTTCCATAACGTTGTGTGTCTTAGAATTAACGAAGACGAAGTGCGGAAGTCGAATGTTCGTAGAATGTTTTCATAAATATGTTTGAGCTTCGACACTAATAACGTGCTGGGATTACGTTAACTCTGTCTGATATCGGTTTGTATATGAACCGAACAAGATTGCTAATCTACAAAAAACCGGCCGATGGCTAGAATAAACATTGATATTTTCCTGAAACTTTACCAGCTCGCCATTTGACCCTGACACAGTAACGGTGTTGTGATTTTCAAAACAGAGATACTAAAAGTTAAATTAGAATATAACCACCCCAGAATAATTCACAAGAGTGAATAGCGCAAGACAACAACACCACCATACTTGGTCAGAATTGGTCAGAATTGGTTGGTGTGTCGATATTCTTTTCTTCGTAATTAATGATCGTGTGATCACAAATCAGTCACTCATGCTGCATACTATTCAACAATTTTCAACGAAACATGTGTTGCTTTGAGTAGAGAAACATGTCGCCAAAATTGTAGTTATCGTCCAGTTAAGTTACGGAGTCTGCTGTTGTTTTGAATGTTTCTATCTAACTGTCTATGACCACAGTCCCTAGGAATCACTGTTAGTTGAATAAAATATTATTTAATAATATTAAATCAATATATTATAGTTAGTTATTATATTAATATTAAGACCAGTTTGGCAAGTAAAAGTTTTGTGTTCTGCATTTTCATTGGTAGATGATTTGAACGAAATTACAAGAGTACAAATTTTTATGCCACACAAACATTCCCGCTTTCTGAGTTTATATCATCATATTCCGTATTTTTTTCTTGAAACGCTGGTGTATTCAGATTGTTTCTATCTTTACCCACTTACCAGAAAAATGTCTGTTAGTTCCTCGAATATTCATTCAAGTCTAACTGTCTGGAATTCCTAATCATTTCTGAGAAAACCACCCAATCTGTAAATAGTTCGTTCGCGTATAGCCAACCGGTGATAATCCGAATAAAAGGGATTACGGATGTGAGTAAACAGACGTCGGGTGTGTTAAAACTGGCTCTGCTGTACACTACTAAGTACACATTTTAACTCATTCTCATTACTAGAGAAATGTAGAAATGACCATCTCAAACTAATATATCTATATATTTTCAAGTAGGGCCCTGGGGGTGTTTGATACCTTGAGGTGTGAAAGCAAATTTTATATTCCAAGCTCCCGGTTAACTCCGCATCTCAAGAGTGGCAATGGGAGATAACTCGTGCTGGGTTTGGCCGCAAAAGTAATGTGTAATAGGGAACTGGATTGATAACTTCCCGTTTTAAACAATTTTGCAGAATTACGTCACTTGATAATAGCCGACAGTTATTCAATGTGAATATTGGATGGAAAATTACGATTTACGTACAACTCAGACAAGGTACAGTTGATATGACCCGACGAGCACATAAGAACAATTAACTTAATTGTCACATGTCAAATGTGGGGAGATAAATGCATTTTTTTCGAACGAAAAATCGAATTGTTCGTTTTAGTGATAGAGCACAGGGGGTGGTCTTCAGCCAATGAGGTGATGGTTTACATAATAACAAAATCTGAAGTTGCCTAACTGTACTTATATCTGTATAGTAGAGGTAATATATCTAGATCTATTTGTTATATTTTAATCAAATTTAATATTACATGGACAGTGATTCCTAGGACTGTGCTATGACTGACGCACTGACAGGCGAACTGAGTTATTTCGGCCAATTTGGCCGGTTACTTCATGTCTGTTTTTCATCTGACGTGTGTGTCGAATAAATGATGTGGAGGATTTATGTAAATGTTAGCCCAAACTACATTTCAAAGTAACGATGGTTTTGTTGTTTATTTTGAGGAATAATACCGCGTCAGATGAATTCAGCCCAAATATGTTAACAGTTGTCGTGTAAAACATTCGGCAGTAGGTTAGCGTTATTTAGTATTTGTGGATGTCCTTTAACATGGGGAAAATAGACTACTGCGCTTGAACGAGCATGTGAATTTGTCGTTTTTAATGTATAGCAACTTGATAATCAATAACAGAGACATTCTCTGTCAAATATGGTCGCTCTATTTGCGGTATTAATTGCGGAACTTTCTAAAGTAAACTACGCGTAAACGGATACATACGGTAAATTATAGAAGGTGCCCTAATCGGCCTAATCGCCCCAGGGCCAACACGCCCCAGTCGACGTGTGTCAATTCGGTACCTACTATAACATGTACCCGAGGATGAGTCTAGCTCGGAACAAAATATGTATACGGGTGTTATATAGCGTTTTGTCCGTTGTTTCTCAATGAATATTATTGAAATTTGGTGTATATGTCCGGGCTGGGACATGGAATACAACAACGTTTGAATTGTTTTTAAATTTACAAATTTGTTGATTATATTCATTTTTTTTTTTCGTTCTGAAAACTATAAAGTGTATATAATATAATAACGAACACGAGACATACATAATTTATAAACTGTTAACAAAAGATATCAAATTCAATACATGACAAAGATGACTCAGTGGAGTTTATAAAGTGAACATAAAAACATTGAGGTAAGAATCTTTTTAAGGAATGCAACTTTATTTAATGATAATAAACACATAAATTAAAATAACAAACATGAGACATACATAATTTATAAACTGTTAACAAAAGATATCAAACTCAATACATGACAAAGATGACTCAGTGAAGTTTATGAAGTGAACATAAAAATATTAAGGTAAGAATCTTTTTAAGCATTACCAAACCGTTTAGCACAGACCACAGTCCACTTCACTCATCCGATCATCACCAAACTTCATATTTATCTTGATATTGATCTATCAGATGAGAGCCATCAAATATTTTTTTAATTTCATAGGAAAAAATGGTCGCCAGTAGGGCCCTGGGGGTGTTTGATACCTTGAGGTGTGAAAGCAAATTTTATATTCCAAGCTCCCGGTTAACGCCGCATCTCAAGAGTGGCAATGGGAGATAACTCGTGCTGGGTTTGGCCGCAAAAGTAATGTGTAATAGGGAACTGGATTGATAACTTCCCGTTTTAAACAATTTTGCAGAATTACGTCACTTGATAATAGCCGACAGTTATTCAATGTGAATATTGGATGGAAAATTACGATTTACGTACAACTCAGACAAGGTACAGTTGATATGACCCGACGAGCACATAAGAACAATTAACTTAATTGTCACATGTCAAATGTGGGGAGATAAATGCATTTTTTTCGAACGAAAAATCGAATTGTTCGTTTTAGTGATAGAGCACAGGGGGTGGTCTTCAGCCAATGAGGTGATGGTTTACATAATAACAAAATCTGAAGTTGCCTAACTGTACTTATATCTGTATAGTAGAGGTAATATATCTAGATCTATTTGTTATATTTTAATCAAATTTAATATTACATGGACAGTGATTCCTAGGACTGTGCTCTGACTGACGCACTGACAGGCGAACTGAGTTATTTCGGCCAATTTGGCCGGTTACTTCATGTCTGTTTTTCATCTGACGTGTGTGTCGAATAAATGATGTGGAGGATTTATGTAAATGTTAGCCCAAACTACATTTCCAAGTAACGATGGTTTTGTTGTTTATTTTGAGGAATAATACCGCGTCAGATGAATTCAGCCCAAATATGTTAACAGTTGTCGTGTAAAACATTCGGCAGTAGGTTAGCGTTATTTAGTATTTGTGGATGTCCTTTAACATGGGGAAAATAGACTACTGCGCTTGAACGAGCATGTGAATTTGTCGTTTTTAATGTATAGCAACTTGATAATCAATAACAGAGGCATTCTCTGTCAAATATGGTCGCTCTATTTACGGTATTAATTGCGGAACTTTCTAAAGTAAACTGCGCGTAAACGGATACATACGGTAAATTATAGAAGGTGCCGGAATCGGCCTAATCGCCCCAGGGCCAACTCGCCCCAGTCGACGTGTGTCAATTCGGTACCTACTATAACATGTACCCGAGGATGAGTCTAGCTCGGAACAAAATATGTATACGGGTGTTATATAGCGTTTTGTCCGTTGTTTCTCAATGAATATTATTGAAATTTGGTGTATATGTCCGGGCTGGGACATGGAATACAACAACGTTTGAATTGTTTTTAAATTTACAAATTTGTTGATTATATTCATTTTTTTTTTCGTTCTGAAAACTATAAAGTGTATATAATATAATAACGAACACGAGACATACATAATTTATAAACTGTTAACAAAAGATATCAAATTCAATACATGACAAAGATGACTCAGTGGAGTTTATAAAGTGAACATAAAAACATTGAGGTAAGAATCTTTTTAAGGAATGCAACTTTATTTAATGATAATAAACACATAAATTAAAATAACAAACATGAGACATACATAATTTATAAACTGTTAACAAAAGATATCAAACTCAATACATGACAAAGATGACTCAGTGAAGTTTATAAAGTGAACATAAAAATATTAAGGTAAGAATCTTTTTAAGCATTACCAAACCGTTTAGCACAGACCACAGTCCACTTCACTCATCCGATCATCACCAAACTTCATATTTATCTTGATATTGATCTATCAGATGAGAGCCATCAAATATTTTTTTAATTTCATAGGAAAAAATGGTCGCCAGCGGCCATATTGCATTTACGTTATATGTTATCGCGTTATGTCGATATCTAGTATTACTTAGAAAGTTCACCTTTCTAGATTCATAATTGCTCCATTGACTGTAACAGATGAAATTATTCCCCTCTTCGGATAGAGTGTCACTGAAACTTTATTTTGTCAGACTGTCTGTATAATCACTGATTATATATGGCAATAATCTGTAATAAGATGTAGCACTATTTTATTTTATATTTACACGCAGTGCTGTTTTTATACAACAATTCTAATCCCCCCTAGATCATCATGTGATCGACCATACATCGCGCGAGGACCTGGTTGAATTAAGGGGGGTTTTATGGATCACTTCTGTCCTCAAGCTAGATTATACTTATGACATTTAATGGCATGTTCCTAACGTGGAGGGTTAGATATGCTTGAGAAACCACCACTCTTTAATTCACACCAAGTTCTCAGCTGTCATGAACCCATAGTCATGATATATGGTTTATTTTATGTATACTAGTAATATAGTTATTTTCAGTACCTTTATATACCAGTACTGTGTATAACAATGCATATAAATTAATCCATGTATACATGTATATTGCCGGATTCAACGGATTCAGTGGTTTTGTCCATCAGTCTATCAAATTTGCGGGGAAAACATGGCCACAAGCAGTACACCCTGCTAAATTTCGAATTTGAATCAATTGGCGCACCCTGCAGCCAGCTTTTATTGGAGAACTTTTTCTCATGTGGATATTTTGGGTCACCGCTAGATGTGAGCCATATTTTGTTCTCAAACTGTCCTTGTGAAGACATCACTGCCAGCGGTGATCTTCAATTTTACTATTTTTATGGCTAAATAATTTGGTTGATCCTACAGACGACACACCTTGTCCGATCGTCACCAGATTCCACAATGATCTTCTGGATAACCAGCGTGAGAGTAATCTAATTCTCCCGAATTTCGTTAAAAAACATTACCACAGGCAGCAATTTGGTATCTTACTCTATGATCCTCTTTTGCATGACTGATTTGTTTAGAAACTGTACAGACATATCCCTCATCTGATAGTCACCAAACTTCATATTGATCTTCGGGCTGACAACTAGATGGGAGCTATCGAATGCTTTGAATTTTTTTTGGAAAACATTGTCGCCAGCAGTCATCTTCTATTTTGGTTTTTATATACATGTATATCTCTTCATGCGGATAGCTAGTATTACGTAGGTACTTCAACTTTCCGCATTCCTGTCATCATTTGAAATATAAAAATTCACCTGATACATGCACCCTTCAAATTTTTGTTCGTCGTATCTATTTTAATGACCCGCATGCTAATATTGATACAGATATATTTGTCAAACATTTCTTTGTAAAATATACAGGTATTTAGTTTGTAACTAAATCTAGAAATATATAATAGTAGCTGGTGGACCCGACTTCGTCCGGGATGTTCCCCTCTGATTTTCGGAGAATTGCGCGATTTAACCTTGAATTGACTATTTTAAAGGTGAAGGTCATGTCGGGGTCACTATTTGATCCGTCCAAAACACTCCCCGGACAAAAGTCACGACAAAAGTACCCGTCGAAATCCGCCCGGCTTTACCCGATTTGACCTTGAATTGACAATATTGAATGTCAAGATCAGGTCAGGGTCATGATTTGACCCACCCGAAACACTCCTGGGACAAAAGTAACAGTAGGTATCAAATTTCGTTGAAATACTTCCGTTTTACCAGATTTGACCTTGAATTGATCTTTTTGAATGTCAAAGGTATCAAATTTCGTCAAATCTGTCAGGCAGTTTTCCCGGCCATAGCTAACAGACAAACAGACAGACAAATGTCCAAAATATATATTAGACTAGCTGATGTACTCGACTTCGTTCGGGCTAGTTAGGGATTTTTTTGTGATCGCCTCCATCTGGACAGTACCCAGTATATACAGCGTCTGGCCAAACTATTGTTCAATTGGTCCAGAAACATGCCTATATCAGCACGTTCGAGAACATGGTCCCACGTGAAATTGGACCCGTCCATATTGCTCCCGGGATCGAAGTAGTCCTACACACAAATGTTTAGTCGGATCGGTCAAGGTCCAGAAACATGCCTATGAGCGAGGTCAAGTTGACACGTTAAATACCAAATTCGAGCAGTGTTAGAGTCTATAACACATACACACATGTATTCATGCATACACACATACATACATACAGACAGGTGTTTCAAAATGTATAATCGATAGCTACAACAATTCTATGGTAGATAGTTCACGGCCGACCTGATGCATGCATCTTAGTTTTCTTGTACTGTTCTGATATACGTATAATCAGGGACCCAATAAGCGAGATCACTGCATGAGTCGTGGCCGTGTTGGATTCATCCAAACTCCATACAGCGCCCTCTACATTATCACTGCGATATATCACTGCCACAATGATGGTACTTTGCAGACGATAAATCTATTTTTACATATCGTCGCGGAACTGTATTTAGTCACCTACTATCTTGTTTTGACCACCAAATTCGTTTTAAAGTTTGCAATAATGGTAATTCTTTCGGTATTGATAAGAGCAATATGAACTGAGCCAGACATAGACAATTTTAATCCTAAAACATAAGAACTAAAATCACGTAAGAAATCCTTACCAATTAATGTCCTTATGGCAGTGGTATATCAGCGGAGCGATGGGAGATAACTCTGCCTGGAGTTTGGGATTCATCCAGTCCCGTTCCGTGGTTTTAGATACCCATCCATCCCCGGTTCCGGCATTATAGTGCTGCAGGATAAAGTTCAAGAGTAGCATATTTATATGAAGCTTTTAAATATTCATGACTTCCATGGAAATTCTGCTCCATAACTTTGACCTGTTGCACTAAAACCACGGAACCGGGCAAGGTGGATCAAATATGACCGCGAGTTAATGACAGGGAGTAATTGGACTCGTTCCTAACGGTAAGCCTCTAATACGCTAAGGAGCAACGTTCCGGCATGTAGCGGAAACGTTACGTCGTGGAGTTGGACGGAACAGTGAGCGGAGTGTCTGAGCCAGGTACGCGACTAGGGCATGATCCACCCAATATGGCTGAATCACTCAACCAGTCACGTGATGTGCTTTGACAATGCTTTGACTTTGTTCACTACAACAACAGCTATTCTCTAATTAATGGACCCCTTTAGCAATGTTATTGACCCTTAATGACCGCGTTAGTACCGCCAATCAACCACGGTCAAGTGGTATCACCGCGATTTGGAGCAGTTGACGTGCGGGTATATCGGTAATCTTACGGCGATACAAGTAAATTACCGCTGTGTTTATTGTTTGCAACTGGCGTCAACCGCATTATTTTTTTCTCATTCATCACAGATACATGTGTACACAGTTCATTGTTTACTGAGCGGCGTGCACCGCGCTTATTCTTTACCCACAGACCTAATTTGTTTTGTCAACTAAGCACTTAATACATGTTAAGGAGTAAGGACTATGAAATCTCGATTTTCAAATGTGTCAACAGTGATGGAAAAGAGTCAGCACAATCAGAGGGCCTCGGTAACAAGCGTGGACCACTCATGATTCCACAAAAACAAAAATTCTGAAAGTGGATGATCTATATAATCTGCATGTCTTGTTGTTCATGCTGGATTGGAAAAAATGGGAATCTACCGAAGTCTTTCGGAAATGTGTTCACAGTCATTAAACCAAAAATCGGAAGTAATATGACGACTAGACAAGAAGGCTTATTCAAACTTCCAAAATATCGGACCAAATATCTCGACCTATTCCCTGCCTTTAAATTTCCCTCATTATGGAACAGCCTGAAAGATGATTTACGAGAGACAAGATTGAAATTTTGAAATTATGGAGAGTTATATCGGAAATTATTCTAAACATGTTTTATGCACGAACCCATACTGCCCGGAGTGTTGCTGAACCCAGCCAGCATATAGTTGCAACTATATATCAATCAATTTGCCATGAAGAGTAAATTTCCGTATGTGGGGGAGGAGGCCAACTGCTGCCGCTTCTGTGCCTCATCAATTCATCGCTTGGCTAAGATGACTCAAGTACCGGGGACGGGCCGACGGCCTCAGTGGCGGCGGTATGCATATCGGGGTGGGGCGTGGCTCGTGTAATCATTCTGCTGGTGACCAAATCTATAACATCCTATTTTAAAATTTTACTTATTTAGTTATATGCTGCTGGGACAGACAGGAAAACAGCACTGCTATCGTGCTATGTTTGCCCCAGGCAAAGTGCCTGCAGTCATTGTCATTCCAGTGGACATTCATGCTTTCGTAGTCACCTAATCCAATCAGAGGGGTGGTCGGTTGCCCGTGCCAGACAGACTAATCGAATAAAGATAATCCCTGTGTTGTGATCTGCCTGCCATCTGGTCTGGCTGTAAGATATCCATGATATGTTTTATTGGGCCAATTTGTGACACATGTTTACATGGAAGTTTAGGAAACATGAAATTTCAAAGACTTGAAATTGGGATACGTTGGTAATTTCGGGTGTCATAGGTATCACTTATGATTGTTCTATCTAGCTTGTTTAGCAGGTAGGCACATTTGGATACAGCTAAAAGTTGTTTATTATTTATAAGTTTTTATAGAAATTTTCGAAATTTGAGATTCCTTATTCCTTAATCAATTATATTGATTTTATTTTTAATTCATATAGGTTTTTTTTTTACAGTGATGAGATCAACTTAGTACGGTGCAAACCTTTAGAAAAAGAGCGAGTTTGAACTAGAAATTTCGAAACAAATTGAGCGTTCGTCGTTTGGTGGCATTTTCGATCACCATGTTTTCAATTGATCAATATATGTACAGGTACTATATTTAAATCACCCGGGGTATCTTTATACAGGTACTATATTTAAACCACCCGGGGTATCTTTATACAGGTACTATATTTAAACCACCCGGGGTATCTTTATACAGGTACTATATTTAAACCACCAGGGGTATCTATATTTAAACCACCCGGGGTATCTTTATTTAAACCACCATGGGTATCTTTGTTTAAACCACCAGGGGTATCTTTATTTAAACCACCCGGGGTATCTATATTTAAACCACCCGGGGTATCTATATTTAAACCACCCGGGGTATCTTTATTTTCGAGGTTACCCAGCCCATGATATTGCCATGCTTCTATGGCATTGCTTTAGATCTGCATGACATTCATATGTCTTATTCTAATGGCGCTTGCCGAAATCGAGAGAAGCTACATTAAGCCGCTTACACATGGGCGCGGCCGGACGATCGAGTTTGTGCAGTCATGAAGCACGGGACATTACACATTGGGGCGGCGCGGCCAATCGACGCGCGGCGACATTTTTAATGAGCGGCGCGATTATTTTCAATGGAACCGTGAGCCATTTTGCAGAGTGATCGCGCAACGAATCACTGTCAGATCAAAGCATTCCACACATATTCATCGGGTCATGTAGTACTACCTCAAATTTAAGGGAAATCCCGCACCCTGTATTCTTTCTTTATATCATCTTCGATGAAGAAAAGTATCCGTGTGAACTGTTCCCTTGACGTTCTAAAGTATTGTATAAATTGTCCTCATCTGAATAGAGTTCACGGTATAAATGATTAAATACACCATGTAAATATCTCTTCTATTTCTCTTCTTTTTTCGTTATCGATACAAATATGCCAGTGCTATTATAACAAGTGTGTCATCAGACACTGCCTCCTTTCTAGAAACTAATGTTATGAAACACAATACTTCGGGCGTTTATAATTATTCTGCCGCGGCCATTTGAAAGCGACACACTCTCGCGGCGATGACAAACAGTTTATTCGCTAGATAATCGCACCGGCCGCACCGCTTCCATGTGTAACCGCTTTAGTTGCGCGCCGAAAGCGACAAAATGTCGAGCGTTTATCGCCCGTATCGCTTTCGGTGCACTACAAAACATGCGAAATGTCGAGCGTTTATCGCCCGTATCGCTTTCGGTGCACTACAAAACATGCGAAACGTCGCCTTGTTGTTGTGTGCGCCGAAAGCACAGGGAGCGAAAAAAACTGCGGTATTATGTCGCTTTCGGCGCGCAACTAATGTCACATGTTTTGTCAATTTCGGCGCGCTCCAGAAGCGTCATTGGGAAGTGGACATAATAGTATTGCACACATTGTCTGCTATGGCTTCTTCCGCGGCATCGCCTTTCGCCGAAGTATTTCGAGTGTTGAGTTACCTATACACAAAACAATATTTCAATTAATAAGTAGTTAAAAGGTTATTCAACAAGTTGGTCACTGACGACATTCACAATTGCATCATCATTAAAAAACAAATTCATATAAATACCACATGAAAAATGCGGTCTAACCGCGAACGCGATGCGGTACCACGGTCTGCCGCAGTATAGTTGATCGCATGCGCTGCATGAACGCGGTCGAGTAACACATTAATACCTGTGGTCAAAATCGTTACGATTAAAGTGATGTGAAACACTCCGGTAGGGTGATCATATAGATATTGAGAATAATCTTGCTCAAAGTAGTTATTTGTTATTGAATATTAATTCAAATTGACGATACACACCGTCATTCTTATATATTAATTAAATGCAATGACTCTCGATGGCGAAAACATTTGTGTTAGATTATCGCCGATAGTTGCGTCCCGAATCGAGATGCAAATATTTACAATTCGGCGTAGTTCAGATGATGTTTTCTATGGAGTGGTATGGTCGATTTCTTTGAAATTTTCGGCGATGTTAGTAGAATGCTACATTCTCCAGGTTGGCATAGAGCCTGAGTACTAACTTAACAATTTCACGAACCCGAACAAGTCCATAATATGTCTTTAAGGAGGGTCGATTAATTAGAGCACCACAGATGTATGCATGAACCGATGCATATTGTTATCGAAACATGTAACGGGTATGACTATGATAGCCTTGTGTTCAATTCATCGTCGAGTTATTACGGAGTTTGCTATAGCTGTCTCGAATAATCAACTATCTGTGACTGTTATTGATAGTGTTGTGATACATATACATGTATACAGATGTGAGGTGCAACCACTATATTATGCTTCAAGACATTAAAGGGGTACTGTACGCCATTTTCAATAAATTCCCGGTGATAACAACGATCTATTATCGATACTATATAGAAATATAAGTAATTTGAGTCGAAGATTTATTCTGTAAACGCTCAGGTTAATAGGCTATCTTAAAATTTAATAATTTAAAAGTTAATAATTTAATATAAATTGATTTTATGGCTCCAGCCATAAAATGGCGTCTCTTAAAATTCGAATTTCCGTGTACAAAACGTAATCAAATTATAATTGAGGGATACTGGATTATTAAAACAATTGCACACACGATCGTTTGAAACATTATGCTTATACGGGGAGAAAACCCAAGCCACTCATTGACTAGTGACGATACACTAACTTAAATGAGTATATGGGACTACTAAGCATATAATATAATTTTTATTTGATTCATTTGGTTGAAAACTGTACAAAAAACGACAATTTGTATTTTTGCATTCCGGTAAATTTGCCATCCGTAACAATACTTCGTTCTCAACAGACTTTCAAAAAATGGAAAAGTTGTTACCTTATTCTACGACTCGGGGATTATAGAAACCAACAACAACATCTTGGGTACAGTACCCCTTTAAGTGCACAAATGAGTGACCGTAAAATTTCACACCTGTTCCAATGTTTTACTTTCACATACATTTGAGTGATAACTGTGGTAGGTTTGTTCCTTTATATCTTAAAATGGGAGGCCCGATTCGTATTATTTAGATTGGTCGAAATTAGTCTGTGATCATTCAATCATGCATCAAAATAACATATGTTTACATTTACCTCTTATAGACATACACACATGATCAATCATTCAGCATTGTACTGTATTATACTGAGCCTACTGACTACGGTACATGTTCATATGTGAATGGTTGTACTGCATGTTTGCCTCAAATGAAATAACATACTTGAAGTATTGAATGAATCAAGCAGTATTCAACAAAGATCAAATGCATATATTACAAACCTGAATAATAATTTAATGAGCTTTTTAATTGGTTTAAGCATTCTTTATTTATCCACCAAATCTATAAATATTACATAATATACATTGAACAAGGGAATACACAAGGAACTGATATAATGGATATGGTAATATGTTATATATCTGAGGAAAGGGAGAACGACAGTAAGCACATGGCTTTTTGTGTGTCGTTCTCCCCATGTATCATCAAGGACCCCTGTATAATATATTTTGGAATTCTTCAAAAAATAGTTAGATTCGTTTGTAGACTCATTGTATCGTCGCCATTGAGGACAATATAAACTGAGGGAACTATTGCGTTTGGGATCTTTCTAAGAAGAATTTGCCTATGTGAACGGTAACTCCGACATTGGAATAAGTAGTGGTAGCTATCTTCTATTTGGCCACAAACACAGCGATCAGTGACAGAGATATAATTTTGGTATTTGTGCGCCTTTAGGTCACTACAATAGTTTCTACACTCTTAAAAAAATAGGTACTTCAGAGTGCCTACGTAGGTACTAAGCTTTGTCCCAGGGGGGAGTACCAACTGTTTGGTACTCTGGAGTACCAAAAGTGGTACTCTGGAGTACCAAAAGTTTAGGTACTCTGGAGTACCAAAAGTTTAGGTACTCTAGAGTACCAATATGATTGGTACTCTGGATTACCTACTAAATATTTAGGTTCTATCCGGGCATTGTGCATATAATACCCACTCTGCCGTTATGTCACCGAAGTCATGACGCACACGACATGAAGTGCCAAGAAATACACACCCATTATATTATATGAAGTACCGAATATAAAGACAGGTACTCTGAAGTATTTAGGTACTATGCATAGTACCTAGGTACTATGCATAGTACCTAGCATTTTGGTACTCCACATAACCAAACATATAGGTACTAAGCGGAGAACCTGCCCAGATACCAAGCACTCGAAATTACGAAACATGGCCGACGGCAAATTTAACAATGTGGCAATTTAGATTCCAAATGAAGCTATGGCGTTTGAACATTGAATAAAGTACAAAACCACTCCATTGCATAGTGATAATGAAATAATCCTAATTATACATGCATTAATTTTATTAGTATATAACCTTGATCGTGATTTTGAACTTAAATCAAAGTTTAAGATCTCGATTTCAGGATTCCCTGTTCCCTGCATGTGGAGTAAAATTGGTCTGAATGTCCAAAAATAATTTCTTAATTTGTGTGCAATAATATTAAGTAAACATAAATCAAACATCTTGGAACTGGTCTGGATGAAACACCGATCGATCTAGAATAGCCCGATAAATTAAAAAACTACCTTGCGATAAATCTCAAACCTTTGCGAATCGCAAACAACTTTGCAATAAGTACCGGTATATGCGATTTAGTGAAAAGGTTTTCGATTGATTACAAAAGGTTTGCGATTAATCGCAATGGTTTGTGATTTATCGCAGATATATTTTCATGCATTGGCATTAATGGACTTGAACCATATAAACATGATCCGACATCTTCAACAGGTCTGGGTAAACAACCAATCGATCTATAATAGCATGGTTGGGCTAAAATAGACCGATCGTTCTTTGGCAGCAAGCATGCATGTGGGATAAGGCGAGCAAACCTTCGCGACAAATCACAAAACAACTTTGCGAAAAATTACAAACACCTTTGCGATAACTCGCAAACCTTTACGATAAATCTCAAACATCTTTACGAAGACTCTCAGACTGCGTAGTGGGTGATTAAATTTTGCGAATTATCGCAAACATGTTTGAGATTTGTGGCAAACTTTTTGGTGCTAAAAATTTCTTAATTTGTGTGTAAACATTATAAATCAGCCATCTTGAACAGGTCTCAGTGAACAACCTATCAATTTATAATTGAACGGTCGGGCTAAAATAAACCGATCAGTCATTCACGGCCAGATGCAAGAATGTTGAGAGGAGCAAAACTTTGCGAAAAATCACAAACACTTTCGCGATAACACGCAAACCATTACGATAAATCTCAAACATCTTTACGATAAATCTCAGACTACGTACTGTGTGAATAATTTTTGTTATCTATCGCAAAGATGTTTGAGATTTGTCGCAAAGGTTTTTTAACACTAATGGGCTTCTGTGAATATATTAAATCAGACATCTTAAACAGGTCTGAGTGAACAACCTATCAATCTATGCCCGGTCGGACTAAAATAGACCGATCAGTCATTCACAGCCAGATGCATGAGTGATGAGGGAGCAAACCTTTGCGATAACACACAAACCTTTACGATAAATCTCAAACATCTTTATGATAACTCTCAGACTACGTGCTGTGCGATTATATTTTTGCGATTTATCGCAAAGATGTTTCAGATTTGTCGCAAAGGCTTTTTGCCGATAATGGGCTTCTGTGAACATTATAAATCAGACATCTTAAACAGGTCTGAGTGACCAACCTATCAATCTATAATTGCCCGGACATGCTAAAATAGACCGATCGGTCATTCACAGCCAAGGGAGCAAATCTTTGCGATAACTCCCAAACCTTTGTTAATAGTGTGCGATAAGCAAAATACTCAAAAATGAGGAGACCATTAACTTTGGTTAATTAAAACTGTTGTTTGAAAAATACCGCTATAGCGCTCACTAGTCCTCGCTACAAGGAGATGTTGAATAGGTTACCAGAATTATTATCACTCTCCCAAAAAAATTGACACGGTGTTCAGTGTTTTGCTTATCGTACACTTACAATGCGCTGTACCAGTACATGAACAAATACTAAGATACATGTAACACAAAGAGAGTTTAATGTATTTAATATATGATAAAGATTGGTAAAGCCATAGTTAATAAATTATTCTCCATTCGCATCTATGCGTCAACAAGTCAGTGGCATTGCCTGATCACCAGAGCCATATAATGTAGAATTTCGCTAATATGGTTTCCAGTTATGGATGAGGTTATTTCCTAGCAAAGCGGAAATGGCCGAATCGCTCAGAATGATAACCACACATGTAGCCAGACATGTTTTGATAAGAACATGAAGCATCTGGACATTGGAATGGTCTACATGTACATGTTCGTGTATGTATGCATCTAAGCTCTAATTGACCCCTCCCCCTTAACGACATTGGCCACCGATATTACGAGTAGTTGCGAATGTCGGTCAGTGACCAACTTTGAATGTTAATTAAACCGTAAACAAATTATTAATTGAAATATTGTTTTCTGTATAGTTAATATGGTGCATGGCGCTGATGAAAATATGGACTGGGTGTTTACAAGGTGTCCATGTAAAAAATTAGTGCGGCGTACAGTGGTTGCAAAATATTATTAATAAGACTGTATAAAGATTATCTGCGGTTGCCGCATACGGTATCAACCACTTGACCATGGTTGAACGGCGGTATGGTATAACCGGTGTCTGATTGTCATTAACGCCCTACAACCTTGTTAAAGGGGGTGATTAATTAGAGCATAGCTGTAGTACGTGTACGTGTACGTGTACTACTGTAGTACGTGTGTCCCTGAATTGGATCCATATCTCCGAGATTATCCACCATTCCATAAATATATCAGAACAATATCACAGCATCACAGGCGTTTCGATCAAAAGAATAGCAGAATCCGTAACTGGGCGAAATGTCATGGCGACATGGTTCTCAAATCACGTTTCGATGAAAATTGAAGAATATGATCCGTCGTCCTTTGCACAGGTACTTGTACGTTGTAGCCATCAAACTTGTTACTGACTCAGGAGTCATGACTGATCTGTGACGTCATACCAGTAACTCTGACTAATTTCTACAGAATTGGATGTCTCGTAATCATAGTCACCAGTGGTTGACTCTTGTGAGTTAATTGGGCGGTATATAATGTTGTGAAACTTAAGTATCTGTCTTTTGTAATTCACAATACTGTTGTGGTGTGCATGTATTAAACTACACTGCACTCATTGACTCAATGACTTTTCAATTTGGTCAGTTCACCGAAAATAATGTAAACGCCCGTTAGTTTTTCGGAGGTTATATATCATCTTGTCCCGTCCATGTACAACCATAATCTACACAGTGCTGACAATATTCCAGGTTATTGAGAAGCCAGTTAGATCCAATTTCACACACACAAAAATATCGTCGGTGTAATTCTAAAAGGTCGTATACGCGTTTTGGCGCGAAAACGTTTTTTTGCTTTATCGGAATCTACAGGCTCGATTACACGGACTCTGTTGTTGGCAGCCGGATCAACCAATTAGAAATGAGCTTTTTGGCCACGTGCCAAAACGTCGAATAACTATTGGCGGAACTTTCGATTCTAAAACATCGTATCGATACATACGACATTTTAGAATTAAAGAGTTTATGACCGCGAAAAGTTTGAGTAGCTGATACGTCCACATAGCGACTTTTGTCAACATTTATTGGTTTTTAAAGAAAACTTCTGTCAAATTGGTAAGTTGTATGGCTCATGTGTCATTCTGGAAGCCACAGTAATTCATTTTCTTGAAACTATTGCTCGATATCGAGTTGTTTGAAGTTGGTATTTTATTCGACATGGATGCCCCCAAACAAATGTCATCAAATCACCCTTAGATTGATTTATTTGGCTGTCTAATTGTCACGCCCATTTCAAATGAACAACTAGTCACCTTACCCGTAGCGCTGTGTGGAATTTGAGGTAAGTGACATTGGTTTCTTCCTTCCAGAACGGGGTATGATATTTTATAATTAAGGTTTGCCCAATGCACGCAGTCAAGTATACACATACGACATTTTAGCACTTATCATGATGAGCGACACGTCAGTTATTGTAGCCAAACAGGGCATTGGTCATTCAGTTTAACGTCAGATAACAGATATGAGACATTGCTAATCTCATTGTCTTTATTTTAGTCAACGTTTACTGTTATTTAAGAAATATTTGTTATGTCACGTATTTCTGTCATTGCAATAATTATATTTACATAGTCCATCTGCGATACATTAAATACTGTTGTGTGGTTGGTCAACGGATTTTGGGCAACGGGAGTTACATACGTATAATGCAGAGTGCCCATGTGTGTTACACTGTGTAACAGCAACACTCTGCTGATATAATCTGAACTGATCAATGTACTAAACGCGGTAAGAATAATTGGACGTGCTTTCCAAAATTCAACCGAATTACACCGGAATACATATATTTGTATCATCACGATATTGCCGCTACTTGTTCTGAAATCTTTGATTTTATGTGATAAGTCGGCTAATCTTAAATTATCGGCCATTATTTGGAAACTAAATAATAATTCACTCATATATCATGGGAATAAATAAATATAAGATATGAATGTCGTGTGAGTGTGTGTTATTGGGGGATATACGGCAATTTGGTCTTTCGGGGTACATTTATTGAACCCCGAACAACCACATCGCCGTAACCCCCAATAACACACACTCCCACGACATTCATTTAGGACTCATTTCTTAAATAAACGATTAACCGTTCTCTACATGGACACTGGTTTGTGACTGTGATGTATAACTGTTGGCATTTGCAACTGTATATCATATATCTTAAACATTACAAACATGTAAGAAGAGTTAAAGGGTCTAGATGATATCGTGGTGGTTACTCGTGAAAACATTTAAATAGTATCAAACCAAGTATTATCGAAAAGAACAAGGTAAATCAGATAGACTTTGTTCTTATTATCTATTAAAATACTCCAGTGATGACATATCGCAGACTGAAATCTGTGTTACGTAATTGTAATTGTTACGTAATTGTACTGCAGGCTAACAGTGTGATAAACAGACACTGATTTGTTCACATAACATAGATGTCGACAGGCAATATCTAGTTACTGTTGACATTTATTAATGGAAATATGAATGAAATCTATATATTTTATCATGATTTTTCGATGGTACTGCTTGATATTTATCCTAATTTTCACATGTACTCATCACAAAGTCCTCTAGTCCCCTTAAATCAAATATATTTAATTCATCATTTTACTGAAAAAAACATAATACTATTCTGCAAATAAAACAAATTCCTTTTCTGGATAAATGTATGTAATTCGCGATCAGTCTTGTGGCTAAATGCCTTTCATAAATTAATTCGATGCACTTACAACACTTGAATTGCATACGAACACCCTGAACTGGCTTTCATTTGCTATAGCTATACATAGGTCCCCATCTCCACAAACAACAATGCATTCAGGTCAACTGGAATGTGTTATTTTGTTCTCTCCCGGCAGGATTATATGGCATCCCAATGGAAGCGCAGTCGATCTGATACCAGGATAGTGCCGATACAGCCGGTTCTCAGACAAATTGCCTCCAGGGAACGTGGGGACTTTTCGAGACAGAGTTTTTCCTTCATAGAGACAATCTATTATTCTATATTCAGCCAAACAACCCCTCGCTACATTGTGGTGGAAAGACGAGGAGACGACTATTCCCAATTGGAGTGGAAATTCCACCCAAATTGCAAGAATGGCTGTTAATGCTGACTTCCAACTATTCAGAGGGAAGCGGCTTGTGGAAATGTCCCGTCAACAAACCCCGTCTGCCAGTGCATCGTGTAGTCGTGACAGATGTATAGCAGAATCAAATGAAACATCAGAACCTACCTGGACACTCGACCGTCAAGTAGATACAATAATAACTGTATTCCCGGATGGAGAGCAAGTATGTGAAGAGGTAGTTCGCACCGAGGACCCTGAGCACTCCACGCTACTTGGACACATGGCACACGTGAGCGATTCTCCTGAGCATCCCGATACAGTGCCATATCAGCCACCACCAGCTATTCCAGTTCGATATTTAATTCAGGGTAAAACAATAACACTAGCTAACGAGCTAGTTGATAACGCGAATTTAGCTTGCCTGGAGGACGAAGAGCGTCTATATACATGTAGTAGTGCAGATTCCATACCAGATGATAGTGATAATGATCCAGACTGGTCCCCAGATGAAGACAAACAACCAGCTACAGACCATACTTACCTGACATCTGGTGTCAATGTATATGATAATCAGAGTTCATCTGGTAGCGGGAGCGACAGTACACGGAGGGAGGGAAAAAGAAAAAGACGAAACAAAATACCCAAACCGCAATCATGGAAAAAGAATACGAACACAAAGATGCGAATGTTGGGAGAAGAATATCATGGAACAAAACGATGCTCGGAAGGATGGAAGTTTACAAATGAGCGACCTAAAAGGTCTTTAGGACCCCGCGGGTGTACGAACAGATGTAAACAGACAAAGGAATGTTCTTATTTTGATGACGATGACAGGAACGCAATGTTTTCTTCCTTCTGGACTGAGATGGACTGGAACGCGAAAAAGACATTCGTGTGTGGATTGGTCTTCCAAACTCCGTAACTAAATAATAAAAGAGGATCACGTAAACGTCACTCATTCTCTTACCAGTTACGAAAACGCGAGGATCAAAGTTTGAAAACTGTATGTAAATCTATGTTTCTTTCGACTTTAGGAGTTGGAGAAAAGATGATGTATGGGTGGATAAAATCGGCTAATGGTTGCGGTGTTCCCACCCCTCCAAGATCAGTTAAAGCTCGCCCCGAGCCGGATTCACCAGGGCCTGAATTGAGTCGCGCTATACGGTTTCTCGAGTCGTTACCAAAACTTGAATCGCATTATTGTCGAGCCTCTACATCAAAGGTATATTTAGAGCCGACATTCCGTTCATTTGCCGAGCTATATAGAGAATATTTGAAAACAAAAGTTACAACAGAAAAGAATTCTAAGGGCACACTTATGCAAGCATGCAAAACAATGAACATAGGAATATTTAAACCTAAGAAGGACCAGTGTGACGTGTGCTGTTCATTCAACGCTGGAAATATAACTAAGGATGAGTATGAAAATCATCAAAGAAAAAAACGGAAAGCGAGAAATGAAAAAACTAAAAACAAAGATAGAGCCTTGGTTGACAACACGTTTGTTGTATTAACAGCTGACATGGAGTCAGCCCTGATGTCACCAGCTTTACAAGCCAGTGCTATGTACTATAAGATGAAGTTGACTTGCCATAACTACACTGTTTACAATCTGCAGAGCAGAGATGCTACATGTTATTTGTGGCACGAGGCAGAGGGTGATCTGTCCGCTGACTCCTACGCATCTTGATTAACAGATTATATATTGAACTTGCCAAGTTGTGTAGAAGAAATAGTTATATTCACAGATGGATGTACAAACCAAAATAGGAATGCAGTGCTGTCAAATGCTTTACTTAAGATCGCCATGGATAAAAACAATAATAATACAACAGAAATACCTCGAAAAAGGGCATACTCAGATGGAGGCTGATTCCGTGCATAGCACCATTGAAAAGAGCAAACGGAACAGGCTTATATATATTCCACATAATTACGTGGACGTGATTGCCAATGCAAGAAGAAGCCAACCATATACCGTAAAATATTTGAGGTATGATTTCTTTAGGAATTTCAAAGTTTTAGACTTTTATAAGTCAATTCGACCTGGAGTAGCTGTTGGAGATCCTGTTGTCGTGGACATAAGATGCATGAAATACATGCCCGGTGGGCGAATTGAGTATAAACTCGATTACTCCTCCGAGTTTAGAGATATACCGAAACGAGCTAGACGCCAAATTTCCAGATCTAGCACAGATTATCACAATGTCCATTTACCACAATTACACGACGGAAAGTTGCCAATAAAATCTTCAAAGTTTAAGGATCTGCAAGACTTAAAGTCTGTAATTCCAAAGGATTATCACACGTTCTATGACAGTCTCAGCCACCATTGAGATGAATGATGAAGTCAGGTTGTTGTGCTTGGCGACATCGGTTGGATGGATTTGACTAGACAATATGGTGATATACAATGATTAGACTAGTGTATGCTAAATACCATGGCGTAAACTTCAAAATTATATTTCCATTGTTCGGTGTTACTCTGTATATATGTTTATGTGATTCCTCAAAGTTGTGAAAAGTATGTGTTTTAGTTAACATGATATTATTATTTTATGTCCTGGGTTTGGAGTCTCAGCGTTGTCGGGAGTAAATGTACGTAGCACACTAATATGGGAACTAGAGTATGGGGCACCGTTCTTCTATTTATTGCCTATTTTGTGATATCACAGATTCATTTTGAGATATCAATAAATAGGAAATGACATAGCTGTACCAGTATTCATTCAACATTTGGTGATATCATAACATGAATTTATGATATCATAAAATCGAATTTGTGATATCACAAAATAGTAAACATCTAGTGATATCACAAATTCTAATTTGTGATATCATAAATTATATTTGTGATATCATAATAACGAATTTGTGCTATTACCAGTTCATTTTGAGATATCAATAAATCGGAAATGGCATAGCTGTACCACTATTCATTCAACATTGTGTGATATCCCAAAATTAATATATGAGAAAATTAATTCAAGTTTGTGATATCATAAAATAATATTATGATATCAGAAAATCGAATATATGATATAACAAAATAGGGAGAATTAATATTGTATGATGTCACCAAATGCATTTTATGATATCAATAAATAGTCTTTGTATCCGAATTATTGATATCGCAAAATGAATATATGATATCACAAATTCGATCACAAAATGCTTACTATTTTTTTAAATCATATATTCGATTTTTTAATATCATATATTAATCTTGTGATATCACAAAATCGAGTTATTGATATCACAAATAGGTAATAAATAGGAGAACGGCGCCCCATACTAGATGACTTCGTGATGTGTACGGATGAAAAATTATAAAAGGTATCACAACCAGTATAATCGAAAAGAACATAAAGAAACAGATAGACTTTGTTCTTGTTTTCATTATTAAAAGTTTCCCAGTCACACGCTACCACAGATTAAGCTATAACAATAATAGCACATTACATTACCAACAACCAATGATCCATCTCTTACTCACTTCTAACCACGCTCATGTAACCATACACAGGCTCACACCTGACAATCACGTATGTCCCTCGGTCTCTCTATTGCTGTCCCCCCCCCTCTCTCTCTCTCTATGAATGTCACTCTCTCGCTTTCGCCCACTCTCTCTATCGCTAACACTATAGATATCCCCTCTGGCTCGCTTGCTCTCTCATGTTCATTTATCACATAATTGGTCAGACACACGTGTAATATCAGCACGCGCCATGACTTCACGCCATTCTTTAAATAACTTATTTCGTTGAATATCTCACGTTGCTTCACGTTTATTTGATCCTGTGATAAAAAGTGTCTCAGACTTGTGCTATTTTATACCTAATTTGTCAACCTCGTCCACTGAATTATATTCGAGTCTCTGTATAAACCTCGGCTCAAATTTAATTTAGTGAACTCGGTTGATACATTCCGTATAAAATAGAAACTCATGTGAACTCCGCTATTTATGGAGCTATAGAATATGTTGTCTTCGCCGATATTCCAGGTGTATTAAGTTGGTATATACAACTAAAAACTCGTATAGAATAAAAAAAATTCTATCTGTAATTAAAATATATCGTATGACGCGAATATCGTGAAATATGGACATAGTATTAATTCCAAAATGTCGTACATTGCTTTTAAAGTATTGTTTTCCACTATTGGACTATGAACAACGTTTGCGAAGATAACTGCCAATCAGTTGATAAATTGTCTGCGATTTCGTGACAAAATTTCTTGACAATACTATATTTTGCTCATTTTATTCAGTTTTTTGTCTCTCCTGTAAAGTTGATGTTTAGGCCATACGACCATTTAGAATTACACCGACGATATGTTGATGAATTTCAGAGAAGTTACTTCCCTAATCTTAAATCCACCCAGCGAGCGAACAACGTACCTAAACTGGCATATACTACAACATGTAAGCCCAGTCCGATCCCAACATAAAATGTCTAAGTCTGATGTTTGTTTGTCTCTTCGTCCACGTTTATATACTGCAAAAAATCTCAATCGTATCAACTTGAAGTGGCTGGACGCCGCCATTTTATCGAGATCGGCTAGTACCAAATGAATTATCACGTGATGCCATCACGTGGGTAACACTTGGGTACCGAGATCGCGCTAGTGCCAAATGAATTATCACGTGATGCCATCACGTGGCTAACATTCAGGTTCCGAGAGTGGATAGTACCAACATGGTGTGGTACTATATCAATTTTTAGAACCAAATTCTTCTCAATACCTGTTGGTCTGGTACTATCAGACATATTGGCACTACCTTAGTACCTATATGGCTTATTATTTTTAAGTGTGTAAGACGTGTGTGGATTACTTGTGCTTTTCTTGTGTAACAATATTTGAAGCGTGAGTTCTTCTTTTATGACTAGTGTTTATTGTTGTTACAAATGCGTCGTTTTTTTTTCTGCACCAAAATCTGTCATATATGTCTGCCATATATGTCCAGAGGGCTGCTTTTTAATTGCGTTATCAATGTGATTTCAAAAATATTTATTGTCCATCAATTAGGAATACGACCAAGCCTTGTTTCTGAAAACAATGGAACATTACTGGTAGTTCGTAAAATTATGGAGCAGGATTTTACTACACCGAGCTTAACACCTCGTCACATACAGCCACCATTGTATTAATGGAAATGTGGTTCATATCTCGGCGAGAGCACTCAGAGTATGGGATTGTCATTCTGTGTGGTATATAATTGTGCAAACTTGTATTATTTTTGCACATTTAGCATTATGTCTCTTTAAGGCTTATCAATCCATGGATGTTTTCTAGATTAATCGTGATAAGAATATAGATTTTGTCTTCAGTGTTTTAATTATTGGTCATTATTCGCTTGAGTTTTTCTCATCACAGCCTGTCTATAGATTATTCTTCTGGTGCAAGCATAAATATTCGCGATTTTCTCACATGCTTTAATTTAAACCTATACCTATATTAAAGATGGTCAATTGTTCTCAGGAAAGTCGGCGTAATCTACAATAATTGGGTTTAATATAGCGAGATTGTTCGGTTCTTATGTTATCCGAGAATATGAACATCATCCTTATTATTACTGTCTACGTAATGGTAATTACAGCAATTTTCTTTTAATTATCACCTTCGTCTTTGCACGCGTAATTACCTGCCACACCCAATGACCGTGGTGTGACAGGGTTATGTTAGTGTATGAGAAGATGTTTATTACTTCACTGAGTCCACTCAAGAGAGACGTTATGCAATCATTATGTACAGGCCCTTACAGACGTCGACGCGAGCGATTTAAATATATTTATTTGTCTAATTTCAATAACACATATAGGAAATAACACATACATTTGTATACAGACAATGGGATTGGAGGACAAGTGCTGACTCACTTATGAGTACCTCCTCTCCCGTTGTTATTACACTGAAACATAAATCAAGAATAATGACATTGCAACATGATTACCAAAAGCAAGTTGAACATATATACATGTACATTTCACCGGTCGTTCCCCACCCCGAGTCAGTCTTGAGTTTATATATGTATTGGAGTGGAAGTCGTGTATGTTTGAGTCAATTTGCCGGCTTGTATATATCAATAATCTCAATAGTTAGTCGATTGAATCTACTATTGTCTCACGGATGAATGATTGTACAGCTAAGAACATTTTTTCACGAAGATTAGGTCTCCAAATAGCAGAATTTTTAGTGAGTAAATATTATAGGGAAGTAATTTGTTTAATAGGCGAATTCTTGGGATCGAATGTAGGTAACAATCAAAGAAATAATGGAAGGCGTTTTCTTCTCCGTTTCCACATGAGCAGTTTTTGGAACTAGCGAGCGATGCGAACGACGAGAGCCAAAATATTCCCGTAGAAATTCCGTCATCCTACTTTGGGGTCGATCTTCTTGTTTGTTTTGCGTCTCAAACGTTTTGATTTCAGCCAGTTCAAAGTTCAAGTTCAAAAGCTTTATTTATAAAGTCAGGCATTTTAAATTACAAACATGAGCATTGAGCTCTTAACTGACTTGTAAAATAATGAATATGTACATAAACAGTAACGTGAATAAAACACAACCTATCTGAAAAATAAATTACATGTATATTAGCTAAAACATTGTAAAAGACGAATAAAATCTCTGAGGACAGGTAGCCCTGATCCGGACTCGATCAAAAGCGTAAGACACAAATATGTATATTATTCATATACAGCACAGTAATGTGCACAACAAGTCCATATTTCATTCCTGGATAACACGTTTTGTTCCATTCAGGGATACCAATGTAAGCCAGATGTTGGTTTATGAGTAAAAGGATTTGACAAGATGCTTGACGAGAAACGATATGATTTAAAGTCCGACACTATCATGGCATTATGGAGGGTAAAATTACTTTGGATAAAATGTGACCTTATGCTTTACCCACCGATTGTCAACTTGACCAGTTTATATTGGCTCACACCAGATTTATCAAATATTATAAATATGTTTCCAACGCGTACGACGTAAAAAGTTACTTGTCATATCTCGTTGTGAAACTTCGTTAATATTTGTATTTATGTGCTATTGATTATGTATTTCGCCTGTATTCGGATATACATGATTATGCCTGACTACTTTTTATTCAATGTTTACATTTCCTTGAGTAACTACAGTAGTGAGCTTGTTTCAGTTTGTTTCCTGTTTGTTTCTCTGTTTGTATGTTTATGTGTGCATGCACAATGGTCAGTTTCTTAAAGGTTCTGGCCAAAATCGGGCACTCTTGCTTTGATCTGCGTGTTTTCTTTATATATGTTTTGTTTCGATTTAGTCTACTATTCACAGTTATCTTGCTTACTCTTGCTTCAGTTTCTCTCAGTCGTGATATGGCCCAGCGGCCAATTTCGACGTTAAATCCTAACTTAAAGGCATATTATGTACTTGTTCAGGTGCGAGAAACTGATAAGTTAGTATTCAGGTGCTATGCTATTCAGGAATGTAGCATTCTACTAACATCACCGAAAATATCAAGCAAATCGACCGTACCACTCCATAGAAAACATTGTCTGAACTACGCTAAATTGTAAATATTTACTACTCGAACCGGGACGCTTCTATCGGCGCTAAACTAATCAAACCGATTTCGCCATCGAGTGTCACTGCATTTAATTAATATATAAGAATGGCGGTGTGTGTTGTCAATTTAGATATAATATTTGTAAAAATAACTACTCTGAACAATAGTATTCTCCATTTCTATTTGATCACCCTACCGGAGTGTTTCACATCACTTTAACCCTTTACCCAACAAACCGGCCAAAACCGGCCAAATAAAGCTTCAACAGCCTAAAATATCTTGGGTCTGTCTCAATAGAACCATACAAATATGGATATCATTGGAACTGGCTCATTGACCACATTGTGATGGTTATAGTTATGCCCTGTGCCAATGCATTCTCTTGTATATGCGAGTCGACCATAGGTCGCCTCGCATATATTAGAGAATGCATTGGCCTAAAAAAAATGTTTTTTTAACACTTTTTACCATTTTTTCTTACATTCTTTAACAATTTTATAATTTTTAATGTGTTAAGCCAATGCAGAGAATGCATTGGCACAGGGCCTTTCTGTTAGGTAAAGGGTTAACGAACAAACAAAATAAAAATAAATCAATACTAGCATCTTCAACTTGCAAGAAATGTTCTCGTCGGTAAGATATTTTCTCGTTGGTAAGATATGTTCTCGTTGGTAAGATATGTTCTCGTCCGTGTACTTATGACGGTTACGATTGAAACAACTGGAGGTATGAGAAGTTAGCCAAGAGAAGCATGATTATTTCGATATCAGCCAATACGCCAAGGATTTGATAGCAAACCATATGTAATCGGGGTTCACGATTGGATGGCTAGTGGCATCTAATCGCGAGCACGGGTGGCACGTGATGTTCATAATTCCATATCCAATAATATGTCAAATATAGCGAATTAACGAAATATGAAATATAACGAAAAAGCGATATAGGAAAATACAGCGAATTAGCGGAATAAAAAATAGAACGAAATATAGAAATAGGAAATTAATGTTATTAACTAAATAACGGAAATATTTGAAGAAGTGTTTTAAAGAGCGTTAACCCAAACCTCCCCCAAGGGCACCCAACCAATAGAAAATTTTACTTATATTTTACCAGAGTTGATCTATTGTGGTGTTGTAATTTCTCATACAAATCGCTGTTATTTCGTAAATGTACATTCTTTATAGAGTTATTACCCTTCAGGTTAAATATGATAGTCAATCGAAACCACGCGTGCCTCCCGTGGTCGCGATTGTATGCCAATAGCCATCTCATCGTGAACCCCGATTTGTTATATTTTGGTAGTCAAGCGTGTGCGTATTAGGTGTCGATAAGTATGTTGGCGTTCCGCTAGAAACGATACAATCAGCCATTGTACGTACTTTCATATACGTTCGAACAATATACATTATGACGAGATGACAGTGTCAGTTCGAAGCAATGTGTAGATGGGACTGTGTTAACCATACAATATGGGTCACTCTGAGCTCAAGTAGAGCCTTGTCTACTCTACATGTGTTAAGTATGTGGGCACGAGAACCTGAGCGCCCTTGTAAAACATTTTGAAATAAATTTCTATATTTTCTTAAGATGAAGCGAAGCTCACCAGAGCATATTGTATATGGCGAGCCGGGTAAAACACCACTGTTCATATATAAGTCAAGATGCGTTTAAGCTATCGGAGTAAGTTACTAGAAAAGAAATGTTCATTGGTAGCCTATATAATGCGTAGTCTGATTTCTAATTTGAACGGCACTGAGGCTTTAGGTGGAAAGGAATTTAGATGGGTAAAAACAAAAATCTTAATTCCACTGGGTGTTTCAAACTTCTAATTAGACAAGAACAGTTAACAACCACCCAAATCTAACGTGTTATATAGTACTGCACATTCTAGAATTTTATAGCAACAATAAAGAGCAACCCAAACTTGATACTTATCCGAGATTCATTTCAACCTGACACGGTATCTTCTGAAACTCCGCTCTAGTAATCACTGCCTCCCAGTTAAGAAACAGTGAGAAGAAAACGGGACGGGACGAGATATAGAACATATAATTTATATCAAGGCGCTATTGGTGATGAATTCCACTTTCTTAGTTAATGTTCCAAACTTCGTGATCTTAAGACTAAATATATACCGGAATATTACTGGAATCAATTGATAACAGAAAAATGTTACAATCTTTTGAAAAATTATAGTTCCAATTTAAATTTGCCTTTTCATGTTGACAAAATTGTTCAACGATCTTGGCCATCCATGTTAATCCCACAGTCAACACTAAATAACACAACACAAATTGAATATAGAAATTATATTCTAATACGATCGATCAATATCATTGCGCTAAGTTCTTACGTCACTGCGCGTGCCAATAATACAAGTGTGTATTACTAACACATATGAGGCCGGGTTATGGTGCTAATTATGTTGTCAAAGTATTTAACGTATTTGTACAATTATTGTGAGTCATCTCGTAATCGTAGTGGGTGTAACATAGGTGATTATAACTTCATGATTCAAATTTAATCACAACAACTCAAAAACGCTCTTCGATATGCACTCCACAACTTGAAGACCAAATAAAGACGCATGCAGACGAGCTAGAGACGGTTGAGAGAATTGGTTTTATCGGGATACGTGTAACCATGTTATAATGTTAGCATTTATATGACATTCGTGGCTCCTACCATGTTTCTCCCGTCGCATTGCACAATAAAACTCCAGTTTTATGTTTCATAAAATTCATAAAACTGTCACAATTGTCGGCCATCTGGGAAACTTTCATCAGAATTTTTTTCCCGCGAACAATTCCCAGTAGGGTAATCAATGTCTCTCTTTCAGTTGCGATACTTTCATGGCGCCGGAAAGGACATTAGTTAATTCCAATGCAAGTAGCGAAACCGTTCGATGTCAGATCGATAGTCGCACAGAGCATGTCATTGAAATCCTGATTGAAACTTCAGTTTTAGTGTTTCACATTGCACAGCACAGTGATGATTGGCATTCCGTGGTTATGTCGAAAACGTCTTCTCAGTGTCGAAGAAATTCTAATGGTATTGGTATGTTGTCGATTGTCAGGCGGACAAGGGGTACGTTCAGACAGCTGGCAAATTGTTCATGAAATTAGTCATATGCGGATTTTTGTTGCGCAATGTTGGGTCCGAATGCGTTAAGGATGATTGCTAAAAATGGACCCATATGATATAATTATCTTTTTTCTGTGATGTGTCTTCACCGTCAAATGCTTATTCTAATGCACTTGCTGCAATATACACCCTGAAACATTAAAGATTGCGGGGGGGGGGGGGTAAATAATCAATAAACTGTCGCAAAGTTTAGTTCGTTTACCGCTCCAATGCTAGATTTTCATTGACACTGTAGTCTCGTCCCTAGCCCATCCAGCTCCGCTCACTGCCCCGTTCCTCTCCACGACAGCACGCTTATGTAGCTGACTTCCGTTACAGCTGGTTGCTATATAAATAAAACAGCTGAGTATAGCTGTTGTCGAAATCAGTATACACATAATTGTTGGGATCTACTAAAAGACGGGACGGGACGCTTTTCCGGGACGGGACGGAACGATTTGTCTAAAAGACGGGACGGGACGGAACGAATATTTAAAAGTCATTTTATTCGGAAATGAAAGAGTTTAGAGCCACAAACATGGTCTCAAATTGTTTATTGGTATCTACTCTATACGAATGTGATGCTTTCCCGATAAAATTGAGCGTATGCTGAACGGTGAGCGTTCGAATAACGAAGCGTCGAAATTAGGGAAATTTATCACTTCTGGGGCGATAATCTAAACACTAAAAGTCATATTTCGTTTACATTTTCATGTTTGGGTGACGGATTATTGCAGAAAATGTTTGTCTAATATATACTAAATAGTAAAATAGAAGTTTGAACTTGTTTTCTGCTGATAAAAGTAGTGTTTTTATCGACGGGACGATGACATCCGCATTCTTGAAAAATCTCCATTCCGCCGAACGAAAATCTTCGAAAATCTTAACAGAAAAACTAGCATTATGTTCACATTTTCATGTTTGGGTGACGGATTTTTGCAGAAAATGCTAGTCTAATATATACTAAATAGTAAAATAGAAGTTTGAACTTGTTTTCTGATGGTAAAAGTAGTGTTTTTATCGACGGGACGATGACACCTCCATTCTTGAAAAATCTCCATTCCGCCGAACGAAAATCTTCGAAAATCTTAACAGAAAAACTAGCATTATGTTCACATTTTCATGTTTGGGTGACGCATTTTTGCAGAAAATGTTAGTCTAATATATACTAAATAGTAAAATAGAAGTTTGAACTTGTTTTCTGATGGTAAAAGTAGTGTTTTTATCGACGGGACGATGACATCCGCATTCTTGAAAAATCTGCATTCCGCCGAACGAAAATCGTCGAAAATCTTAACAGAAAAACTAGCATTATGTTCACATTTTCATGTTTGGGTGACGGATTTTTGCAGAAAATGCTAGTCTAATATATACTAAATAGTAAAATAGAAGTTTGAACTTGTTTTCTGATGGTAAAAGTAGTGTTTTTATCGACGGGACGATGACACCTCCATTCTTGAAAAATCTGCATTCCGCCGAACGAAAATCTTCGAAAATCTTAACAGAAAAACTAGCATTATGTTCACATTTTCATGTTTGGGTGACGGATTTTTGCAGAAAATGCTAGTCTAATATATACTAAATAGTAAAATAGAAGTTTGAACTTGTTTTCTGATGGTAAAAGTAGTGTTTTTGTCGACGGGACGTTGACACCTCCATTCTTGAAAAATCTCCAATCCGCCGAACGAAAATCTTAACAGAAAAACTAGTATTATGTTCACATTTTCATGTTTGGGTGACGGATTTTTGCAGAAAATGCTAGTCTAATATATAGTAAATAGTAAAATAGAAGTTTGAACTTGTTTTCTGATGATAAAAGTAGTGTTTTTGTCGACGGGACGTTGACACCTCCATTCTTGAAAAATCTGCATTCCGCCGAACGAAAATCTTCGAAAATCTTAACAGAAAAACTAGCATTATGTTCACATTTTCATGTTTGGGTGAAGATTTTCGTTCGGCGGAATGGAGATTTTTCAAGAATGGAGGTGTCATCGTCCCGTCGATAAAAACACTACTTTTATCAGCAGAAAACAAGTTCAAACTTCTATTTTACTATTTAGTATATATTAGACTAGCATTTTCTGCAAAAATCCGTCACCCAAACATGAAAATGTGAACATAATGCTAGTTTTTCTGTTAAGATTTTCGAAGATTTTCGTTCGGCGGAATGGAGATTTTTCAAGAATGGAGGTGTCATCGTCCCGTCGATAAAAACACTACTTTTATCAGCAGAAAACAAGTTCAAACTTCTATTTTACTATTTAGTATATATTATACTAGCATTTTCTGCAAAAATCCGTCACCCAAACATGAAAATGTGAACATAATGCTAGTTTTTCTGTTAAGATTTTCGTTCGGCGGAATGCCGATTTTTCAAGAATGGAGGTGTCATCGTCCCGTCGATAAAAACACTACTTTTACCATCAGAAAACAAGTTCAAACTTCTATTTTACTATTTAGTATATATTAGACTAGCATTTTCTGCAAAAATCCGTCACCCAAACATGAAAATGTGAACATAATGCTAGTTTTTCTGTTAAGATTTTCGAAGATTTTCGTTCGACGGAATGCAGATTTTTCAAGAATGGAGGTGACATCGTCCCGTCGATAAAAACACCACTTTTACCATCAGAAAACAAGTTCAAACTTCTATTTTACTATTTAGTATATATTAGACTAGCATTTTCTGCAAAAATCCGTCACCCAAGCATGAAAATGTGAACATAATGCTAGTTTTTCTGTTAAGATTTTCGAAGATTTTCGTTCGGCGGAATGCAGATTTTTCAAGAATGGAGGTGTCATCGTCCCGTCGATAAAAACACCACTTTTACCATCAGAAAACAAGTTCAAACTTCTATTTTACTATTTAGTATATATTAGACTAGCATTTTCTGCAAAAATCCGTCACCCAAACATGAAAATGTGAACATAATGCTAGTTTTTCTGTTAAGATTTTCGAAGATTTTCGTTCGGCGGAATGCAGATTTTTCAAGAATGCGGATGTCATCGTCCCGTCAATAAAAACACCACTTTTACCATCAGAAAACAAGTTCAAACTTCTATTTTACTATTTAGTATATATTAGACTAGCATTTTCTGCAAAAATCCGTCACCCAAACATGAAAATGTGAACATAATGCTAGTTTTTCTGTTAAGATTGTCGACGATTTTCGTTCGGCGGAATGGAGATTTTTCAAGAATGGAGGTGTCATCGTCCCGTCGATAAAAACACTACTTTTACCATCAGAAAACAAGTTCAAACTTCTATTTTACTATTTAGTATATATTAGACTAGCATTTTCTGCAAAAATCCGTCACCCAAGCATGAAAATGTGAACATAATGCTAGTTTTTCTGTTAAGATTTTCGAAGATTTTCGTTCGGCGGAATGGAGATTTTTCAAGAATGGAGGTGTCATCGTCCCGTCGATAAAAACACTACTTTTATCAGCATAAAACAAGTTCAAACTTCTATTTTACTATTTAGTATATATTAGACTAGCATTTTCTGCAAAAATCCGTCACCCAAACATGAAAATGTGAACATAATGCTAGTTTTTCTGTTAAGATTTTCGAAGATTTTCGTTCGACGGAATGCAGATTTTTCAAGAATGGAGGTGACATCGTCCCGTCGATAAAAACACCACTTTTACCATCAGAAAACAAGTTCAAACTTCTATTTTACTATTTAGTATATATTAGACTAGCATTTTCTGCAAAAATCCGTCACCCAAACATGAAAATGTGAACATAATGCTAGTTTTTCTGTTAAGATTTTCGAAGATTTTCGTTCGGCGGAATGCAGATTTTTCAAGAATGGAGGTGTCATCGTCCCGTCAATAAAAACACCACTTTTACCATCAGAAAACAAGTTCAAACTTCTATTTTACTATTTAGTATATATTAGACTAGCATTTTCTGCAAAAATCCGTCACCCAAACATGAAAATGTGAACATAATGCTAGTTTTTCTGTTAAGATTTTCGAAGATTTTCGTTCGACGGAATGGAGATTTTTCAAGAATGGAGGTGTCATCGTCCCGTCGATAAAAACACTACTTTTATCAGCAGAAAACAAGTTCAAACTTCTATTTTACTATTTAGTATATATTAGACTAGCATTTTCTGCAAAAATCCGTCACCCAAACATGAAAATGTGAACATAATGCTAGTTTTTCTGTTAAGATTTTCGACGATTTTCGTTCGGCGGAATGCAGATTTTTCAAGAATGCGGATGTCATCGTCCCGTCGATAAAAACACTACTTTTACCATCAGAAAACAAGTTCAAACTTCTATTTTACTATTTAGTATATATTAGACTAGCATTTTCTGCAAAAATCCGTCACCCAAACATGAAAATGTGAACATAATGCTAGTTTTTCTGTTAAGATTTTCGAAGATTTTCGTTCGGCGGAATGCAGATTTTTCAAGAATGGAGGTGTCAACGTCCCGTCGACAAAAACACTACTTTTATCATCAGAAAACAAGTTCAAACTTCTATTTTACTATTTACTATATATTAGACTAGCATTTTCTGCAAAAATCCGTCACCCAAACATGAAAATGTGAACATAATACTAGTTTTTCTGTTAAGATTTTCGTTCGGCGGATTGGAGATTTTTCAAGAATGGAGGTGTCAACGTCCCGTCGACAAAAACACTACTTTTACCATCAGAAAACGAGTTCAAACTTCTATTTTACTATTTAGTATATATTAGACTAGCATTTTCTGCAAAAATCCGTCACCCAAACATGAAAATGTGAACATAATGCTAGTTTTTCTGTTAAGATTTTCGAAGATTTTCGTTCGGCGGAATGGAGATTTTTCAAGAATGGAGGTGTCATCGTCCCGTCGATAAAAACACTACTTTTACCATCAGAAAACAAGTTCAAACTTCTATTTTACTATTTAGTATATATTAGACTAGCATTTTCTGCAAAAATCCGTCACCCAAACATGAAAATGTGAACATAATGCTAGTTTTTCTGTTAAGATTTTCGACGATTTTCGTTCGGCGGAATGCAGATTTTTCAAGAATGCGGATGTCATCGTCCCGTCGATAAAAACACTACTTTTACCATCAGAAAACAAGTTCAAACTTCTATTTTACTATTTAGTATATATTAGACTAACATTTTCTGTAAAAATCCGTCACCCAAACATGAAAATGTGAACATAATGCTAGTTTTTCTGTTAAGATTTTCGAAGATTTTCGTTCGGCGGAATGGAGATTTTTCAAGAATGGAGGTGTCATCGTCCCGTCGATAAAAACACTACTTTTACCATCAGAAAACAAGTTCAAACTTCTATTTTACTATTTAGTATATATTAGACTAGCATTTTCTGCAAAAATCCGTCACCCAAACATGAAAATGTGAACATAATGCTAGTTTTTCTGTTAAGATTTTCGAAGATTTTCGTTCGGCGGAATGCAGATTTTTCAAGAATGGAGGTGTCAACGTCCCGTCGACAAAAACACTACTTTTATCATCAGAAAACAAGTTCAAACTTCTATTTTACTATTTACTATATATTAGACTAGCATTTTCTGCAAAAATCCGTCACCCAAACATGAAAATGTGAACATAATACTAGTTTTTCTGTTAAGATTTTCGTTCGGCGGATTGGAGATTTTTCAAGAATGGAGGTGTCAACGTCCCGTCGACAAAAACACTACTTTTACCATCAGAAAACAAGTTCAAACTTCTATTTTACTATTTAGTATATATTAGACTAGCATTTTCTGCAAAAATCCGTCACCCTAACATGAAAATGTGAACATAATGCTAGTTTTTCTGTTAAGATTTTCGAAGATTTTCGTTCGGCGGAATGCAGATTTTTCAAGAATGGAGGTGTCATCGTCCCGTCGATAAAAACACTACTTTTACCATCAGAAAACAAGTTCAAACTTCTATTTTACTATTTAGTATATATTAGACTAGCATTTTCTGCAAAAATCCGTCACCCAAACATGAAAATGTGAACATAATGCTAGTTTTTCTGTTAAGATTTTCGACGATTTTCGTTCGGCGGAATGCAGATTTTTCAAGAATGCGGATGTCATCGTCCCGTCGATAAAAACACTACTTTTACCATCAGAAAACAAGTTCAAACTTCTATTTTACTATTTAGTATATATTAGACTAACATTTTCTGCAAAAATCCGTCACCCAAACATGAAAATGTGAACATAATGCTAGTTTTTCTGTTAAGATTTTCGAAGATTTTCGTTCGGCGGAATGGAGATTTTTCAAGAATGGAGGTGTCATCGTCCCGTCGATAAAAACACTACTTTTACCATCAGAAAACAAGTTCAAACTTCTATTTTACTATTTAGTATATATTAGACTAGCATTTTCTGCAAAAATCCGTCACCCAAACATGAAAATGTGAACATAATGCTAGTTTTTCTGTTAAGATTTTCGAAGATTTTCGTTCGGCGGAATGGAGATTTTTCAAGAATGCGGATGTCATCGTCCCGTCGATAAAAACACTACTTTTATCAGCAGAAAACAAGTTCAAACTTCTATTTTACTATTTAGTATATATTAGACAAACATTTTCTGCAATAATCCGTCACCCAAACATGAAAATGTAAACGAAATATGACTTTTAGTGTTTAGATTATCGTCCCAGAAGTGATAAATTTCCCTAATTTCGACGCTTCGTTATTCGAACGCTCACCGTTCAGCATACGCTCAATTTTATCGGGAAAACATCACATTCGTATAGAGTAGATACCAATAAACAATTTGAGACCATGTTTGTGGCTCTAAACTCTTTCATTTCCGAATAAAATGACTTTTAAATATTCGTTCCGTCCCGTCCCGTCTTTTAGACAAATCGTTCCGTCCCGTCCCGGAAAAGCGTCCCGTCCCGTCTTTTAGTAGATCCCTAATTATTGATATAATTTTTGGCATATGTCCGCTCGTTCGGAATGGAATAGGGGAAACGCCCAGATGTAGTGGCAAGTGTCTTCGCATGGATTTCCACAATAACAACGGGGTTGTCAGAGAAGTAATTTTGAAACATACATGTATCAGAGCGCAGGCAACTTGGCATGTGTACGTTAAGCATCATAAGACCGGTGTCGAATATGGTGGTGGTTTTACGGTGGGATCTATTAGTTCGAGATAATATTTTTAATCTGCTATAGTTTCGGCATCTGTTATTTTCTGTGGGTATGTCATTCAATGATTTTAATGTAGCGGGAAAGAATTATGTTTAGTAGTGTTCAGTACAGAAATATGAATAAAATTTTCCTGGTTTTCTAAAGTTATATCCAGATGATCTAGGTGTTAGCAGATTTTGAAGGTATATTTAGGGGCATCATAATTTACTCTTTTGTACATGCTTGCAATTTATGGATCTCTCGTCTCTGTCTCAATGTTTGCCAGTCAACTTCATTAAGGAGGGTTATAACATAAACATACAGCGTTAGCCCACCAACTGTTGGGCGGTGTCGCAACGTAATCGGTCGAACTTCTCAGTGAGGTATTTGGGAGCCCAATTCCAGACAACACCGGAGTTATCAAATAAGTGTAGATTAAAAGTTTCAAAATACTGTTAAAGGCACGGGCGGCGTTCGTTGCAGAAATATTCATATTTGTTCAAATCGCCATCAACGGAAGGAATATTAAAATATATATAGTTGTGTTCATATGCCAAACATAATCAGCGCGTAAATAGTATATTGTCGTAAAGACGTACGATGGTGTACGCAAACAAGAACCTTCTCGTGTTACAGAAGTTTTGCTTCTGTTTACATAACACAGCTGAATTGGTTAATCACACACAAATGATATAAACGCTCTTTATTATTTCCATATCAGGAAAACAGTAACAAATGACGCTCTTTATGTTTACCATATCCGGATCTTAACAAAAGCCAGGTTCTGCAACGTTTTTTGCCTTTGTTTACATAACAAAGGAAAAAACATTTGAAAATAACTTACTGTTTATGCCATATTTCTGATTGGTATAAGAACAAAACTGTCTATATTTTACTATTCGTTTTGTTTATGGCGGTTTTTGACGGAGCTGAATATTTTAACAGCATACCGCCCATATATTTACGCTAGCTTCGGCCAAGCTGATACTTAAATATACGGAGCTGTGCTAAGCTTAATGCAATTGTTTTTTATTCCGTTCAGGTGATCATTCCAATTTAGGACATACCTATTGTTTTGGAAGTGTTGAAATTTACCAGCCAGTTTTCGGAACACTGTTCCATGGAGGTAACTTTTCATACGCAGCCTAATTCATGTATAGGTCATAGCGACTATTTGAAGACTTGTGTCGCCGGCATACATACTCATAACAGAAAATATATTGTCTGGTAAGTCGATAATACAGACCGGGAAGAGAAAGTCGGAGTGTTTCACATCACTCTAAAAGTCGCAGTGATCAGACACAAGCGCGTCCGCCGGTGGGAATAGACCCTAAGAGATGTACCGAACAAACCTGTCTGATTATAAATCTCAATATCGCACAACTACGTAACTGTTGCATCTGCGTCTCGCATTCCAATGGCTTCGTGTGGGTGCGCCGCGATATGTTGCCATGTAATACGGACGGGTTTCCGTTTCCGTGCGCAAACCACTAATAGTGGAATATAAATCGGAACGACGATGAAAATCTATCTTGCATCAGAATGAAGCCAATGACTAGATAGAGCCCGAACGTAACCATGTTAAAACAAACGACGACTAAGTAAAACACGCGCACAACTATAGGTAAGTTCCACGGTCTGATTCGTCACCTACAGTTTAAAACAGACGGCCCTTTCAGTCCAAACATTGACCGAAAATGGGAAAATATCCGACGACAAATATCACACCACATACATGTGCTTATTGGAAATGATATCCGAACAATATCATCCTACTTTTTACCTCAAATTTCCGACTGTATTGCCAATTCGATACACCAAATCCCCTGTCGCTGCGTCCCTGTGGTGGGTCAAGTCCTGCTGTGTTAAATTCGCATAGCATAATATTTCCTACTTACAGCACAGCACATTGTTGGATATTTGACAAATTGTCACATATTCACCCGAGTTCATTCAGTCTGAGTGGATTAGCTGGCCAGCTGTGATTAATCATAATTATCAACACGACCGCTCAACTTATAAGCGTCCACTTTAGGTCAGTACATTATGGGGGTGTAGGGTGTGACACCCCTTTAAATACCACAGGTAGTGCTTTTGTAAGCCAGTTGTCGGGAAAATACATTGTAATGTCGGTCATATGAAGAGTTTGTTGAATTTATTGCCAAGGAATATTGCCCGACGATAATTGTAAAATAGTATGCCTAAAGTAAACATAATAAAGTGCACACGAAATACATAAATAAATACATAAAATTATAGCAGCCCGTTAGAATGCAGTGAATTGGCTCTATCTGTATTGACAAGTTCTATTTTTTTGTTGGCAGGATTGTCAAATTGCTTTATGAGATTATTACTGCATGCCCTGCGTGCACCGGAGTACAATTTAATATCATGGACTTTAGATTCGGTGTAAAGAATGCCCGTTGTGAATTATATTATATGGTGAGTGCATATTGTTTTACATCTTCATGCGTAATGAGGTAGTGGTCCTCTGGCCGTGAGAGTGGGGAAGAGGACAATGAACTTCTCTTAGAATATTCCCCACGAAGCTCAGACTTCCGGTCTCTTCGATATTTATCTTTGGTATGCACATTGTATAACGTCGGACAATTAAGCCGAGTCGGCAGGCAAGGATACAATACACCCCCTAATATTTTGGGGAGTTACGAGCCTGGCCCACTAAGAATATGATTATATTAGATAAATTATGTGTATAATAATCCGCGTTTAAGTCATGGATAGGGATAGGGTCACATACCAAAATAAGACAAGTTCTTAAGGAATTAAACCTGTCTACTGTAAACACTTTTAATTTTCTAGGGATACATTTCGACACTAATTTAACAAACATGAATATAAACTACAATTATAAACTCGAAGATATAGAAAAGATCACAAAAATTTGGAAACACAAACTCCTGACCCCGTTAGGTAGAATAACAGTTGTCAAATCCCTTATCTTACCAAAATTGACACACCTATTTATAACCCTCCCAAGTCCAGATAAAGCATTTTTGAAGACCATAAATACCATTCTATATAATTTCATCTGGAATTCCAAACGCGATAGAATAAAAAGAAAACAATTATGTACCGAATATATGTACGGAGGTTTGAAGATGATTAATGTTGAAAACTTTGATAGCGCCATGAAAATTAGCTGGATTAGACGCTTGGTTTGCAAACAATCGAAATGGGCCTCACTATGCAATGGCAATTCTTTTTTAAAAGACCCACTATTTCTCACTTATCACCCAAATTATATTGTAAAGCAAACAGACAAGTTCGCAAATCCATTCTGGAGAGATGTTTTCTCAGCATGGTGTAAATTTATGCGATTAAATAATTCAAATAATAGTATTATGGCCTCAACTGTATGGAATAATCCGAAAATAAAAATCGGAGGTTCGTCGATCAACTTTAAATCGTGGAGAGATGCCGGAATATATTTTATAAATGATCTATTCCAATCAGATAATACATTCCATACCCCACGCACACTTTATGCAACTTTCAACATCCGCGTTGATTTCATAACAATCAACAGCATGAAGCGTCAGATTATGTCATTGGCAAGTTCTCTTAACCAACCCTTAATCCGTATACCCTACCCATGTATACCAAACAATCTCATTCCGATACTCCGTTGTGTAAAAGGCTGTCAATTATTTTATAAAATTCTATCAAATGAGAAAACCATGCCGAATGCATGTCAAAAATGGGAATCCAAATTTGGCGAGAAAATAGAAAATTGGGAAGAATATTTGAGCATGCCCTTTAAAACGACAACGGATACGAAATTACAGTGGCTCCAATTCAGAATAAACACACGAATTATTAGTACCAATAAATTTCTGAAGGTGGCTAACCTTCGAGTCGACGATTTTTGCAATCGTTGTCATAGCGTACAGGAAACCATTTCTCACATTTTCTGGGACTGTCCCCACGTCAAAACCTTTATGATAGAAATTGAAACATGGGCAAGAAACAACCAATTTCCCATTGATCTAACAAAAAAGAATATAATTATTGGCATAGATCATGAATACAAAAATTCAAAAAGTAATCTGTTCCTACTAGTGCTGAAACAATATATATATAGAACAAAATTCACGCCCTCACAACTATCACTTCGACCGTTCCTTTGTGATCTTCAATTTAGGTATGAATGCGAGAGATACAACGCAAAATGTAACATGAACTATGAATTCGATAACCAATGGCTGACACTTCGAAATGCCTTAAAAATTAAATAATAGTGTAATTGAAAACAAGATTTTTCAGGCACAAAGTACACCCCGAGCTTAACAATGACTGGACAACACACAAAAGAAATCAATTACCTGGTACCCGAGCGGAAGACACTTATACAATATCTGTACAATTTCAGTACACCGATCATTTTTACTTTCCAATCATATTCCCCCGAGAACGTCAATAGATATGCCGGTTTGCTTAACAATACCACAATTTTTGTTCAGCTACAGTCCGAAACATCAAGAGAGCGTTGTGTATTTTCCCCGAGTGCTGTCGAACCAATAATTACAACAACTACAATATTTGCAATACAGTTGCAATATGTTAGATTGTCTATTTATATTGTGTTTTTTTTGGTAAATTCAGAATGTAAAAAATATTTAAAACTGCACATAGTGTTTGGAACTTTGATTATACAAACTTTAAATACTACATGTAACCTAATATTTTGAAGAAAAACAAAACAAAAAACAAAACATTATGTTATCAGCATGGTTGTAGCCAATTTTCTGGAGAAAAAATAAATTATACCAGCATAGCCTAAAATTCACTTTTAACCTGAACACTCTTTGTTAAAATTATCCAAACACACTGTGTGACTTTAAATATTTTAGAATTATATGTAAGAAAGTAGGCCAGGGCATGGTAGAGTCTCACTCTTCCAAGTCTTGGATTGAGAGAATGAATGTCTGTGAATTTGTGTCTTTCTTCCTTTGTCATTCTTTCTGCTAAATAAAAAAAAAAAAAAAAAAAAAAAAAAAAAAAATCCGCGTTTAAACTAGAGATGACGAATTGAATTCATCTGCTATTTAACACCCTACTAACTCGTAACAGAACATTTGACATAACCGCTTCAAAGTGGTCGCATTTATTAATTAATTTAATAATAATAATTTAATTATTTATTTCATATAGAGTCAATACATTGACATGCTCTAAAACCCTTACCCTTGATTGGTTGATTGATTGAGGGTTTAACGTCGTTTTAACCGCTAGGCCATATATCACAACAAAGAACAGAATCAGGTATCAAAAAGATCAGATCGAAGCAACTGTGCAGATAAATCAGACAGTGGATTAGATTAAAACAATACAATGATGAGCTATGTACAAATAAAAGCACCAAAGAGGAATGTTTCCCCCACTTTGAGTCAGGAATATAACGTAAAGAACTGACTAGTGTGCCATCATAATATAAAACGTATAAAAGTAGTACAAGAATAGATAATAAATAACAAATAAATAACACGAAATTATCAAGAAGCCACATCGAAATATGTAAAATAGTTTATAAAATCAGATGTTGCAGTGATAGGGTATTTATAATAGTTGATTAATCGTGCATGAACCTTTGTCAATGCGTCAAGCCGATGGTATGATATGACAAGCGACAGGCGAAGTATTAAGTGCACTAATTACATACATTGCTCTCATTGTTCTCATTCAATCCAAATTTACACATGACAAATTAACGTATCAATTCCCTGCCTCTAAGAAGCACAACTGAGTCAAATTGAGACATGGACACTCGTGGAGACGCCAAATATAAGCATTCAGGCTTACAATCGAATCCACTTCCTCATTCTACACAAGGAACACAATACTATATGCTATTGTATTATACATGATGTGGTTTGAATGGAATAAATTATTATTAAACTAAGCTGATGGTCGGGCGGGTGAGACAGAATGTCATTCTTCGCCCAACCACAGCCTCGATCCACAAATATTGTCTCTTGTCTGTGAGACCTAACCGTTTTTCATCAATCGTGTGGTCAAAATTTGAAAGCTCAAAGATGTACTACTCTCTTTCTGAGAGTCGAAACGTTTGAGTGACTTTGGTGTAGGAGTTCTGGAGGTATTGGGTGGCCATAGCATGTGAGGCATCGATCTGCGGATAAGGCTTAGCTATTGGGCCTCGTTGGTCCTACATCTCTTCAAGACGGGTAGTTGAGTTGACCCGGCTCAATCAAGCGGCTAGTCACGCCTCTCCATAGTGTTTCAGATTACATTTCTGACATCTGTTCTATTATATTTCTGATGTCTAGTTGTGTCTTCTGTTTTTCGTGTATTTTTCGTTCGTTTCATGTCTGTTTGTATTACGTCTTCATCACTGTTAAATGTTTCAATCATGTACTGTTCACGCCTGTCTCACTGTAGCGAGGTACCAGAGGGCTGCTATATGCAGTGGCTAAACGGGTCACCGCTTCAGCTATGTACCGGTATTTGTGATTGATAACACGCTCCAAAACATAGCCGGACAATTAAAATCGGGCAAACCGACCAGGACGACTGTACCACTGAGTGGCTCTCATCTGATCGACTGTTCAAGAAAAATTCAACTGACGCTCTTGTGCAATCGACATCTATTGCTATAACACCAGGGTTGGTTACTCTTCGCAATATATTAAACAATAGCAGAGCTGTGTTGAGACATCGCGATATGGCTCATTCTTCATGGGTATGGCCAGGAACATGGTAAAAGTAAAGAAACCATATGTGCTCAATGTTCTATTTCTGGTCATGAAAGGTTGTACGAATCTTAAATGTTCAAACTGTCAAGGTTCACATGCTGCAATGGATCGTTCGTGTCCCATTTGGGACTATGAACTGAAGATTCAATGATGTAAAGGTGAGAGGCATCTGTCATATATAGATGCTAAGAAAATAGTTGGTTCTTGACCATCCATTCCAAATGTCACATACTCAGCAATCGTGTCTACAAACAAGAGTATTGATGCCAGCACGCAGACAGAGTCACACCAAACTATTCAGTATATCACCAGCAACACAATTTGAGGCGACTGATATTATTCCTATTTTAGAACCTAAATCGCCGGTTATGGATACAGCTTGTGCCGTTGAGACATTTCCATTTAAACATTCTATGCCAGTTGATCCTATTGTTCCAAAAGAAAAACCGCATGTTGCTTTGCGCCCCACGGCAAACAGCGTGCCACGTTATGGGATTCTTACCCCTCGCAGTGGGGCGGTAGGCCTATTCTATCCCGGTTCCACATGGGGACGCTTACACTTATAATACAACATGAAGTACGGTAAAACAATAAATATATACAAACAACAGAAACTAGATTAAAATATGTCGGTTAAAATGAACAAGATCAGGTGATAAAACATTACTATCTGCATGATATTAACGTGTACTATAGGGTCTAAACTTGTTCTGATAAAAAAAAAATAATAATAATAGTAAACGAAGAAAAAAACAAATATTGCTGACTGAAGACTAAAACGAGTTTGATGAAGTAACAAGTGCGATAAACGAGTAATTATTTCAGGTGTTTCTTTCCAAAGAAAAAACAATAAAAGGTACCAAAATGTGAAGATGGAAAAGTATTCAAGATTAAGCACGATCTTCATCGAAGAAAAGAAAGTTCCCCAACTGCCGAACGAGCTAACAAAGCAAACACATACATAAATCTAAACAAAATGTGAACCCTCACTTCAATGCGTTAGATGTCACTTTTGCGGTCAAGACATAGTTCGTCATAACACTGGGCTCGCTAGAGTGAATGAATGAAATTCGAATAAGGTAGATGTATCATCATATCAAATGATATCACCATATGACACAGGTAACAGCCTGTTCTCTTTGAGCATAAGCTCATTGCGAACCTATTTGGATGGCGAATTGGTTCAATATGAACCTATTTAAAAACGAAATAATTCCAATATGGCACCATTTGAGCAAAGTGTACTATTTGTACAAGACTATTTACCGTGGTAATGTGTTTTAACCTCGCCAATCAACGGAATAACTGGTATACGTTCACTATGGGATTATTGCAGAATCAAGTAAATCCAATTTTAATATATGTGAATTTTAATAGGTTAAATATGAACCTATTTTGGATGAGGGTCTGTTGTGTGTCACACCAAGAAGAATGCCAATTACTTGAATGGGCGGCGGTCACCACTACATACACAACGCCACCAAGTTGATCAAAGTTAATCAGCAGCCGTACATATAGTGCAGCGGCCAAACGCCAGAAGTGCTCGTGTACCCCTACCCACGGTAGAACAAGTTGAAACCGATTTTTTAAAAGGAGAAATATGTACTTTTCACAAAAATGATAGTAAAAAATAACGGAATTGGTGGTGGCTATTGTCAAATCGACGATGAACGATACCCACCAGTGACTTTTTCCCAGAAATTAACGATTTTGCTAAAGCGATCCCTGTGGCAATGTCCTTACTTATTTGCCAACATTGTTGGTGTTAAAATTACTATGTCATATCGTATCTCTATTTGATATGAAATCAGTTATGGTTCATTTGGATTTTCCTGCCATTTGGAGCGGAAACATTTATTTTTTGCTGAAAATTCGACCTTTTTCAACAAAACAAAAAATTCCAAACATTATCATTAACACGCATATTGCAATAATGCCGACGTATTTAATCCATATGGTGTAACAGTTATCTGACAAGCATATGTAGAAAGAAGTTAACAGAAATGGTTTGCGAGATACTGAATTTTAGCTACCCCTCCCCCAAACACGTTTATTGTGGAAAAATTACATATTTTTGATAACGACTTTACAATCTTTTATAATTGATCTTCATGTGACCCAATATGAATATTGTATTGAAAGTTTTGTCCAGATATACTATTTAATTGATTACAGATGTGTTCAGGCTTCCAGACCCCCAGTCACAACAACAACAACAACAACATATTGTATTGATAACAAGTAAAGCTGCATGCATTAGCACCGAATTTATAATGCTAAAATATGTATTATAAACGACACATGACCAACTATAGTATTCACATGGCTCGGTAGTTATCTGGACATTACAAGTAGAATGAACTTGACAGAAATTGTGAACGGTTTGCCAAATATTGGATTTTAGCTACCGCTCCCCCGAACATATTTTGTTTGAAAATATACATATCTATGATAACGACAACACACACTATTCTAAATGATTCTAATGGGACCAACTCATCATGATTCATGTGATGAAAATCGGATAGACTAAAATCATTGTTGCTGCCATAGTTATTATTGTTAGTGTCCCTATAATTCGACCAAAATATAGAAAAATGGATATTGTATTTTATATCTCATAAACTAGTCTGACCACTGTGCAAGCGTTAACACACAACGAACTGAAAGAACATGATCTCAATATTAACTGCGGGTGTTTAGAAATGATAGTTATATAAGGAAATACACAATGTTTATGGGTGGGGTGGTTCCCAAAATAGTGAGTGTGGCACTTTACGAAACATAGATGCATGGCAAATTTGTAACACAATACGAACTGAAGCTATATGGTCTCTATATTAACTGAAAGTGTGAACGGAAGGCAGTGCTATCAGGCACATGTAATACATCATTTGTATGGGTGGCTTGTGTCCGTCGCTTTACACAAAGCGAATAATAAATAAGAAAGACGAATTTGCTATGTTTTGAGGACCCCTACCCAATTGAAGTATTAAAGCTGAACACGCCACGAACTGAATGTATTGCTCTCAATATTGACTGAGAATGTGGACAAAAGGTAGTAATATCAGGACATACACAATGTTTGTGGATTGGTTGGTTCCCGAAAGTCATTGACACTTTACAAAAAGTGGATGGCACACGACCAGGGTTCGCGCTGCCACTTGCCAAATTTGCCGATGGCAAACATAATTCACATTTGGCAAAAAAAACATTCATTTGGCAAAGGTTTTGGCAAGTCACTGTTTAATTCCTCAATAAAGTTGAAAAATATCGGTCAATCAATACCATTCATTTTAGGAAAATATTACAATATAACTATATTAGTGGTGTTTATATGGTTTGAATGGTTTCGGAAATATTATCACCTCCATTAAGAAGCAGTTAATCTGGTAACATTATTTTCGATGGGTGGAGTGTGATTAAAAATATTTAGTGTGATGGTGGTGTTTACATAGCTAATCCTCTTATGATGTTCCCTTCTGGTGAAGCAACTCTTCTACCATTTTATTGTTCGGTGATTGGTTTATTGTTGTATGAAAACCACAATAGATATGCCAGTATAATTATTAACTAATTGCTTTCCTATCGATATGAAACGTCGTTCAAACATAAAACTCAATCAAGGTTGCAGAAAATGATACTATCAGGGATAAAATTTAGCAAATTCTAACAGAATTTTGGCAAAAAAATATTTTCATTTGGCAAAAGTAAATTTCGGTCCAGCGCGGACCCTGCACACGACAAATGACGAATATTGTTTTGTTTTGTGGGACCCCTTTATAAATCCATGTAAACTATTAAACCATGCACTGAAGATCTGCTCTTAATAATAACTGACAGTATGAACGAAATGTTGTGCTATCAGGAAATATACATTTTATACGGGTGGTTTGGTTCCCGAAATGTTTGTGTGACCACCTACGTTATTTTAAGTCCTGAAAACACCACACACTGAACGGATGTGCTATCAGTTTTAACTGGGGATGTGGGCAGAGGGTAGACGTAAACAATTTATACGGATATTTTGGTTCCTGGCTTCTGGGAGTCTGGAACACTTTGCAATAATCGGCTGGCAAACACGAAAGGCGATTTTTTGTTTACCCCCTACGATTTGTTTTTGGACCCCCCTTACCCTATATCCGAAGTCTTGATTGGAACGTACCAGAAACTAAAATTATGTATACGTTTTATCAGAGGGTGTGGAGAGAGGCTATTCGATCAGGAAATATTTAATTACTTTGGATGGGATTCTATTTCAACATATGCTTGTCAGATAACTGATACACCATGTGGATTAAATATTTCTGAATTATTGCAATATCCGTGTGAATGATAATGTTTGGAAAAAAATATTTTTGTGAAAAAGAACGATTTTTCAGCAAAAAATAAATGTTTCGGCTCCAAATGGCACGACAATCTAAATTAACCAACACTTTTTTCTTATCACGTAGAGATATGATATGATGTAGTAATTTTAGCAACAACCATGTTGGCAAATAAGTTAGGACATAGCCGCAAGCCTCGCTTTAGCAAAATCGTTAATTTCTTGAAAAAGTCACTGGTAGGTGTAGTTCATCGTCGATTTGACAATAGCCACCACCAATTCCGTTATTATTGACTATCATTTTCGTGAACAATATATATTTCTTCTTTAAAAAAAGTTCTTTTAAACTTGTTCTACGGTGGGTAGGGGTATCTCGAAAACTAGAGCTTTTTTGGATTTGGTCGCTGCACTAATATGCCTACCAGCAATTGTATCTATATGTGGTCTTCCAACGTTTATTGTTTCGGGCGTGATATTTCACCTGTTTAAATTGTTTATCAAAGTTTGGAGACGACCCAAATAAACCCATGTCTCTATAACTCAATGGGAGCAGATGTACTTTCAGACCTTGTTAATCAAGAATATCTTTATGAGAGCTGATAATCCAAATTCTTAGTTGGATGTCACTTCATGTGACGTCACACGAGGCCCCGGCATTATCTAAGGGGGACTGGCATTGAAACCACACCAAAACTATAAAGCAGGCAAATGAGATTAAACATTATACAGTTGTCGCCCGTTTTCTCGGGAGACAGTGAGCTTTGCCACTAGCACGAGAACGGAATGTCTCCCTCCGAACTGCGTTGCTCGGGAGTCAATCCGTTCTCGAGCGAGTGACAAAATATATCATTGTATCCCGTGAAGGGTAACAACTGTTTTGTTATCCGATTACTAAAGACAAATTCCTTGCCATTCACACGCACGATTTTGCACATCGCATCGCACGCATGTTTTCTCGATTATAGTTTCAGTAACTTCGTATCGTCTTAGGATGTTTGTTGCATATTCGTTAGTCAAGCTGTTAGGGGTGTGTTAACCGCCGTTTATTTACAATAATTTCACTGGTTAAATCGTCAAAATCGGTTCGTGAAATGTAAACCAATAAGCAATAAAAATATATTAACCCCTTCTGCAATTTGGCATGACGTCTTGTGTGTGACATATAACATATAACATATAGGCGCGAGTTTAAGATCATTACGAAAGCCATTGTGAGGTTGTCTATTTCATAAAATTGTGGATTCATATGGGTCAATACTCCAAAGCACATCACCATGCAAAATGCACATATGATGCAATAATAACAACGAACATGCACACAGCGAAGAATTATGATATGTGGGATAATTGTACAGGAAAATTCACACACGACAAACGTCTGTAGATTGACCCGTTTGATCTCGCACCATAATTTCGACATGAAGGTATTGAATTACCCAAATGTTTCGATATAAAAATACAGAATAACACTTAATAACACCTCATAGAAGTATCAAGTTAAAAGATCGAATATTAGTGTTCACTAAATATATGCAAATTAGCCAACACCACAACTTGTGTTTTTTGCGAGACCGTGGTGAAAATAAGATTTATGATTCTCGTGTTGTGAAATCGCACTGTGTATGCTTGGAAATATTGTGCCACGCGATGTTAGTTTTGTATTTCAAAATGAGTATCCAGATATAATCGAAGGAGGGTAATTATGTTGACTAATATAGCGGAGATATTCAGGGGGGGAGGAAACAAATTGCATACACAACGCTGAATTTGTTTTTTGCAGAGCTTTGGACCCCCACCCCCCCTCTTTGTGCAAAAAAAATATTTTTTTCCACTCATGGTTTTGGGACCCCCCCCCCTTTCCAGTCACATTTGAATGAAATTTATCAAGCTGGAGAGCCATTATACGCAAAACCATCAGGGTGTAGAATGTCCAGTGAAGGTGGCTGATGTTGAGAAACAGAATGGTTAAATTAGAATGAACATATATAATAAGTATCAGTCATTCGTAATTTGACCATTCTGTTTTTTCAAGCATCATCCAACTTTGGTGTACTTTCGCCACCAGTTAAACTCAAATACTAATAAATTATAACTATGAGCACAAGCAATACACTCATGAGATTAAAAACTTTTATCATGAAAAACTCAACACAACCAGCTGACACAACTAGTGAAACACCTTTTAAAAAATATTTTATCTAATTATTTATTCCAGACTTTGCACTAGACACTTATCAAACTGTTTCTTGCCTGTTTTACAATATGCAGTGTTCGAGGTTAGATGGATCATTTTAATATTAACAATAGCTAAATGGTTGTAGAATAGCGCATATAAATAAATAATATCTCATTATTTCACAAGTGAAAGACAGTCATGTTTTACTAAGAAAATGCTATTGAGACTGATAGAGATCCATGTGAATGTCTGTTCATTAATAATTGGGTATGTAACACTGTAGCACTTTTGTCTTTTATAGTATTAGTAACTTTGTGCCAGAAACATGTTTATAGATTAGAGAACAGGCATGTTCTACATTTATTTCACACATTATTTCAGTTTCATATCAGACTTGGAGAGTTGAATTTCAGTTTGATACCACAGATAGTGGTAATGTGATATTTTATTTTACTTACTGAATTATATATGGTTTATTTGTCTTTAGAGTTCATTATAATATATTTACATACCAAGTGGTTATCCAACCCAGGTGGGCCAGTGCAGTTAAATATTTCACGAAGGTCTACTTAGTATTAGAAGGGACCAAATAATCAAAACATTCTGAGGCCAACCTGACCACATATAACTGTACCTTGTATCTTGTGTGTACACAACATGTGTTATTTAAATCATAACACATCAACACAATCATTATATAGGCTAAACAGCTTGTAATTAGGTCAAAAAAGGGCAAAGGGAAAAAATTTGCAAGCACCAAAAAACACCGGAAAAAAACGTGTTTTAAGGAGCTGCGACCCCCACCCCCCCCACCCGGCCTTGTGTGGGAATTTTTTTGCACGACCCCCCCCCCCCCTGAGATATTCAGAAATAACAAAATCAATATAAAAAACTATGTCTTTAAAGAGCGTTTTATTTTAAAATATCGTTTTTTGAAGAGCTACCCAAGACATTCACCAGGCCCACACACCCAATAGGCGAATTTGACATGTGTACGGACAAATTTAATCAATTGTGGTGTAACCTGGTTCATACATCATCTCGCCGGACTACACGTGAATCAAGGTAATATAGAATGCTCTAGCAAAAGAGTTGTGTGAGCGATTTCATCGGATTCATATTGCTTTTTTCAGGCGTGTTATATCCGACTATTGAATTATTTACCAATGTTTGGATATGAGTCACCAGTCGTCATACATCGCTCGCCGATCATGTAGTTTCTGTCGCTACAGTCCTTGTCCAGCACCATCGTGTGTGGTTCGTGGGTCTGTATTGTAGGTTAAGGTGTGTCCGTAAAACCATGCGATATGTGTGACATTCCAACGAAACCGTGACTATGTATACACATGTAAGGACATACTTAGTTGCGGATAGTGCAAGAACATACATGCATATATCACGAGAGCGGAGATACATCGAAATACTAGTGTTCATACATTGAATATTTAAAGACAAGCATTCCATTTTATAAGCTGTTACATATAGTAAGTCCAGCACAAATCGTAGATCACTATGCCGTGTAGAATAATATTGGCCATGTTCAGCTATATATGGTAGATCTTGCCATGAATCTTGTAGAGATCATACCCCACCAGTAAAAAAAAGTTTTGACAGGGAACCTTATAAAGTCGAAAAAATAACTCATGGAATATATTGCTTAGTTATTATCTGTTCCTTAATAATTTACTTCACTGTACGTGAAATTCCCAACTCGAAATTTTACGATTTAAGTGACTTTGTGAACAATTGTGGTTTGCGTCCTTTACAATTATGGAATTTCTCCTGGGTATTTAATTATATGTTTATTGCGATATCGGCTCACAAAAGTCAGAGACAAGCATGCAATTTCGAGTTGGTGCCTTCACCTACAGTGAAGTACATTATCAAGTTTGCACTGGTGGAATATGATCTCTACGGGCGTTAGCCAGAATTGAGATTCATGGCATGATCTACTATATATGGATCATTCACGATATGGTGGGCTTTGTCGGGATATTTGTCAATCAAGGTAATATTAGAATATATATATATCATAATATAATGGAGTCTAGACAGGGTGAGTCGTGAAGATCAAACCAGCTATATAGCGGATGTTTCATAATCGATTTCATCGGCTTCATATTGTCTCTCAAACGAACAATTGAAGATTGGCATCAAACTACAAGACACATAAAGCCTTTGGAATAGATTGATTCTCTGTGTAATTTGCGACTGGTCCCTATATATTAACAAGTCATACTAAGAATATTGGAATTTTAGCCTTCTCATTATACAATATAACCTGTATATCAGACTCATCCAAAGTACTGATATGCCATCTCACATTCTTCTCTATACCGCTATACTAAATCTACTTTCAAATTCATTTCTTTTTAATACTCCATATTTACATGTATATGAAAACATGTTATGGTGATATACCTATGATACATGATATGTGTAAGATTAGGACAGTATATCAGGATTGTTTGCTTGATTTATTGAGGGTTTAACGTCGTTTTAGCCACTAGGCCATATCACGAACAAGAACAGAATCAGGTATAAAACAGACGGAGCGAAGCTCAACTTTGCAGATAAATAAGACAGTGGATTAGATTAAAACAATGAGCTAGGTACAAATAAAAGCACCCAAGGAATGTTTCACGTGGAGTCATGAATAGAAATTCAAGAACTGACTAGTGTGTAAGCATACTATTAAACGTATACAATAGTACAAGAATACAAAATAGATCAGGGGGGGGGGTCTGCAATTTTTTTCCGAACACTACACTCTTAAACATTTTTTTTTTTTTTAAACCAAATTTGGTTTTGAACTTTGTCCCATATATGTAACCAAATTAGGTTTTGATCAATACCATATACCACAGTACCATGTGGTTTTGATCAAAACCAAATGGTATTAAGCACTTGATCAATATATGAAACCAATTTTGGTTTTGATCAAAACCAAATGGTATTGAGCACTTGATCAATATATGAAACCAATTTTGGTTTTGATCAAAACCAAATGGTATTGAGCACTTGATCAATATATGAAACCAATTTTGGTTTTGATCAAAACCAAATGGTATTGAGCACTTGATCAATATATGAAACCAATTTTGGTTTTGATCAAAACCAAATGGTATTGAGCACTTGATCAATATATGAATCCAATTTTGGTTTTGATCAAAACCAAATGGTATTGAGCAATTGGTTTCATTCAAAACCCAAATTGGTATTGAACTTTTGTCCCATATATGTAACCAAATTAGGTTTTGATCAAAACCAAACACCAAGCGCCAACTGGTTTTGATCAAAACCCAAACTGGTTTTATATATGAAACCAATTTTGGTTTTGACCAAAAAGTTCCTTTTTTGCACAATTTATTGATAAATGTGCCATACAACATACTTATGCAACCTTTAAGGGTACTGTACACTAAATCCACCCATTTATTGTACCATATCCATACTCAACAAAATATATGCAACACATGAATGAATTTGGTTTTCCAAGTTCGACATGTAAAATTATAATGAAAATTAATTTATGACCCAAGTCATAAATTGATTTTTATTATAATTACCAATACATTGATATATTAAAGGGCTAATTATAAAAAAGGCTTTAGACAGTCTGAAACAGATGCCACCAGATTCCATTTCCAGTACAAAAATTCAGCTGATCACTTGCATGCTACAGGCTATCAAATTTCTATATTATGCCTTTCATACCCTCCCACAAACATACATGTACATGTATATGGGTTCTTTTTGCCAATTGGTCAAATCTTAAATTATACGAAAACCCATTATTTTTGATGGTTTCTACCATAATAATGTTGGTTGCCAAGTAAACAGAAAATAAACGGTGACCATGTAATTTTTTTGTTTACGGTTATCACTTATTTACTGTTTACACAGTCCTGAAATTATTATGATAGAAACAGTTGGTACGTAAACAGTCAAGTGTTTCTCACATAATTTTGTGATTAATTTTTCAAGTGTGCATGCTGGCATAGAACTAAATTCCATAAGATGCTGCAAGATGTGGCAAATTAAATTTCCTGAAATCACAAACCTCTGAGGACTATTCTACCATTTAAGTGCTGTCAGTAACCTTAAATTGAGGCATGTAATTTTCCTGCACATGTGAGGGCCACCCCATTCATGAATCATATCATAAGCAACCAAAATTAATAGTCGAAGATGAAGTAAATTGTCCAAATGACATAATTGGTTGCATCAATGTTGAATGAAGTTTTAAGATAAACATCAATGAAGACACAGTGAGATTTTGAAAATTAAACTTTAATTCAAACATATCCAGCAGGAATAATTGTCATCCTAGCCATTCTTCCACAGCAGTGTATATTCCTGATGTATGTGCACACCTCACCATTGCAACAATTGCAATGAATTAACACTTAATATATAGTTCATCACACCCTTCTTATATTGAACATTCCCAAGAATGACAGCTCATCTGTTTTTACACCTGTCATGCAGTAGAAGTTTAAAGATCAGCAAACTCCTTTATATTCGCATCTGATGAATATAGCAGCACTTGACAGCATAGCATGTTACTAACTTCCCACAGGCTGCACCACACTTGTATATTGTGGTGCAATATTTATGAATGAAAAGTTGACGAATAACATATTGTATCTGCACATATAACACACATGCCTCCTCTGTATGCTGTGCACATTCTGGTACTAAAGATTCCAATGCCAGTGAACGAACATACTCTGAAAAGAAATGCATAAAATACTATGTTTAGGAAAAGTCAGATTTAAAGACATATATTGCAGACTTATTTCATTGAATATTAAAAGCATTGTTAGGACATGGCAAAATATGCCCATGGCAATTCCAACAAAAGGCCTTTAACTCTGGTGAAATTGACGTGCTGAACCAAAACACTATCCCCACCAATAACCTGATGTGCTTTTAAAGACAAATTAAAGTGATGTGAAACAATCCAGTGAGGTGTTCCCGGACCTGCTGATGGAATAATAAACAATCATGCCAAAATAATTTATCCAAATAGTCAGAAAACAATTTTGTTTTCTGACTATTTGGATAAATTATTTTGGCATGATTGTTTATTATTTCATCAGCAGGTCCGGGAACACCTCACTGGATTGTTTCACATCACTTTAATTTGTCTTTAAAAGCACATCAGGTTATTGGTTATTGATCTGTATTTTGTACATTAAAACACACACATTTCAAATTTCATTCAACTCAGTTGAGACTATCTAAAGTTATCATCTGACATCTGGAATCCAAAAGCGAACTAACAGACAGACATGCAGCATAATACATCCCCTTTTTTAAACAGGCATATATGGGTGCATATAAACAATCAGTTAGTATCCAAACACTATCCCCACTGGAATTATGTAGCAAAAACCTGAGATTAAGAACTAAAATTCCAACCATATCCACTGTAGCATTTCAGAGAATACAACGGTTGAACCACGCACAAATGTAAACATTTACTACTTTATTCAGGGCACCTTATTGAGTATAAACATTACTGAAATGATTGTCCCACTACTATTATACTAGTCACTGACTTTAATTGTTGTTTTCTGACTATTTGGATAAATTATTTTGGCATGATTGTTTATTATTCCATCAGCAGGTCTGGGAACACCTCACTGGATTGTTTCACATCACTTTAATTTGTCTTTAAAGTTTAAAAGCACATCGGGTTATTGGATATTTACTAGGCCATGTATAAGGCTATCATGGCTATGGTTTATATAGCGTCATCAGTATTCTGTGAATTAAAGTGCAAAATGCAGTGATTATTCACCCCACCCCCCCAATTGCCCCTGTTTTTTTAATCTCCAGTTACCCTTCACAGGTATTATTTTATTTAGTCTTATTCCATACCATGACACTTAGAAGTACACAATCTGCTAGACATTATTTGTTTGGACTCTTTTCCATAGGTAGGGAATTTAGACCTAAATTCAACAAACATACAACATAAGGCTTTTTGTTAAAGGTGCACAATCTGATCTGATTGTCCCCGGATCATCCAGTTACAACATGAACAACAACGGAAATTTACACCGAAAGCCAATAGTCATCCAACATTACTTTTCATAATGTTATCTTCCGAAATTGATTTGCGATGACCTTGCGAGACCTCTCAATATCTTGTATATCTGCATATTTCTAGAAGAAGTCAGTGGAATGTTTGGTAGGCTGACAAATAATCGAGGTGGATAAAATTAACAGATTTGATAACTCAGAGCTTTGAGGGATAGGATCCTCAACTCAAATAAAATATTATTTAAACCCGAAGCTGAAGAAATAGTTATTTAGGGGGCGTCAAATCAGATTATACATCTTCTAAGTGATGCGTATTTATATAAAAACTTACATGTACAGTTGTAAATTGAATACATCCAAGTTCCAACTTTGGTCCAGTGTATGTCTTCCAGTCAATTTACTTCCACAGCAAGATTTCTAGCTGACAGTCCTCTATAAAATATAACATACAGGTCTTATAAAATGATACCAACAAGCCTTGAAATAGTGTGTCTGTCATTTGCAGAATGAGGTCCCCAGAGAAAGAATTTAGTTATGGTACCCCTCATGGGTGGGCTAGCATCACCAAATTCACCCTCTGTGAACCTCCTTCTGCTGAGGTGTAAGCAGCATGAGCTCTCCAGAGGGTGTATTTGGTGATGCTAGCCCACTGTGCGGGGTACCATCACTAAACTCACCCTCTGGGGACATCATTCTGCAAATGACAGGCACACCATTTCAAGGCTTGGACATGCACTAGTATATGAAATGACATGTACATCTATAGATTTACTTAAAATATCACATATTGTTCTGGATATAAATCTGTTCAATGTACTGGCCACGACATATAGGATTTCAAACAAAGAAAACATTATTGCAGGCATGTCATACATGTAGCATGGTTTGATGACAGGTGAAATACCCATCATGGGTGGGGGTGTTAGTAATCACATTCTTCATGACTTCGGGGCGGGCGGCCTTCATTTAGGTTATATAGTTTAGAAATAACATTTATCAAATTATGATAATTTCCTCAAGAAGATACTATTATATAGTATAGCATAATTATTATATGAATGTGATATTATTCACAAAACACGCTTTGTGTCAGAGAAAATGCAAGTCGAGCAAAAAGAGCAGTGAATTGTTTATAAGCAGAGTCACGATAATGCATCATTTCCTTATATTTGGATTTGTGTTTGGTGCATCTACAACTTACAACTCACAATACTATGATAGTAAATTCCTTATTTGGTCTGTATTACCATATTTTAGTTAAGAGAGAATTCTAACTGGATAAGGGGGTGAGCTCGGAAAATAATTCAGGCACGTATGCTGATTTTTACTTTTCGACCCTAGTTGGGACTCACTCATCCCCACATCCAAATTGTTTTTCTGTTTTCGGCAGTTTTTTCGACCATATTTGGACACCCAACCCCCATTTTATCACTAAAACAGAGATTTGCGAGGGTGGGGGGGGGGGGAATTCACTGTAAACAGCTGTATATGAATTTCTGTGCATTCATGGATGTTAACATAACATGTAAATAGGAATGTGTCATTTTGGGGTCATTCGGCTAAAAAAAACATGGCTGCCAGTGGCCATCTTGGATTTCAAATTTGCAACAAAATACAACACGATAACTGCCTGCAGCCAGTTTAGCAGTTAGAATTACATTATTTCTCTTATTCTAAGGTGTTTTAAAGGTACTCAATCCGATCAGACGCTCCTAAATTACTATTTCTTTGGCTTCGGGGTTAAAATATATTTGAATCGTGTCAAGGAACCTACCTGTCAAAGCTCAGCGTGATCAGATATAGATTTTTCAAGTTAGTTATTTAAATTCTTTCTGGGCCAGAAACTAGAGTTTAAACAGAAAAAATTGAGTGGTAAATTATTACCGCTCGAGTTTTCTGTTTAAACCAATTAATAACCCTGAAGCCAAAGAAATAGTAATTTAGGAGCGTCTGATCGGATTGAGTACCTTTAAGCCAAACTCATTGCAAAAACAGTGAAAAAACATGCAGGAAAAAAAAAATTGAGTTGCGGAAAAAAAAAAATTGGTCCCGTCGACCACACATCCACCCCGGCATACGTGTCCTGAAACCCCCCCCCCCCCCCCCCGCCCACTGGATTGAGAAATATTCAATTCTTTGCAAGAACAATTACATTATTTTTATCTGATGATTTCCCAATCATGAAGTAATGTGGATTAGCTAGATTATGAACTGACAGCGGGTTGAGTGGGTCAATTACAATAAAATTTGGTGTGATTTCAATGCGATTATTGATTGCGCCAATAATTTTATCTTCGCCTTCCAGCGCAACGGAACATTTTCATTGAACGATCCGATAGTTCCGAGTGTCCATTCGGAAGTAATGTAGTTTTCCATTGAAATTGATGTTTGTGAATAAATCACTGTTTAATTGTTATATATTCATCAAGATTTTGCTTGTGAAAAATCATTGTAAATGTGTTAAATATTGATGAATGCGTAGTTCCCAAATTGCAAACTAGAATCAAGCATGATGTGGTCATTTTTCCAGGAATTCTTTGAGTGCCCTGTAGGCCTATGTATATAGGGGCTTGTTACATGAGCGGGACAAATCGGTTAGCCGGGACAACCCGGTCTGCCGGGTGCCTAGGTCCTCTGTGCTGGCTGACTAAAATAATGGTGTGCTGTTACATGAGCCGCGTCAACTCGTCAAACCGAGTTCGCTGGGACAACTCGGTTAGCTAGCTGGGACAACTCGGTTAGCTAGTTGGGACAACTCGGTTGACGTTGACTACCGAGTTGTCCCAGCTAACCGAGTTGTCTCAGCTCACATAACAGCATGATTGATTTGTCCCCGCAGACTGTGTTGTCTCGGCTAAGTGTACCTTCAGACGACCACGATACACATCGTAAGTGGAGGGATCGGGCCCGACGAGATCGTGGATAGTTTGTTCAGACGATTGCGATGTCACGTGCATTATTCTATCGTAGGTTGTTCTAAAGCATGTGATTGACTACCCTACGACCATTTCCAGCTACGATTTTTACATACACACGACTGCGATTACGTCGCAAGTGGATGTAACCAAGGATACGCCACGATATCGTATCTAAAATCAAACACTGTCTGATATTATTTTTTGTTCTACGATTTAGACGTGAGCATGCGCACTCCATCTTCCTGTTACTTCCTACGACGAAAATCCTTCCACTTACGATTGTATCGTGGTCGTCTGAAGGTTTACTAACCGAGATGTCCCGGCTCATGTAACATAACAAGCCCACGCGAGGAAATTCTTAATTTATTTTATAAGTCAACAAGACAGGTAACAAGAAATTCAATTAATTGAGGAAAAACACCCACTGTCCTGAGTGGTATTGATAAGCTATTCGGGGGGGGGGGGTCTACCACTTCGCATACAAAATAACACGAATGACACCAACAGCTTGGATGTGAGAATAATCCACCATATATGGTAGATATTCAACCAGACTGTGCTTAAGTTTCTCAATTGGTGACTGATGTACATATACAGTACACACAAATAGTAATAACAATTAACGTTGTGATTTTGAAATTAACCATGCTAGAATATTGACGGTAAGGTTGTATTAACTACTACGAGCATAATAATAGTACTATTCTTTTATAATATATGTGGGCATGATGTATGGAAATATTAAAGGTACCGGTACTCAATCCGATAAAACTCATCTCAATTACTATTTCAATGGCTTCGGGGGTCAAAAATATTTGATTCGAGTCGAGGAAGTCACCCATCAAAGCTCAGATTTGTTAGATATCGATTTTAGAAATCTATTATTTTTCATTATCGGGAATTCTTTCTGGCCCAGAAGACATTCAAAATTGCGTACCCTGATTATAGAGTTATCCATCCTTGTCTGTTTGAATAGAGTTTTGGTGTAAAATCTCGAGCAGGTTACCAAATTGACGGCAGTTATTAGTACTCATCTCGAGCAATTAACAAATTTCAAAAATCAATATCTAATAACTCTGAGCTTTGTTTGATGGTTTCCTCGACTCGAATCAAATTTGTTTTACCTCCAAAGCCAAAGAAATAGTAATATAGGACCCTCTGATCGGATTGTTGTTGTTGGAATATGTTGAGATGGGGACCCTCTTTTCGGATTGAGTACCTTTAAAGGACAAACCAATAGTTACAATACAATTATAACTGGTTTTTTTTAATTAAGAGCAAGAAGAGCTAATTGTGCTTAAGCACAATAAGGGATATTCCTTATTGCGCTTATAAGCTCAATAAGGGAATCTCTATTGTGCTTAAGCACAATAAGGGAATATTTAATTGCGCTTAAGCGCAATGAAGAATATTCAAATTTCGCTGATAAAACCTAATAATGAATCTCTTATTAAAGAATAATATATTATATATAGTACATAAACTCCTTATAATACAGATGGTGTAGTCCATCTCCATTCTCCATGGCACAATGGGTGGAACAAATATAGGATTATTCTAATATTTGCAGAAGGGTGATCTAATGAGAGATATATTAATTGTGTGTAAGTGGAATGGGAAGTAATTGCGGTTAAGCATAATAAGGAATGTCTTATTGCATTCTCATTGGGCTTAAGCGCAATTAGAGATTCCTTAAGTTATTGCGGTTAATCGAAATTGTCTATTAAATGTCAATTTTGATTCCCATAGAGATCATCAATGATGTCTATGCGCAAGGGCGACGTGCCAATCTTCTCTATTGGGATTCCAATTGTTGGCTCATTAAATATGCACATATGCTTAAGATACAGTCGCGCATGAAGCGCGCTCCCGTAAGTCGGGTTTTGGATCCCAGTTAATGAAAATATAATTGAAATAATCGGTTTTCCCCAATAAACAACCATATATTCAATATACATGTTTTGGAGCAGAATTAGGCAGTCCATATTGGACACCATCATGGAATTTATTTTTTTTGGTTTAATTTTCACACATATTTATTAGTTATGTGGATGGAGTTCTCATTAAACCTCACATCCTTATATTGGTTACAGTAATGCCCAAAGTAATTGACCACTTAACCACATCAGAATTATTGGTAATTTTTCAGGATTTAAAATCCTGAAAAATTACCAATAATTATGCTGTGGTTAAGTGGTGAATTACTTTGGACATTACTGTACGAGGATTGAGTTATCATTACACCTCAAATCCTTATATTGGTTACAGTAATGCCCAAATTAATTGAACACTTAACCACAGCAGAATTATGGGTATTTGTTCAGCATTTAAAATCCTGACAACTTACCCATTATTATGCTGTGGTTAAGTGGTCAATTACTTTGTACATTACTGTATGAGGATTGAGTTATCATTACACCTCAAATCCTTATATTGGTTACAGTAATGCCCAAAGTAATTGACCACTTAACCACAGCAGAATTATGGGTATTTTTTCAGCATTTAAAATCCTGACAAATTACCAATAATTATGCTGTGGTTAAGTGGTCAATTACTTTGGACATTACTGTATGAGGATGGAGTTAAACCTCACATGAGTGTGTTGGGGATTTGGACCTTGACTTGGGACCTTTTGTTTTTAACGCGACAAATGCGCATACACCTTATACACAAATTTCTTATGTAACCAGAGTTTTTCTTGGATAAGATGAGTTTGAAGCCTGCTTACATTTCAAAATGTCGTCAGTTTTATATTGTCTGCAGCGGAACTCAACGCGTTGAAGCAAAAGTTACAAAAGATAAAATGTGTATGTAACGAGACTATAATACAACTGAAAAAATAAATTGAGGGAGGGGTGGGCGATACAGGGAACTAAGGGTTGAACCGATATAAATTTGTAGAGCAATAACGACCAATGTTGACACATTATGCATCTGAACTCAGAGATCAACTCTACTGTTGCAACAATGCTTTAAAATAGGGGGGTGTCAGAATCTTAGTCATCTCTATATAGTGCCAGAATAGTCATTTATGGACTTCTATAAGATGTTGGGTTGGTTATATGGACTCGGAGAAAAAGTTGTTTGTACCGATGAACTGACATAAATTAGTGGAGCGATGTTGCATCGCGACTGTACTAAAGCAGCAATGATATCAAATTGGGGGCGGGGGTCTGAAATTATCTATCTCTATAGATGGCACCAGGTTTATATAGAAAGGAATAGCAATTGATATACGTATACGGTATACTATAGTAATACCATAGACAAATAAGTACAAGTATCACATGATAAAATATTACGTAACGTGACTATACCGATGAAAGAAAGAAATAAATTGGACCGGGATTAGAGGTTGGGTTGGTTATATGTTGATAATTGGATATGGAATTCATACCGATGAAACGATACAAATTAGTGGAGCGATAAAGACCAATGTTGACATTTAGTCAGGCTACGCGGGAGAAAATAGGGGTTGATACGATAGACCGAAATAAATTTGTCGGGTAATAATGACCAATGTTGACCTATAAAGTAACGCGACTGTACTGTCGGATAATTATCAGGTGTAACCGGTCAAATATGGACTCTAGTCTAGTGACCAATATAGAACAGCTCAGAAAACATTCGCAGGGCCCTAAAATTTATTTAACACCGCATTTGCCATTAAAATCAATTTATATCGATAAAACTGTCATTTTTCAAAATTTTAAGCTGAGACTTGGAGTGTGTGGGTGGGATACCTATATATTGCTAAATTGACAGAGTACAGCACGTAATTATGTTTTAGATGGAAGAAATGAATTTTTTTCAATGATAAAATTTAACATGGAATTTACCATTAACATCGATTTATGTCGATAAAACTGTCTTTTTTCAAACCTTTAGGCTGAGACTTGGTGCATGTGCGTGGGATACATATATGTTCCTAAAATGACAGAGTCCATCGCTTAATTATGTTTTAGATGGAAGAAATTGAATTTTTTTCGATGATAAATTTTAACATGGAATTGTCCCATTCAAATCTATTTATGTCGATAAAACTGTTATTTTTCAAAAATTTAAGCTGAGACTCGGTGTTTCTGCGTGGAATACCTATATATTCCGAAAACGGTAGGGTTAAGCACGTAATTATCTTTTAGATGGAAGAAATTGATTTGTTTGGATGATAAAAATCCAGCGTAAAATAATCGCCAATGGAGGCTTCGCTTCGCATGGTTGGCAATTATCACGATACACAGGGAACACTTTGACGTTCGTACTCATATTTCACCAATTTTTGTACCTGGCTTTCCAATCCTAAGTTTCAAGGGGAAATGTCTAATTTTACTCTATTTGTCGTTATATACATATTATACATATTTATCACACCATTTATTATTCATTTTCATAAAAAAAAAAGAAAAAAAAAGCCGAAGATGACATGTTTAAACTGTTTGAAGCACGAATTTGGCGATAACTTATCAGAGTACGTTATACTTGTGATAGTTACGTTACGCACACGTGTTCCAATATCCTATTGCGATAATCGCTTAACCCTTCAGTTTTCAACGGCATTTCAATTGGTTGAAATTTAAATTTCTCAAGTTCCAGCTCAACACGAATCTAGTGACCTAATTGGTAGAAATACTTTAGCAGTAATTCTTAGTTTTATAAGTCATAACTCTAATTTTATTGACGATACGAGCTCAACATCATAATATGTCACTGTTTATGGCGGTGTTATCCAAACGTGTGCTTTGATAATGGTTATAATTTTATTTTGCGATCAAACGTCAGTGCAGCCCAGCAGGAATACTAGACTGCTCGCCGGAAGTATATTTCGCCGGAACAATTTTCAGGACACTTCGCCGAGATTTTGGACAGTTCGCCGGAAACTGACGACAACTTCGCCGAAGGTTGGGACTATTCGCCGTAATTTAAGACATGTCGCCGAGATATAGGACTTTTCGCCGGAATATACGACTGTTCGCCGGAATAAATTTACTTATATGTAGGTGTATTGTGGGACAATTTGGACAAATATAACAAAATATAATTAAACTATATACTCATTTATTTTATTAGTCATATAATATGGAAATAAAAACACAGTGAACTAAAACATATATAAATAATCATAATAACAGTGAAGTGAACTAAATATGACATACATGTGTATCAAGAAAGATGCATAGCAATGCAATTCAGCCATTGCACAAAGGAACTCATTTGGTTTCATTGACTTCGTTTTCCTTTTATCAAACAGCTCGTGAATTGCTCGTTCTTTCTTTACTGTGCTGGCCTTCTGGTGAACATGCATGGAATAAATAAATCTTCACTTATATCAAGTTGGTGTTTATCGTACCTTTCATCGATAAGGTATATATTTTGGAATCAGATATATTGTATTTTGGAGTTAATAAATAATATTATACAACTGACCTATCTTTTTATATATCATAATTAAATAGCAGGTCTCAATTAATGAATTGTAATATGAACACACCTCAGGTAACAGTATTGTCGGTAAAACACAATTTATGGTAATAATCACACATGCCAGGAAGGAAGAATGGCTTCGGGTGAATTGTAATATGTAATATGAACACACCTCAGGTAACAGTATTGTCAGTCAAACACAAATGATGGTAATAATCACACGTGCGAGGAAGGAAGCCCGAAGTTTGTTTCATATGATTACTGTCATCGCAGGATTATAATACCTATGTCAATCAGTCTTCACTAATGACTAATTACGGGATTATAATATTCCGGCGAACTGTCACTCCGTCGAAAATGACTTTCGGCGAAATGTCCATTCCGCGAAATGTACTTCCGGCGAGGAGTCTAGATTGCCCCAGCAGAAACGCATAGGCACTAGTTCAATTCAGCAGAAACGCATAAGTCCTACGATTATAGTACACCCACTGAACGCGCTTCGCGCGTTGGTCAGTGGGTGAAAAAAATTGCTATCATGACTTCATTGTGTTAACAGTAGACACTGATAGAACCACATGAATAGTGGTCATTATATCAATGTGAAGACAAATATTTTGAGAATATATGTCTGCCGAAGGATCATGAGGGAAACTAAAAGCTGCCTCGAGGTAATTTATTTTTTTAGGAAAATTATACGGGTAATCAGTTTGTATTAGGGTCCTGCGAATTGGAGATTTTGATCGAATCGAATATTGAATCGAATTCTGGAAATCGAATCGAATAACGAATCGAATATCGAATCGAATCATATCTGTGTGTTGCATTCTCAATTGGGCATGTTTTGTCAACGATTAGACGATTTGTGAAACGTTCTATCAACTACATGCACGAAGTTCCATCATAACTTATGTCGAGAAAAAAAGGCAGATTTAAAAAAAACGTCCATGCGGCCGTCACGGCGATTAATATATAACCACTAAACTAAAATCACGCGAAATTTGTACAGTTTGCATGTATATGCAAAATTTCAAATCGACATTCGGAATCACCCATTGTTATAAACTTGAAGATGCAACAACAATCGCAGGGTAGCCTGATTATGTAGTGCTGGGTGCTTCTTGGACAGATGATTCCATAGATGGGTCATTGTCCCAGATGCCTGCGATTTATACACCAGGTTGCATTCATCTCACGTTTAAGTCCCTGCACTACCTGCAGCTTTATCATGTTTAAAATAAACATGAATAACGACGACATTTTGCCAAGTGTCAAAGAACGCTCCAATGCCGGGAACACGTGTTGTTTAAATTCTCAGCTATACTACATAATGCAGAATCTGAGACGGATAGACGGCAGATAACGCTAGCGGTTGCTCAGTCTCATAGCTATTATTATTCACGCGCATTGTCGGTCCATCGGTGATCTCCGAGCTTTTGGCTACCATGTTCAAAGCTAGAATTCAGGCGTATTTAGTAGTCCTATAGTGGCTAATTTCTGGTTATACTTATATTTAATATATATAATCGCCATGTACAATAAGAATTATAAGGTGCATATATACATAATTTTCTGTAATTAAGTGGCACAAAAACAGCTAAGATCGATGTGTGTACTTGTCCGTAAACAGCCTACTTTTCCATCAGTGTATATTGGAAATTTCGAGTTGGCAATTTCGACTCGAATTCGAATCGAATTTGACTTTCGAATCGAATCTCGAATCGAATATCGAATATTCGCAGGACCCTAGTTTGTATGCCGTAATTTTCTGCCTATATGACCTTACCTGTTTGGGTCCGTGGGCAGCAAGTAGATACAAGTGAGGCTCAGTGGTCGTGCAGCATGTGCTAATTTCATAATTTTCAATAATTCGAAGATACGAATACATGCAAATATTTTTTTGATTTGTAATTTGTGCATGATTAAAATAGGTCGTAAATATCTGGTCCATTTATTGAACGACGTATAGTCATGTCCATATAAATAAAACACCATACAACTGTTGTTAGCATTAAGTTTTTATATTTAAAACAATAATTATTCAGTGGGTGCGGGTGGAAAAAGTAACCCCTTAGCCTTAGTAAGCCCATCAAATTTTTATGTCTATGTTGTGACATAATTATCTTCATTTTGATTATATGATTAATTAATGAAATATTATAAAATTCAAACAGGTCTGGGTGATCCATTTGTCAATTTTGTGCTTAAGAATAAATGATAATGATTTGTGCTCATTTGTAAATAATTTGCGCTTAAGCGTAATTAATTTGTGCTTAAGAGTAAATAATTTGCACTTTTGCGCAAATAATGAATAAATGTGAAAATGCTTTCCTTCTCTTACAATTTAGTTAGACCGGTGTCAGAGAAGGTACTGACAGGAAGAGTTTAGACCAATTGGTCTAGACGTTTCAGACCGATCGGTCAAATAAAGAACATTCGATGGTTCACCAATATGGGATGCGATTTTAACATTTGTACCTTATTTGCGCTTGAGCATAAATATGATCGATAATTTTTTGATTCTAAAGTTTAAGTAATTTGCGCATGGCCTCCCATACACCTATTCACCTAGACCTGATAAATTCCCATGAATCATGATAATTTTCAAACGGAATGACAACTTGTTATCAAATAAACTGCCAAATGTCTTTTTCAACTTTAAGATTTTTTTTTATGAAAATTTTATGTCTTTATCTATTGGCAAATTGTCAACATTCAATCTGTTTAGACTGATTGCCCAACACATTTAGACAGATCGGTCTAAATTAAGATTGATTTGTGGTTCACCCATATTGGTATGGGAGGCCAAATTCATATTTAATAGCTACTTATGCTTAAGGGTTCAAAATAGATTTAATATTGAGAGAATCCAATTAGTCATAAAGCACTGAAAATTGAAAAATACACTTAAGCGCACTGCCATTACGCTTAAGCATAACATATGTTTATAGCCTTATTACCTTACATATAATGATATAATCTAAGCTCGATATTTGTCAAAAGTTTCTAGCATCAGGAATTGGCTGCATCCATTTCAGCTTCAGGGGAGTTTTCACATATGGAATATGAATTACGCTTAAGCGTATTGACATTACGCTTAAGCATAACGACATTACGCTTAAGCGTAATGGCTTTACGCTTAAGTTTAATAGATGATGCTTTGAAAAACATAATGGAAATCTGAATTACGCTCATGTGTAATGTCTTAATGCATTACACTTAAGCGTAATTGGCTATTAAATGTGAATTTGAACTCCCATACAATATGGGACATGGTTTTAATATTTACTTCTTATTTGCACTTAAGCATAAATATGAAAATTATGATCTTTTCGTGCTTAAGCGTAAATGATTTGCATTTGAGCAAAATAATTTGCATTTACGCGTAAGTGATTTAAAGGGGTACTGTACGCCATTTTCAATAAATTCCCGGTGATAACAACGATCTATTATCGATACTATATAGAAATATAAGTAATTTGAGTCGAAGATGTATTCTGTAAACGCTCAGGTTAATAGGCTATCTTAAAATTTAATAATTTAAAAGTTAATAATTTAATATAAATTGATTTTATGGCTCCAGCCATAAAATGGCGTCTCTTAAAATTCGAATTTCCGTGTACAAAACGTAATCAAATTATAATTGAGGGATACTGGATTAGGAAAACAATTGCACACACGATCGTTTGAAACATTATGCTTATACGGGGAGAAAACCCAAGCCACTCATTGACTAGTGACGGTACACTAACTTAAATGAGTATATGGGACTACTAAGCATATAATATAATGTTTATTTGATTCATTTGGTTGAAAACTTTACAAAAATTACTCGACAACGACAATTTGTATTTTTGCATTCCGGTAAATTTGCCATCCGTAACAATACTTCGTACTCAACAGACTTTCAAAAAATGGAAAAGTTGTTAACTTATTCTCCGACTCGGGGATTATAGAAACCAACAACAACATCTTGGGTACAGTACCCCTTTAAGCTTAAGCGCAAATAAGGAATAAATGTAAAAGTACATGCCATTCCATAAACATGACCTAAAGTTCTAAACCTGATAAATTACTGTGAACATGACCAATTTGAAACAGCATGACAAATTTTTATCAAATTTACTGAGAAATTTATTTTTCAACTTGAAGTCTTTTTGATGAATTTTTTTTTATATCTTATCCATTGACAAAGGCATAATCTTATTTGTTGAGTTTGAAATGTTCTGTCACTTCTCTATCGTGTTGGTGCCCATATATGAGCTTTTGTGCTGATACAAAATATGTGTGAAGATTTCGTGTAAAGTTGAAGTCGAAACCGAAAGCATCCTATAATTAAATGTTTGTAGATACATACATGTCAAGATTCCCGAAGATAAGATTGTCCGGCCATCAGGAAACATATCTGTGATCACCCATTGAACCAGTCTAAGTTATTTGCTGTGATTTTAACACTAGAATGTGTTTCAGTCGCTTCGAAATAAAATGGCGACCTCCAATCTGGCCGTGTGCTCCACGGAAACAGTAACGACAACTCTTGAAGACTATCGGTCAAAACCAATATATGGTATTGAACATGTCCTCAAAACCAAGGGATTCAGATTTGGTTTTGATCAAAACCAAGGGAATCAGATTTGGTATTGATCAATACCAATAAAAACCGAATTTATTGTCAGTGTAGTCGGGGGTGGGTAGGTGGTTCAGCAGCCCGGCTTACACATTTTTTCCCGGCCCTGTAAAGTTTTTCCTATAGTTATTTTTCTTCAAAATAATGGGACAAAAGATTTTAAGAATGCTTCTATTATGTAATATGTATGCACTTAACTCTTGGTAGGGGGGTTGAGTTAACCATCAGTTAATAATGAGGGATGACGCCAAGGGATAATAAAAAGGTCAGCTTGCTAAATGTTTTCACCAAGGATCTATCAATGCACATTGACATGGAAAGGCTCATATTTAAATAGTTCTATTAAAAATAATTTATTCAACCAGATATAAATAATAACATAACACAATAATAGATTTTTCAAATAAATGTAAACTCTTCACTGAACTCTTCAAATAAAAATAGACTATTCAAAAAACCATAATAAAATAAAACAAAGGTGTTAAAACAAACTTTGACATAATTCAACGATATTCGGTATATTTGTCTAGGATCACCTCTTGATGTGTGCTGTAGAATTTGAATGATTGTTTTTTTTTAAATATGGCCGCTGGCAGCCATATTGAATTTTACTCTTTGCATCACTAAATCGTTTAACACATCCTGCAGAGCTTATCCCTAGTCCGATCATCACCAACCTTCACATGGATCTTCGGTGTGACATCTCGTTGGGTGCCGCCTACCATTTTTTCTCTCAATTTTGTAAAAAATAATTGCTGCCAGCAGTATCTTGGATTTTAGTCTTTATATGACCAAATACTTTAGCATACCTTACAGGTCACATTTCTCATCCAATCGTCACCAAACTTGATATGGATCTTCGAAGAGACCTCTAGGTGGGAGCCTCCATTTTTCCCCAAAATTTGTTTAAAACAAACATGGCCACCAGCAGCCATCTTGGATTTCAAATGTCAATCACCCAGCAGTCCCTGCGGCCCACATTTATTGGAGAATTGTTTTGAAACTTTACAGTCTTTTTGGAAAATAAAAAGTAGGATGCTTCTATAATCATGATACGGAACATTGATCGGATAATATCAGGAAAACTGAGTAAAATAGTCATTTGAAGCAGTTTGGCGGGGGTGGGTCCCTATCCCAGAATCGGGAAAAAATAAAAATTAGGGGGTGTTGGGGACCCAGAGTGGGGGAAAATATAAAAATGCGCCTAGTGTCCGGAAATTTGTTCCTGACCACCCACTGAATAGATAGGAAATAACTAACACGAAATTACCAATGCTGCACATCGAAATATGTAAAGTAGATTTTAATATCAGATTTTGCATTGATAAGATTTATAATATTTGATGAACCATTATCAATGCACCAAGCTGACGGTCGGTGGTTGAGACAGAAGAATGTCATCCTTCACCAAACCGACATCCTCAATCAACTGATAATGGTTAGTGCGTTGTAGTGTTAATCGTTTCTCATCAAGCCACTGATCAAATTTAGTTAAAATATGAATCTCTCTTTCTGAGTGTCTATAAACGGTGGAGTGACTTTGGCGCTTTTCGTTTCGATGCAAAAGGCGAGTTTTGTTGTGAAACATATAGCATCAACACGCATTGACTGTGTTGCAGTAACTGGCTCAACTTGAGCGGATGGTTTGTGAGCAACGTCAGTAGACATATCCATGGCATGTGATACATATCTTGGGAAGGAGTTAGATCAGTTACGTCAAGTTGTGTCGCTGGTGAGACATGAATGGTTTTGGTCTGGCTGTAACAGTTGTCTGTCTGAGTGCTGGTATCAGCATACTTTTTTGTAGAAAGGACAGTCGAGTATATGTGTGGTTGATTTGATGGTCGAGTGACTCGAGCACCAATTATTTTCTTTGCATGAATATATGATAGACGTTTCTCAGACTGACGCCTTTGAATTTTTAATTAATAGTCCCATCTGGGACATGAACAATCCATTGCAGCATGTGAACCTTGAACACTTTTTTGGATTAGTACAATCCTTATAATCATGACCAGAAACAAAACAGCGTTCGCATATGGTTTCTTCACTTTACAATGTTCCTGGTCATGACCATACCCCTGAAACATCGTAAGGGATTTGGAACGTATGTAGACAAATCTATATTCAAGGATCCAACATACAATGCTGGTGGATGTTCGCACAGATTGATAATCAAAAGACAACTATGCAAAGGAACGTTTAGTCCATCAGCTGTCTTAGACAATCCTGATCATTTTGACAGATATCAACTTTCCGGCAATACTTTGAAGTATCTTATCAATGATAAATACAAAGAGTATTTTCATAGATAAGAACCAAGTACTGAAGGAATACCCCAGCATCATTGGAACTAAGTGAGTCATCATTCTTACGATCAGGTCGTCGTTTTTATTATTTGAGTTGCCATATAAAAAGCTAAAAATCGGCAACTAGCCCAGCAGTCGCCGCGGACTACCCTTCGAGCTCTGGTCTGGCCAAAGAGTGGTACATAGCTGAGGCGGTGACACGTTTAGCCACCGCATGTAGTAGTCTCCCTGTACTTCACACAATGAGTGGGCGTGGACAATACAGGATTCAACAATCAGCAGGACAAACACCAACGAGACAGGAGAGAACAGAAAGATACGTGAAAAAACCCAGCAAAAAGCGCTGCAAACATCAGACGAACAATACAACAGAAAACACAAATTAAATCTGAAACACGGTGGAGAGGCGTGACTGGCTGATTTATTAAAACGAGGTCAACTCAACAACCCGTCGTGAAGAGATGTAGTACCATGAGCTAAGCCGTATCCGCAGGTCGCTGCCTCACGTGATACGGCCGCCCTGGTACCTCCATGACACCACACCTCACGCGATGCACCCCACGACAAACGGTGTGCCACAGTAGGGGATGCTTACCCATTGCAATGGGGCGGTAGGAATAGTATACCCCGGACCCACATGGGGTCTGTATATCCAGATGTTACCTTCAGGCACCCGGACACATCATCGGGCGTCTCAAATATCGGAATCTCCGTTCTGATTTCTACAGAAGAGAGTTTCTTGTGTAAGATAATATTATCTGGTATGTCTTTCAGATGTGTTCCACGGTATCACAACCACTGAACGCAGTGTTGTATATAACATGTAGAATACATAGACAGAACACAACGCGCATCTTAATCGAGACTCTTTTATCGAATGAGTTGCGGATGGCGCAAGGATATATTTCGCGAGAGCGTAGCTCGAGCGAAATATATCTTTGCGCCGTCCGCAACGAGTTCGATAAAAGATTCGAGATTATGATGCAAGTTGTGTTCTGTATTTATTCTACACCGTTCAGTCAGATAAGTTCAATCCATGAATGTCACCTACATTGTTACTATAGCTACCTCTATTGTGATTTAAGTCTGACAAATAACCAGTAATTATGGGGGATCACCGGAAGCGGATGATCGACGTAATGTACGTCATCTTTCTTGGCGAAAACGTCAACAAGAATAGTTCCGGCTTGTATTCCACTAGAGGTATACACTAATATGTATTCAATGGCTGGGATTCCGTTGAATACATGTGTCTCACGTCAATGGGTGTTGAATAAAAACCGGAACTAGACTTTACTTCGTGTTAACGTCTGAATGCAATAGCGATGACGTACATATGCTTGTTTGACATCAGTTGTGTCAACATGCAGAATATCGTCATCGGAGTGTTATTGATAATGAAAATAACAAATTCCTTTGATTCGTTCTTTGTAATACTAGTTTAACAAACTTGTTATCATTTCATAGGTGTACCGACCGCGAACGCCTTCATATTATGTTCTTGTTTGGTGCGTGAAACTGATAAGTTAGTATTCCATCGCTATGCCAATTGAAGGAATGCAACATTCTACTAAACAAGACGAAAATATTCATGTGAGACCAGAAAATGAGGATTTGATGTGGCTAAAATGTTTTTAATTTGGTCAAAATAAATCAAAATTAGCCAAAAGATTTTTCGGCCCAGTTAATGCTCATTTGTGAGATCATATAGTTCGGTATCTATATGTGAAAATCCATATACGACAATGATCAATTCAGCTATTGTATCCATTTAAAGATAAATTATGGACATGTTTGGGTGCGTGAAACTGATAAGTTAGTATTCAGATGCTATTGGAGGAATATAGTATTCTACTAACATCGCCGAATATAATAATAATGATAATAATGACCAGTTTTATATAGCGATTAAGCAATTACTTGCTCTAACACGCTTGGTACAATATTACCCCAGTCATTTCTACAAGCCAACCAATGAATCGACTGCAGCCATTGCAGGCGCTGCTCTAGTTTGATCAGAACATGTTCTGATACTCATCAGTATGACAAATCAAGCAAATCGACCGTACCACTCCATAGAAAACGTCGTCAGAACTACGCTCAATTGTAAATATTTATTACTCGATTCGGGACACATCTATCGGCGATAAACTAACGAACACGATTTTCGCCATCGAGAGTCACTGCATTTGATTTATATATAATAATGACGGTGTGTGTTGTCAATTTGGATATACTATTTGTAAACATTACTACTTTGAACAAGATTATTCTCCATTACTATTTGATCACCATATCGGAGTGTTTCACATCACTTTAATACATCCAATATCACATAGCTATAGTCACTTTTAGATTACAATAATGATTTATTTATTGGGGTTTAACGTCGTTTTCAGCAGCCAGGGCTATATCACGTCATTGGCAGTTTTATTGGTGGAGGAAACGTTCATGCACTAAGGAAAGTCAAACAGTGATTTCATTGGCTGGAAGAATTACCCATAGTGCCCGGCGAAACCACCGACCTAAACGAGTAACTGGCGACCCCCCCCCCCCAGATAGCGATATGGGATAACAAGTCAGCAATGACTCCACCGGGAATCGAACCCATATCTCCAGCGCTGGAGAGCGAGACTGTCAGGAGCAGAGCTCCTTACCGACTGGGCCACCGAGGCTCCTACACTAATGATGCTATATCACACAATTGATGCCAGTAGTTGAACTCACACCGCACGTAAGTGGTACGTCCTATTAACGAGTAGACTAATTCAGTTCGCTTATACCAAGATCAAAACCAAAGGTGAATCACCAGGTATACACCATGAACATATGTAGATTGTCTCCAGTACCAAGAGACCTGGTGGGTGACATTAAGCTGTTTAATCTTACGTAAAAAATAAATTGGCATAATCGAAAACTACGCAGTTTTCGTGAGTGAGTCGATTTTTAATCGATGAACCACCGATTCGATGCCCGGAACTAGTGGATTATATTCCCAATGGAAGTTTATACAGGGTTGCTCCATCATCTTTATGACAAGATAGTAATTTCCTAATAACTACCTCTGACTTGGTCGTCTAGACATGAAATCAAAGAACTCACAGAGCTACCAAACAAGGTTGAATGACGGCAGGTTGTCAAACTCTGATCTCTCATATAGCCAGGTCAATATATATGAGTATGCCAGAGCACAATGATATCGCATAGCTCACAGACACCATTCTCTTCATTCCCTATCTAGAAACCGACATCAGTCATAGACGAAATTCTCGAACAATGGACTGGTGTCAACCCAAATTAAGACCCAAATAGAGTACTCAGACACGCAGTCAGGTACATATTTTACAACCGACTAAACCGATATCACTCCATATCTACTAATTAACTGACTAATTACCCAGACTTCAGCCGCCATGTGGGACCAGATCGACCTACCAAGACCATAAGGTTGGGTCAATTAATAGAATATTACCGCCTTGCTATAGGATTAGTCATCCTTCGCCCCTAATAACTCGGGAAATATACAGCAAATGATTGATACGGTAGAATCATCCATCATCAGACGATATATCCTCTTGTCAGCAAGATATTGTCTGAGACGGCTCAACGATCAGCATCGAAAGCAAGAGTTAATCCCCTTTGTGTGCGTCATGAGTTTGTGATGTAAATTGGTGCAGCGTTTCCAATAAATGAGGACTGATTGTGCGATCTATGACATCATCTAAAGATTAATCAGAAATGAAAGGTTCCGTTACAATTTACAAAAGATGCAAGCAGAATGCTGGTGCACAACACTGGTTAGAATAGATAGATGTACAATAATCGCTCCCATGCAGTATTGTCGTCGAAATGTATCTGCTTATATAATTTCCCACCACGTGTGCCGACACCTTGTATGCATCAACACAGGGTGGAATATAGTTACGCTGGAATATAGTTGCGCTGGAATATAGTCGCGCTGTACATTTGTATAATTATGTTAGAGTCAGACTGTAAAATCAGTCATTTCGTGAAAAGACTTAAACTGTCAGCTATCTCAGAGATTGCTTAACGTATATGGAATCTCTGGACGAAATATGTGAAGTGTGTTATGTTATCAGAAGAACCCATTGTCAATTTTGCTATTAATATATATTCATATAACGTGACAACGAACATTATAATATAACAAGAAGCGTAATTTATGATCATAGTAAAACTGATGTGGCAGTGTGATTACATACTGTAGTTGATTAGCCTTGAATAATTTGTTTCGCGTGCGTGTACGTGGAAGACTTGTTCCGCTTACCAACGGCTTGGTCAGGCGTGGGGGGGGAGTCTTATGATATTTTTCAAGACACAATGTCGGTGCCGGTAAAAAATGAGTAGTGCAATTATTTTCCTACTCTGAAATTTACTCATGTTTTTCCTAATTTAACCTAGTAAAGACTCTTACCTGCATTAATATATCATTCAGAACACATTTAGCTCCAAGTAGGGAGTCTGTATATGGTCTGATAAATACATCAATATGTTGTATGAGACCAAAGTTCAAGTTATGTGAAACGCTCCGATATGGTGATCAAATAGAAATGGAGAATAATCTTGCTCAAAGTAGATATTTTTACAAATATTAATCCAAATTTACAACACACACATTCATTCTTAGATATTAATTAAATGCAATGGCTTTCGATGGCGAAATCATTTGCGTTGGTTTATCGCCGATAGTTGCGTCCCGAATCGTGTTGTAAATATTTTCAATTGCGCATAGTTCAAACGAAGTTTTCTATGTAGTTATATGGTCGTTTCTTTGAGATTTTCGACGATTTCAGTAGAATGTTGCATTCCTCCATTTGGCATAGCGCCTGAATATTAACTTATCAGTTTCACACACCCGCACAAGTCCATAATATGTCTTTAAATTATACAGGTATGGAATTAGATTTTTGTGATTATAGGCACAGGTAGGCAGTGGATTTATGTTTCCAATAATATCAACACACTGTATTTCATATGAGGAATGATAAATTATTATTAAAATTTATTGATCATATATATGTAACATTACAAGTAATGCAAAATATAAAACTCTAAAAATATATAGTGGACCTGGCTTGACAGATAACTATCTTCCATATCTAACAAAATTTAATTAAAGTATACGGAAACAACTAAAGCAGGACCTCTATGGGATACAAACTATGCTGTGATGTTCTGGACGGTTGAGGTTACGTGCCAGTTATATGTGAACCCTGCTCGTTATCGTGGTCTGCATTCATGGGAAGATTGAAAATTAACACACGAGCCATTATGAACGAAGATTTAAGTTGGCGGCGAAGGATGGGGTCGAAATGATAGTTTGTTTCACAAAATAAAGTACCTATTTTAACATGATTGAAGCAGATTGGCATAAAACTGTTTCTCGCCATTTATCAATGGTCAATATTCAATAGTTAATAATAACATTTTCGGTAAGGTACATAGCGGATACGCCACCATAAGTCATCCTAACGAGTCTGGCACAAATCGCGGAATGAATTGTGATGCATGCAATGGGAGAGTACTTATATTCGTGTAAGTTACAAATGTATCATTGGAGTGATTTCCCAGTGCGAATCACCATATGCACGATTTTAATCTATCAATAATCATTAACGCCGTGATATGGCCAAGCGATACCCCTGCACGCAAACAAACTCAGAGTGGCTGAACCGTACAGACATTAAATCGGAATTCGCTTTCGCCAAGACGAAAAATTCTATTTTTAGAACGTAAATGCGACAGAAATATCACAACAACACCACAAAACCAGGTTTCAGACGGACAGACGGTTGCACCACAGCTATAAACGTAAGTATATATAGACATTTGTCGATCGTAAGCGGGCTCCATTTGTCCATTTGAGCGAAGGACTCTTTTTAATAGATAAAAACGGCCTTTGATCACTTCAGAAAATATTTTTTTGCAAAATTTCCCTCTTCAAATGTCATTTTAATACATATACAGCATATGTAGGAAATACCAATATATTGCAACGGAAAGGCCGTTATGTGTGCAACATATACTGACATGCCCTTGGCACGAGAGTATTCACAATCTGAAAGTAGAGACTATTTATTTGGACACCCCACTCGTCAGTCTCTGTACGCCTAGTTGTTTAAGTTGATGATCACTAGTTGCCAAAAATATGTACGTCAAGTTGTGATGATGGTATTTGTGTGCAAAGACGAACCCATGAATTAGGTTTCCATATCAGACATACTCCGCCTCCCGATGGTCATCATTAACCTTCAATCCGATTTCTCGAACAAATTTGTTCTTAGTCAAGCACCGAACGTAACTATCTTTATCAATATATACCGTGCTGAAATATTTAAGTATATCTGAGATCTATTTTAAAATGCGTTATGACATTACTATTGTTTACATGATGTAGTTAATCGAAAAACATGGTACACAATTTTCCGGTAAGTAAACATAATATAATAATGTAGAATTAATCTTATTGAAAAACATAATATAATAATGTAGAATTAATCTTATTGAAAAACATAATATAATAATTAGAATTAATCTTATTGAAAAACATAAAACCTCAAGGCTTGAACGTTCGTTATCAGTTGACAGTGGAGTGATTTGTTTGTTTTTGTTTTTTGTTGTTGTTGTTAATTATTTAATTAATTTCTTCTACCGCCGTTATTACCTACACAAGGGTACCCCGAGTCATTACACAGAATGTGGTTTAAATCGGTCTCGGGGTCTGGGAGAAAAATCCGAACAGACAGACAGCTCCTATTATTTTATATCTATAGATAAATAATCCGTGCACGTGTAATGAGAGGTCCTTCATTTTAAGCCTGTCCCAGTGAAAACGACCGAATTCATTAGGAGATATCTATAAATCACTAGGAGATATATGTTAATTTACGAGGATATACCTCTTAATCACTAGCAGATAGCTACAAATAGGGGATAAATAGAGGAACGGCGACCCATCAAAAAGTAAGTCGCCCCACATAATACCCTCTATCTCCTGTGTTATTCATCTGATCGTGTTTTGAAGTAATGGGGAATATGGTAAGTGCAGTATACATTGCGGTTATTAATTATCCCGATGGTTTTATGACCTTCTTATTGTAGCTTCATTGGAAAATTTGCCATTTTAAAAATTCACACTTTCAACTTTGACCCTTAACGGAAACGTGTGTTGATGGGTAAATCGGACGAATAACACAGGAGATATAGGGTAATATATGAGAGGGGACTTATTTTGTTAGGCGTTTAGTACGATCAACGATACTATGCCTTTAATTTGCTATTTTGTAAACAATATTTACTGGCAGTTTTTATGGAAATGTTGTAGAGTAATGTAGAATTTCGAGTAAAAATGCCAGCAAATGTTTAGGACAAAGAATTAGTTTTAAAATATATCAAAATCACAGGTGGGCCTGGACAAAATACGTCCATGTTTTGTCTAAAATGTGGGCATATATAAATAGTTCTGTGTTCAGGGACTTTTTGTGTGGGAGCGCTATCTACACCCAATTGTTTTGTGGTTTCAATATGAATCTTAATCGAACTACCAATGGGCAGGGTGGTGTTGGGAGGAATTTTCTCCAATCGTTTGTCTATGAGTCTCTGCCGGAAAATGAAGTTCCGGCCAGTCGATATACATGTAGTGATACCCAGGGGGCACTCGCAGTCACGACTCCTTCGTCACATCACCGCAAATACAAGGCGATGGTACACATACAACCTGTAGTTTTTGTTATTAAATTCCCACGTATACACAATTTCATCACAGAATATAACATATAGCCCCCACCCCAAATACAGATTTGTTTCATGAGGAGTCGAATAAAAGTCGCTAAATGTTAATAGGAATACCTTTTTTGATTCAGAGAGAGTCTATTAGTTCAATGGCGTAACATTTCCAAGACATAGTTATGTTTAAATGGAAAGGAACATATCATTACTGTACGATTCCTGTACGATGTCGCAACTGGTGATTGTCGTCGTACACAACTAGGCGTACAGAGACTGACGAGTGGGGCGTCCAAATAAATAGTCTCTACTTTCAGATTGTGAATACTTTCGAGCCAATGGCATGTCAATATATGTTGCACACATATCGGCCTTTCCGTTGCAATATAGTGGGATTTCCGTCAGATGCTGTATATGTGTTAAAATGACATTTAAAGAGGGAAGTTTTACGATAAAATTATTTTCTGAAGTGATCAAAGGCCGTTTTTATCTATTAAAAAGAGTCCTTCGCTCAAATGGACCCCCATTACGATCGGCAAATGTGTACGTACACTATATAGTTACGTTTATAGCTGTGGCGCAACCGTCTGAAACCTGGTTTTGTGGTGTTGTTGTGATATTTCTGTCGCATTTACGTTCTAAAAATAGATTGTTTCGTCTTGGCGAAAGCGATTTCCGATTTAATGTTTGTACGGTTTAGCCACTGTGAAACTAAGCCAATGGTCACTTGATTTTGGTAACCCAACAAACCTAAACCCATAGCTATTTCATTGTGTTTCATAATGGGGATCACATAATTCTGCTATTGGGCTCTCCATGGTGTTTTATAATGGTGATCACACAATTCTGCTATTGGACTCTCCATGGTGTTTTATAATGGGGATCACATAATTCTGCTTTTGGACTCTCCATGGTGTTTTATAATGGGGATCACATAATTCTGCTTTTGGACTCTCCATGGTGTTTTATAATGCGGATCACATAATTCTGCTTTTGGACTCTCCATGGTGTTTTATAATGGGGATCACATAATTCTGCTTTTGGACTCTCCATGGTGTTTTATAATGGGGATCACATAATTCTGCTATTGGACTCTCCATGGTGTTTTATAATGGGGATCACATAATTCTGCTTTTGGACTCTCCATGGTGTTTTATAATGGGGATCACATAATTCTGCTATTGGACTCTCTATGGTGTTTTATAATTGGATAATATAATTCTGCTATTGGACTCTCCATGGTGTTTTATAATGGGAATCACATAATTCTGCTATTGGACTCTCCATGGTGTTTTATAATGGGAATCACATAATTCTGCTATTGGACTCTCCATGGTGTTTTACAATGGGGATAACATAATTCTGCTATTGGACTCTCCATGGTGTTTTACAATAAACATCTCCAAACTGGACACCATTCTGATCGACAACTGTGTTAGCTTTAGAAAGCCGATGTCGCCGTTACAAAGAGCGATCACAAATTCTCAATTATACCAATTAAGCAAGCAAGCTGACAACACTAATATTCTTTAGCAGCAGTCCCAGGATGGTACTGCCATGACACATTCCATTTAAACGATGCGGTATGGAATGTTGTATGAATATTGATTTTGGGGATTCTGACCATGATTTTTGATGGAAATGGGTAGAACTTTGTTAGGAAGTAAGTAGCACAATGCTGTAAAGCTATGCTAGCTGACCCATTAACACCAGAGTTTATTACGTTCATCCAATTTGGCAGCCAAAAGAAAGCAATTACATGCACATTATATTCTGCTATATTAACGCCAAAACTACTCACAATGTGTCGATGGATTCGACTAATCCGCCCACCTACATGTATGACATACGTCATACATAGTTGGTAGAGCGGTTGGTAAATTCGGGACTGGCGGTGTTCAGCCATTTTCACAGAAATGAAACTTCTATGTATACTTATAATAAACGCCGGGTTCGACGTATTACGTTGTTTCATAATTTAATAATACATCGACGTATATCGAAGGCCGTGTGTCCGTCTAAGTGGTCCTGCTAATTAACTCGGATATTTGTGGGTCCTACTATTTTGCTTTAATCTATAATATATAATATTTTGCTCTGGTAGCGCCAAGCGATGACAAGAAATTTCCGTCATTGTTCCCAAGTTCGCGGCCTTTGGCTATTCTGAACGAATTCGAGGAAAATACATTATATTTACAAACATAAGCAAAATAATTATGCGATGTAGAATGTTTAAATAAGTGAGCATCAACTATAGCGTTAAATTCAGACCCCGTCGCGGTTTAAACTTTGAAATTATGTTCGCTTGTGTTTCAGATCGGGTTTGTTCAATCTACCAACGTAATGAATTAAAACTGAGTACACTATTATAATGACATCCATATGGAAGTAATGTTATTTTCTTTCTGCTCTGATCCTAAACCCAAGCTGACGATTCAGACTATTGCTTATTCAAATGTACAGTATGCTGCAAATATGTTGTGTGATGACAATCTGTTTGGTCATAATTCCATGACTATTTCCAAAATTTTGTATATGCGTGTATGTGTTCGACGTTCGAATGCAAAGTTCACAATATATCTACCAAACCTTGTGCTTACATACTTCGCTATACAATAGATTATGAGTGGCGTTTATTGTTAAATGTGTTTTTAGTTGTAGCAGAGAGGCTAAACATGCACCATAACGTAAATGTTAGTGGTTGGGAGAGGCCGCGTAGATAACTGCTACACGTGTTTCGGTTTATTGAATTAGAGTCAAAGACGTTTTTGCGATAATTGGATAAACACACTTGATTTATATTCTATTAGCTGGTGGTGGTGTACATTTATTTACCATGCATGCTACAAGTTCGAATTGTTCGGTGACATTTACTAAATAGAGCATGTCTTTTCGTTGAGTATGTGGGTATATATATAGCGCGAAGCGTCGTAAACTAAATGCCAACCCCACTGGGCAATATACGGGAGTAATCAACTTCAAGCCATGCTCTATTTATTTTTTTAAATATCTAACCGACTGAGCCACCACATTTTAGTGTAGTCCAATGTGTAAAGTTACCTACCCAATACTGAATAGTCACAGAGACCATTCTTCGGGCCCGAACTTCAATTGGCAATGCACATGGCGAATTAGGTCAACATAAGCCGATCTGCGATGGTGAAGCTGGTTTTAATCAAATTAAGCGCGGATAGATAATTATGACAACTTCGTGATATGACCCTGCAAGTACTGTAATATTGCATCGTGCGACAACGCCTACGTTCCCTCAGTAGATCGTATTGGCCCGAGGGCTTTCATTTTAGCGGACAACAATGATCCAATTTTCTATCAAGTGGAATACGTGGTTGTCTGGAAACATCAATGCCAAGCAAATATTGCAAAATGGTGGCGCCATTCCGTGCTCCCGAGCTACAGTGTTACCCAACTTTGATCTCCATTGGACCAAATTGTGTCAAGACCCGAAGGTATTTGCTAATGGTTTCGAGAATTGTTTGGTAACTTCTGTATCTTAAACCAACAGAGGAAATTCTCACTTAACACTCAGATTAATCCCCGGGGATCACAAATCTATCCAAGCAATCCGTTCAGCGCGAGAAGCGAGCATTTATGTCTGTCGCCCAAGAACCATGAACCTCCATGGGACAAATAATAAGCACGCATATGATGGCATCTACTCATAATTGCTCCCTAGCGAGCCGCAGTGTTCGCCGACCGTCTAGTGAATTTCGATGGCCGATATTGTCATCGCCGTGTTCAAGTTTAGAGGAATCATTGAACTAAATGGTTTCCCAGTGTTAACTTTTTAGCAACATTCACTGAATTGAAGCCTGCACGCCACTCCAGAGTGATGATTACCCAGATAGATTGACACCAACTGATCACGAAAATGCAAGAGAAATCAGAGGTCATGTGTTTACTTTTAAAAATAATTCCCCAAACGTACCACGTAGCCAAATTTTAACTGGAAAAACCCAGAACTACAGCATGTAGTTAAATAAATTTCCCGCTCACAAAAATGCATTCCCCATTAATTCACCAGTTCAAAATATTTAGATATGAGATACAAATCAAATAAACAAGAGTTCATCCTTTAACAATGTGACACATGTATCAGGTGAAGGCCATTCTTCGGTTTCCTTCACCTCTACCATTCCACGGTGCACTCGCTCCCCGACTGCGGAACACAGTAAGCTCCCTGATTCCCAGAGGAAGGATTATGCCTGCGTGTTGAAAGGCTTCCATTCGCATTAATGCATGATTAAACCTACGATAAGAGGGACATGACAGTACGTGTATCCGCTTTGTCTCCGGTACTAGACTTACTCCATATATGGTTTATCTTAAAGTCCAACAACGGATTCTTCATGTCCGGTTTAAACCTAGTTTAGGTAAACGTGTAGGTTTAAACGGCCGTTTTATCAGCTAAATCAGTGGCCAAAATCCGAGACCGCAGTTCTAAATGACGTATTATTCATCTAAGCATTAAAGTGTCTATATCGACAGCTAAAACAATCGTATCTGCTTAAATGCGAACCGCCGCGTTCTGTCGGCAGAGGAAATCGTTAATTACGACATTGTGTTGATTGGAAATGTGTACGCGAGAAGCTCTAATATCTGTAATGTGTGCGGAGATAAGTTGTTTTGATTTTCTTTTGTAAACTGTGATCATTTTATAATTTTTGCGTTTAATAACTTTAAGCCGGCACAAAAACATGTCATTCGACGATTCAGCTAAACCCGGTTAGGGAGGCTAGGCCTTCGATTGAGAATCCGTATTTTCTGGACCGCGCTTTACATGAGTGGAGCTGTACATAATATCGATTGACGGCGTGTCAACAAGGTGAAAGCGTCGGCTTGGTATTGACATGTCACAGATGATTCATTGTCACGCGGGGTTGTTATAACGCTTGTGCTTATTCGCGTTAATTGAGGGCGGGCTGATAAACATTATGTCGGTCTGCTTATGGTAACTTGGTAGTTTGATTGCATTCTAATATGACCGAATCAGCCAGCCACTGTACGACCACAAACGCCATCTTATGTAGACACGGTGTGGCTGGACCGTTAAGCGTGTAAGTTTAAACAAGGTGTTTAGTGGATTTGTTTAAACTGAGATAATGGAATTCTTTGTAGTAGGAAACGTCAACAATAACATGCTAGGAATCAAGAGACAAGAGACTCTCCTATTCGTTACATTTCATCCATATATATATGTTAGTTTAAAGCGCAAGGATACCGACTGGCGCAAACATATGACGCCGTTACGTAGTACTATGTTGATTGATTGAGGGTTTAACGTCGTTTTAGCCACTAGACCTTTGCACTAGACCTGTGTAGATACATCAGACAGTGGATTAGATTAATACATAGAGCTATTACAAATAATAGGAATGTTTCCACTTGGAGTCAGGAATATAAGTACTAGAACTGACTTATGTGCATGCAAACTATACAACATATAAAAATAGGGCAAGCATACATAATAAATAGACTGTGTTGCAGTAACTGGCTCAACTTAAGTGGATTGTTTGTGAGAAACGGCTGCATCGGCAGTAGATATATCCATGGCCTTTGAGACATGTTCTGGGACAGGAATTATATCAGTTACGTCAAGTACTGTTGCTTGTGCCATACGAATAGTGTTGGTCCGGCATCAGCACACTTAGTAGAAACAATAGCAGGGTATGTGACTGGTTGAATTGAAGGCCGAGCACCAACTATTTTCTTTGCATCGAAATATGGTAGATGTTTCTCAGCCTAAAATCGTTGAATTTTGAATTCATAGGCCCATATGCGACATGAACGATCCATTACAGCATGTGGACCTTGACAGTTTCAGCACATTTTGGCTCAGTACAATTATTATGGTCATGACCAGAAAGAGCGCCCACATATAGTTTCTTTACTTTTACAATGTTCCTGACATTGACCATATACCCCTGGCATTTATAATATATTAAGCGGTTGGGAACATATGTAGACAAATATATCTTCATATTTCCAACCTTCAATGCTGGCGAATGTTCGCGCCGATTGAAAGTCGAAAGATAACTATGTAAAGGAACGTTGATTCATCAACCGTCTCAGAAAATATGCGAACATCAGTAACTCCCTGTGGTGCCAACTCAGCCAATATCTCCGACTCGGAGATACCACAGGCTCCCAAAACTCCACAGCTACTATTCAATGTTGCGAGGGGCAACCGTGACTGGTGTTTGGGAAATAGCTGCAACAAAGCATCAGATTTAACTTTCTTTGAATATTCAATCAGGAAAGAGCCGGTTCTGATCGGTTTGACATATTTCAAATGCCCAGCGATACTTTGACGTGTCTTATCAATAACAAATACAAAAGGTATCTTAATAGTCGGGTCGACCCTAAGAACCTAGTTTGGAGAGAATACCTCGTCACCATTGGAACTAAGTGAGTCACCATGTTTACGAGCATGGTGTGGTTTCTTGTTTTGAGTTGCCATATAAAAAGCCAATAAATCGACTACCCTTCGAGTTTTAGTCGGGCCAAAGACTGGTACATAGCTGAAGCGGTGACCAGTTTAGCCAATACATGTAGCAGCCTCCAGGTACCCCCCCCCCCCCCAGAGTGAGACAGGCGTGTATCAACATTCAACAATCATCAGGACGAACACCAAAGAGACAGGAAATAACAGAATCCGTGAACAAACAGAAATAGTTCTCCAAATCTCAGACGAACAATACAACAGATAACAAAAATTAATATAAAACAATGTGGAGAGGCGTGACCAGCCGCTTGATTGATCCGGTCAACTCCGCTACCCGTCTTGAAGAGATGTAGGACCAAAGTGGACCATCAACTAAGCCGTACCCGCAGATGGTATCCTCATGTGATACGGCCGTCCTAGTACCACCAAGACGCCTACACCACACCTCACGGGATGCACTGCGCGGCAAACATGGTGCCACATTAGGGGATTCTTACCCCTCGCAGTGGGGTGGTAGGCACATTCTATCCCGGGGCCACACGCGGGCGCATTAGAGAGTAGGATACCATCTTGATTGTGGAATAACACTTTCGATCTTCAGGGAGAGGGGATACGATTTACATTTTGACGTGAAAATATAATAGAACGTGTTATTCCACACTCATAATGTTACTCTCAGCACTACATCGTGACATCATTATGTTTGCGTCATGCGATATCCTTTCGCAGTTTAACAGAAAATACTGGAGGTGTTGTAGTTTTAAAAACAGTTAACTGTTCTGAGTAGCGTGCGATCTTCTCCTCTCGTACGATGAGAGAATTATTTTCACTCGGCTATATAGCGCCTCATAAAAACGATCCTCTGCATATCACTCGAGGAGAAAAACCGTAACTATTGTCTGTGTATAGCACTCGAAATGTTACGGTTTTGTAAATTACATGTGTGCATGTAGTAGTTTATAATATTGATCCCTGGGGTGGAACGCGGACGATTTGTCCGAGGTACGGCGAACAATTTCGACCGATAGTCTATATTATCAACATTACCCGCTTCCATCATCCCACAAAATGTTTAACATTTGTTGCAAATTGCTCTATCATAATGACAGCACTTACTCCCGTTTCGTAAAAACTTCCGCCAAGCATTAGGATTCGCATGCATCACTATTTACGAGACAACCCATTAACGCCTCACAATCGATCAACATTGTGTTTCGATGATCGGTTTAGTGTCCAAAATTGGAAATGTTATGCGCTATAATTTCGGTTTCTCGTAACAGTGTCGATATTGATGTTGTCAATGGCGTCTGTGTGATTTATGCCGCATATCTCGGCGAATATTAGACGGACGCTGTCGGTTTAATGCCCCGAGGGCAGCACGAATCTGATCTCTCTAGCCGTAATCAGTTATAATTTTGAGTGACCGACATGCGCGCATGTTTAAAGTTCACGGTGTTTAGTGTAAACAATATTCTGTTCTCAATTACGCAGATGTGCATAACATTACACATGATACACCAAGACTACGAAATGAAAATATGGTTTGACATTAAGCCATTATTAGTCATTTATACCACAATTGCCTATTCTATTGTGTGTATAACACCTATTTTATAAACTTCATTTTTACACCGTACTGCCATGGGTATACATCCTTCTGCTGTGGGTATAAATTTCTACTGTGGGTGTAAATGTTCAAACGCAATTCCATGTATTAAACGTTCATGCCCACTGTAGAACTACATCGTAGTTAGAAAAATAGTTCCTATGTCACATTTATTTAAAATTGAAAGTTGTCATGATATCGTTTGAGAATTGCCAATTGATATGAGGACAATTGCCTGCATTTCAATCAAATGTAACTTGCTAGTGTTATGAAATAGGAAACATATGAATGTTAATTCCAAGTGACTGATCGCTCGGAAACAGTCTGACGTAATGACGTAAATGTATGCATCGCTACGCGTGACTTACATTCTATATAGCGTCGTGTTGTGTCTCGGTGTGGATACACATTCAAAGTAAATAGCTGGGTAGTTGAGTTGAATTCGCGGAACAAATAAAAACTAATAATTATGGCACAAATAAAATACACGCATAGTAGCCAGGAGTACAACATGTTCACCACTCGTGGTGAAATTTTGTATCCTCGGCTACTATCGGTGTATTCTATATTTCCAGACCATGTGAATGTCGCCAAAACATAGTAATTATCATGTCATAGTACGTCTGTTCCACAACCACCAGCTGACCTCCCCTGCCCTTCAATATTGCGATTTTTTTCCCCTACAAAATATATATGTGGACGACTCCTTACATATAATCAGTTGACTCATTTGCTCGAGATATGAACTCGTGTACTACGGTGGCGACTCTTATATTTTCAATATCAGATAAATGAATATACTCATTCAGTATATTGGTTCCATCGATTGTGGTCTTTCCACTTAAACAGGTTCCATCAGTGCTCATAGGTTTTCATTGCTGTTATTAACTTTCAGTTATTCCTGTTATGCCACCGGCAACTCATTTAATTCGTCTGGTGACTTAAATGGTATGAATATTATGCGCCGTCCCTATATACGTGCCTGCTTTACATTATGGTAGTATAACTGAGTCTCATGTAGCAAATGGAAAATTATGAAATTAAAACAGAGACTGGGCGACCATTTGGTCATCTAGCCAGGGATAGTCACCATGCATGTGAGAGAATACCCTGTTATTCATACACATCTTTGTTGCATGTGTGTGTATACTGATAATCTATGTGGATATATGGATGCCAAACAGTAGTTGGGAAGTTAGAGTGTTTTCTTGTTTGAGAATTGCATTAATGAGAACATACAAAGCAACCTGAAACAGTACCGAAACATAACAAGTGTCTTCAACCGTGAGCGATAAGGACGGTAGAATCAAAGGGCTGTGTTATCAAGTTGTCGTCGAAGGTGACGCACGAATACACTCAAGGTATCCAGCTGTTGAAATCTGACACTCCACAGGCCTATAATTGGAAATGGTTCAAATGATGACCATGTCAGTCATAACAATATAAAATAAAAGGTTTTAAGAAAATATTTGACTTTTGTTCTCAAGACAATAAATTTCCCACTATTAAAGCACACAAATAGAAATATGAGAATGTCAAACTACTTTTGGTTTGAAATTTCCAACTTTAAATGTGTCAGGAATGGAATTTCAACTATTTATTTTTTTGTCTTATTTTAGGAGTGAAAATTACTTATACAATTACAGTACATGGGACACGGAACATTGATACACTGACTAAATGATGAAGCCTCTGTGATTCGTTTTCCCTTTGTATTGTTAACGAAGCCATGGTGGTCGGTAATAAAACAGGAATGTTGGAATTATATCAATGCGAACATACACACAGACCGGAAACATTACATCGAAACGTTACAATTTTCTTCAATCACATGTCTTCTGTGATAAGGACGGCAGATTCATGGGGCTTTTGTCAATTAGTCGGAGGATGTGACACAGGAAAACACTGATAACAAGTCTCCATTGATTTTCTTATTCATTACCCGAGAACAACGTCATTAATGTGGTGGTTATCATCAGGTTATGTGTACTTCCGTACCGACTAATGTTAGGAAGGTTTTAATACAACTATACTGTAAGTCGTGCCGGCGCACCGACAAACGTCACAAACTACACTATGTTACAGATCGAAATATACGAATGTCGTTCAGACGATATTACAGTGCGTTCATTTATATCCACCGTGGAGCTCCGTCGTTCAGTGGTTAGCGTGTCGGATTTGTATTCGCTGTAAACGAATCGATGTGGGTTCGCAACGCGTCGGTCATAGTCTTCACACAGCAGTGACTTGGCCGTTTTGAACGACACCAATTGTCGGATTGCTCGCTGTTTCAAAACCCGCGCAAAGTTGTGACCCTTGAGCAAGGTCACTCGTACTGTGTCGGATTCTGTGTCGTCATACTGATGAGTACCAGATCATGTTCTGATCAATCTAGAGCAGCGCCTACAATTGCTGCAGCCGGTTCATTGGTTGGCTTGAACAAATGACTGGGGTAATATTGTACCAAGCGTGTTGGATCAAGTAATAAGGTTAATCGCTATATAAAACTGGTCATTATTATTATATATATGCCCACGTCAAAATAAACTAATTTTGTTATCAACATGCCTTTATACTCACTGTGTTAACACTTTTATGTCCCCACCCAAACGGCCGAATTCTGGTCCCTGGTCTAGACCACCCTAATAATCACGGTGTTCCATGTCTGGACCTGGTCTCGCGAAACCACCTGGTCTCGATTTAGATTAGGCGGATTATTGTTCAATCAACGACGATCGGTGTATCGACGGACAAAGGCACGCTTGGTGCTCGAACAATATGATTGCGTTCACGTCGCGAATAGTTGAGCATTAATGTAACGGGTTATCACCGAACACGTGCGGTGTGTCGTCTTTATTAGCATGTGACTAGAGTGTCTCCATGTGGATGGTGGGGGTGTTGTCTATATTTCCAATCCGCTCCATCCAAAGTTGTGGGGGGGGGGTGAGACACCCAAGTTCCCATGTCGCCACGACCCTACCATTATGTTTATTTATTATGATAACCTATTTTGATGTCAGCGGTTTGAGTAAATGTTTTAGTTGAGTAAAAAAAAAAACTTGTTTCACGGCCGATGGAACCACCCATGGCCTATACGTGGCTATACATTGTTTATATATCACCTCCCCATGCACCGAATAATCAGTCTCAGAGACCGCCCTTTTAGATCTCGACCCAAAAATATAATGGGCTAAAAACAATTGCGCCCATCATTTCAGTTGCCATCATTCCAATTTCCAAGAATCCAAATGGTAAGACATTATTGGAACAAGGACGATTTAACAAAATGTACGTTCTAATAAGAATTTCTCAGAGATTTCTAGGGTTTGATTTGTTAGGGTTTATCGTCGATCTAGCCGCTAGGCCACACACGACGTTGTCAATTTTACGGGTGGAGGAAAGACCACGCAGGGGCCTAATTTCACCGAGAAATCGTCCCATTGCGTGCAGAAACCACTGATCCCCGGAAAGCAACTGACAAACACTATCTGAAAGCCGACACGTCAAAAAAATGACACTGTTTCATAAAATCGCAACCGGAAACGCCCCAAATTATTTACTAAAAGCCTTACCACAGAAAGTAGAAGATTCAACTGATTATAACTTGAGGAACGGTACCAACTTTATTCCCTTTCGAGCGGCACCCAGTTTCCGCGCAACATTTTTCCCGTCCTGTGTTAACGAGTGGAATCAATTAATACCCGAGCAGAGGTGTTTGAAAACCGACCCTTTTAAAAATGCTATTGAGGTGAAAATGCCAAGACCGCCAAGGTACTATAATACAGGTAAACGAACACTGAACATTCTTCATTGTAGAATCAGATGCTGCTGTAGCGATCTTAATCTCGACAAATTAAATAACTATATAGCTTTATCTCCACCGTGTGCGTGTGCATGGTAGCCCAATCGAAGATGCTTATCACTACTTCTTTGAATGTGTTCATTATACACAAATAAGACCGGAACTATTCGATAATTTGATACAATTTGGTATTATAACCCTTGAAAACCTAGTAATAGGAAACCCCTTAATTAGTGACCGCGATAATACTGAAATGTTCTTGGCCGTTCATATATACATTGCACTGTCAGAACGATTCTCGTGAATCCAGTGGACTTGGATCAGTCTTACTACAAAACTTCTTACTTATTATAAAACATAACACAAAACAAAATTACATACATGTATGGGAGTTACCCAATATACCATTTTCTTTGTTGCACTAATTGAAAAAAAAAAATATATTTTTGTTTGTTTGTTTGCCGCTTTATACTTTGCTTAGTGAGGCACCGCCCGACCTGGCCACAACTCCCACCACACATCAGACAATTAATCCAGTACTTATCACGCCCGCCCCCTCAGTAACCAGTAACCAAGATCTCACTGAATTTATATACCAAAGATATACTATATGACATTGCAGATTATTGTCCTGCATACAACGCCCCGCCGTTGTTCAACCCGCTCTAATATAGTATACACATTATAAATACATTAACAATATATGTATATTTGCCTTGTCGATTCGGTCGGTGCCTCTCTAACCCCTGTTTGTTTATCTGGGAACGGGACAAATCTAAGTGTCGGCACTTGTGCCCCAATCCCAATTGTTGTATGTATATATACATGTATATATTATACGGCAATAAAATATGTTTAAACTAAACTGACAAACTTGCCCAGATACACGATTCCGGTCACCCTCCCTATGACGGGGTTCGAACCAGCTTCGTCAGCGCTGGACGGACTGGACTGAGACGGTGTAAAATTCACCTGGCACTCTACCGACTGAACCACCGGGGCCCCCGAAATTTCTAGGGACACAAGATAGTAAACTCCATTCTTGTATTTCTTTTTCGGCAAATGCGTTTAAATAAAAGAATCATAAATTTATATATTTTTTTTTTTTTTTTCTTCTATGTTTTTTTATTTTTTTTTTTATTTTAATGTTTTGAATTTTTTTTTTTTTCGTCTTTACTGTTTGGTTTTTTTTGCTTTACGTTTATAATAAAATTACTTAAAACATCAGTATTATTCTTGTTCAAAACACTGGAATAATCTACGTGAATGGGCCGTACGAGTAACCCCATTAAGAAGCATTCCAACGTCAATGTTATGAATACGCCGGGAAAGCCCCGCATCCCGCCCATGTGATGTAAGACGAAAATGAAAATCCGATGTGCCATTCACTGTTATGTCGGGTCGCCCATGCTCATCCACAGCAAATCGCCGGGGTACACGCACGCATGATTGTTACAGTTATGATAGGTGACATTATATAAAACACAGTTACACTAGATCATTTATAATGTCCAGTTAAAAGCCAGCTTGTGATTGCTCAAACTATTCACCATCGTGCGAATGACTGGCTTACAATCAAACTAATAATCCGTATTAGAGCACCATAAATATATTCTCGAAACCACACTTCGCTATTCTCGGCTCAGGATCAAGTCTCGGTTTATACAAAAATCTCAGACCAGGGGGGGACTAGGTCTCAGTTGCAGACTATTATCTATAACACACATAATTATGGATTATATTAAATCTTGTCCAGTTCATATATAATTATAATCTTTACTCTACACGACATACAAATATAACACAATTACAATTTGGTTAACATAAAGTTAAATGCTTCCAAAAAATACTTATGTTTCTGTTACCAGAACTTGTACGTTACCACATGGTTCGAATTATGAACAAACCGACAAAGGCTTGAATGACAATAAGAAGGCAAACCTTGGTTTACGTAAACCTGAGTTTCAAAAAGACGAGAATACGGACCAGTGCTGACCAATAATCACAGCTTACTCGCATCGAAGCTGGGTAACACATCGCGATCACCGTGGTTTCGGCCTGGTCTAGACTATAGTTTACATGAAACCCTGGTCTAGACCAGGGACCAGAATTCGGCCGATAGTATCTGAGTTAATGTGCTAAAAATGGTATTGACTTGAATATGAGTTGGTTGTTTCATTTGAGCTGCTTTCAGTCAAAGTAAACAATGGCGATCTGATGGCTGGTTACCTGAGAACAACGACATTAATATGGTGGTTGTGTGTACTCGTGTACCAACATATGTTAGGAGGATCTTTATACAACTATATTGTAATTCGTGCCGTCGCACCGACAAACTACACTATATTATAGTTATCACTAGAAAGTCGTTCAATCGATATTAAATTGCGCCCATTTATATATATACACCCACGTCAAAATAAACAAATTTGATTCGAAACATGCATTTGTATTCACAATAATAACCCTTATCTGCCCCACCCATCTCTAAATTAATGTGGTAAAAAATTATCTTGACTTGAAGGACTTTTATTTTTAAAAATGATTTGTCAGCGGAGTTTTGGTACAACAATGCCGTAAGTCGTACCGGCGCTTCCACACCATGTTATAGTTATCAACAGAAAGATAAGAACATATTTCAAATGATACTAAATAGCGCCCATTTATATATATATATATATATATACGAAATTGAAACATGCCTTTGCGCTCACTTTATTAACCATTTTCAGCCCCACCCATATCTGAGTTAATGTGCTAAAATTTATCTTGTTTTAGGTGGATAATCTGGTTAGAATCGCCTCAATTTGAGTCAAATAATGTGCTGAAAATAAGAGCATTTAGTCACATTATCGACTCATAATGAGCGATTCTAACCAAATTATGTGAGGACAATGACTCAGATAAGCCAATTCACGACTTTCCAGGTGTACGCACATTGACATGTGTTTTCACTGTGCCCCACGCCATTGAACGAAATAACGGATATGACTCCATTATCTGATTATTTCAGAATCAAATAATCACATTATGCACCTACTTCACATTATAGGTCATGTGCGTATTTACCCGAGGATATGTTGTAATATAACTTTGTTTTTACATTTGAGCTGCATTGTGGCAAAGTAAACAATGGCGATCTGATGGCTAGTTTCCCGAGAACAACGACATTCATGTGGTGGTTATGTGTACTCGTGTACTGACAAATGTTAGGAGGATTTTGATACAACTATAGTGAAAGTCGTGCCGTCACACAGACAAATTACACTATACTTTAGTTATCACTAGAAAGATTCAAGATTGTCGATGTTTCGATTTGATTAAGAATTTTTAACTTAATTTCTTCAAGAAATATATATTTTTTAAATATGTGCCATGATTGTAAGTGGTCAAATAGGCTGCCTTACTGCGCAGCATGTACATTTTCAGAGGACGTTCCAAAGACACAAATATAACGAAACGATATTAAATTGCGTCCTTTTATATATATACACCCACGTCAAAACAAATTTGATTCGAAACATGCATTTGTACTCACACTATTAACCCTTTTCTTCCTCCACCCATCTCTAAATTAATGTGATAAAAAAATTATCTCGACTTGAAATTGACTTTTTTTCCATTCATTTGAGCTGCCATTAATGTGGTGGCTGTTTGTACTCGTGTACCGACATATGTTAGGAGGGTTTTGGTACAACTATGCCGTAAGTTGTGCCGTCGCACCGACTAACTACACTGCTATAGTTATTACTAGACAGATACAAACATAGTTCAAACGATATACAATTAGTAAACACTGGCGATCTGATGGCTAGTAGAAATCACTCCGATAACAATGACACACCATTCATTAGATGAACTGGACGTAACCATGGCTGACATTACATGGGAGCACATATACCCCATGGTTGCGAATCTTAGAACCAACGTAATGCTATTTTTCAACACCTACGTGTAAATTTACACATTAAACACCCATTTATTTTTCTATTTACATGTATGTCCCAAAAACTTTTATAATGAACAAATGTGCCCCAAAATGACATTTTTAGAAACAAGTTTAGACTAAGGTTTCATAGAGGGATATTAGTTGATTTTCTTCAAAGTATTTTGTTATATTCCTTAACAATTTGTTGAATCTAGTATGCTTAAAATGTTACGAGAAAATCACGGCATAGTAGTGGTAGACTATCCATTGAGTACACAACCAATCTGCGCATTGTGAAATGCGGGATGACAATTAAGAACATACAACAAAGCAGATTATGCAAGACTCTTTATTTACTAGCCCTGAATGTATGTGAAACTGGGTCAGTAAAATTTCATTGGATAGAAAAAGTAAAGGATATCCTAACAAAATTGGTGGTCAGATCCATCTCTGGAACATGGACAATGTTCCATGTTCAGATACATTATTATCTCGCAGAAATACTAACATAATCGACCTATAATGTGAAATTGGTACATAATGTGATTATTTGATTCTGAAATGAGCAGATAATGGACTCTTACCCGTTAATTCGTTTTATCGCGCGGGCCATATACATTGAAAACACTGTTTAAGAGCGTGCACCTGAAAAGTAGTGAGCTGGCTTTTTGTGTCATTGTCCGCACATAATTTCGTTAGAATCGCCTCATTATGAGTCGATAATGTGACTAAATTGTTCTCAAATTCAGCACATTATCGACTCAAAATGAACCGATTCTAAGCATATTTATCTATCTAAACAAGTTGTATTATAAGCAGATAATGTGCTGGTTTTTGAGAGAACAGACTATTTAATTAGTCAAATCCGTAATGTGTGGTTATTGAAAGTGTAGGCAACGCCTATAAAATACATCAATTTTGAGATACACTTGGATAGTTTGGACAAAAAAGTAGAATATCTGTCAATTCCGTACTCGTAACGACCCCTTACCAATAGGAAATGAAAGCACATTATCGACTCAAATTGAGGTAGTTCTAAGCAGATTATCTACCTAAACAAGTTCTATTATAAGCAGATAATGTGCAGGTTTTCGGCAGAACAGGCTGAATGTCTCTTCACAGACTTTGCTCGTTCGTCCGGCCACAGTTACTGGACATAACGTCCCAAAAATAAGGGTTTAATCGAGTTTATAAATCGTAATCCAATATAAAGAGCTAAAGTTATGAATCTATTACCAGGTGCCCGGACAAACATCTCAAATAAAAGCACTAAACACAAAATACCGGGCATATGTCGCCTCTTTCCTATAAATAACATACTCACCTACAACTCTGCAGCGATAAATCGTTCCCGACGCCAACTTAGCGGAGTTTAAAACAGTTTTCACCATTAACTCGATTAAACCCTTATATTTGGGACTTTATGTCCAGTAACTGTGATCCGACTGATAAACCTTGAACTGGATGCAAGTGATGAGGGTTACCGCCATTGGTGTTGTTGCTGCTGTTGTTGGTGTTGTTTCTGGCATTGTAGACACGGTATTTGAAGGTATGGGCATATATAATTATATATTATTTTAGATGTTGAAAAATAAAACAAAAGTATTCATTAATTGTGATACCAGAAAATAAGGATTAATTAATTTGGCCAATCAAATCAGAATTGGCCAGAAAAATATTTTCCCAGCCCAGCATGAACCCTGGTCATGAATGGACTATGAATGTAAGGTATGCCGGGGTTGGTGGGTGGCCCGAGGGGCAAAAACGCGTTTTTTACAACCTCATGCAAATCTTTACTAAAGACCTTTTGTTCCCATATTTGACATTTCCTAACAGTTTAAAACATATTATAAGAATGTATAACTGCAAAAAAACACCATATTTATGTTACTGTGACCTCATATGGGCCTTAGTGGAGATGACATTAAGCTATGGCATGTTGAATATGGGGCGGTGGGGTCAAAAAAATCATCCCCGACACCCTTTGGAAAGAAGCTTTGAGAAATGTAAAACTGAAATCAATAAACTTGTTTTGATGTAACTAAAGCCTGGCACAAGAGCGAGCAACAGTCTCAAACATCATTGTGACTATCAATGGCTAGAATATAACTCATCACACTGTTCATCAGTGCATCAAGCCAATCAGTGAACTATTTGCATGTTTATCAACTCATATGATCGGTTACTCTCACAACACCTAAAATATCCAAGTCTGGCATAGTGACTGTTTGTCATTTATTATAACAGAGGTTGCTCCAGTAGACTAACAAAAGTGTTAAGGCATAATGCTAGATAATGGGCTGATTGACAGACTAATCGGGAAATGCTTAGAAATTATGAAATTGTATGTATCCTGTACAATGACCTAAGTTTGCATATGTAAGTACACTTGTCCTGATGTATCTAATGCCTAGACCATTGTGTGCATGGAAAAAGAGCGAGTAATTGTATCAAACATTAATGTGACTATCAATGGGTAGAAAATATATGTCATCAGTGCATCAAGCCAATCAGTGAATTATTTGCATGTCTTTCAACTCAGATGATCTCTCATATGACCTAAAGTGTCCAAGTCTGGTATAGTGCTGTAACTGCTTGTCATCTATATATATAAACGAGTAGGATCTGTTCAAATAAAATACAATTGGTTTTGTTAAATTGAGCAAGGAATTCAATGTTTAAAAAAATATATTAAAACAATATACATAAATCAAAATGTTTCAATGACCAAATGTGTTTGAAGCGCACAGAGGGCCATCGCTAAATGAAGGCTCTGTCTAAGATCAAAATGTGTGCGAAGTCCCACAGGTATCTCCGATGCTGAATATAGGTTCCCAATTGGAGCCTGTTTCAACTACTTTAGTATAATAGAAGTAAGTTGCTCCAGTAGACTAACATAAGTGGTATGGAATATGTTAGATAATGGGTTGGTTGACAGACTAATCAGGAAATAGTCAAATTATGAATTGTTTTGCATTCTGCACAATGACCTAAGTTTACAGATGATCAGCAATTTATAAAACATTTGTTTTTTCAATTAAAACAGCTTTTCAATTGGGGGGGGGGGGGGTGGGTGTATAAATATTGGGAGTAGAAATTATTATTTTTGCAGGTTTGGGGGTGGTGGGTCCCCGAAAATTCCAGTTGCAAACAAAACGGTATATCTTCCTGCAATTTTGAACTACCCCCCCCCCCCCTGCTTTTACTATAAAATGTACGATGTTATGTCATATATCCGTCCCACTATAGCACATTACGTTTGACAGCAGCCCAGAACAAACGAAACAGTTTGGTCAGGATCACTACCCGAAATTTCCAAATGTGGCTCATTGTCATATAGTGTATGCACGTTTCCATTTTAACAATGTTGATAAAATCACACCCATACACTACCACGATGTTCAGACTATGGTTAAACAAATATATAGTAGTTTTGTAACTCTCTAGTAATATAATTCGGTGGTATAGGATTGTATCGACTAAAAGCAAGACTCCAGTTGCCATGGTTATCATGACAACCGAGTGGGAGGAAAGCTTCAAAACATTCCGGAGAATGTTCTGTAGGTATTCATGATTTTATAGACAAAATGTACGATTGCTGGTCCTAGCACCTCTCATAGTATATATATTTCATATATCCAGACACGTGTGCATAATCACGCATGAGCTATACATGTTATTAATTTCGTATGCAATTATGGTCTATCTACTGTGTATTCAGTTTAAAATTTAATTCCTGTTCATTTAATTTCATACAGTATACCATGCATATGTATATAAGTGCCTATTTATAACAGGACATTTCGCTGGGCTGGTCAAGCACGCCAAGCGTAGAGATCGACACTGGGAGTGTATGGTCAGATCAAGTCCGTATATATGCCATCCTTCTGGAATGTCAAATGCCATGAATACAGGACTGTCTCGATCATTCCATTACATTTCCCCGACTCGTGGAATCAGCGAGCCGCTGTTGTGTGGGAAGTTTTATGCGATAAAAGTAATTATAAAGTGATAATTTGCTACTGCACTTACGGTAAAAATGGATTAAAATATATTTTTTATTATTAGGCAGTGATACTTTTATGCAATTAACGTTTCTATTGTTGCAATTGAACACGAAACACGGTGACATGGTACATGGGGTGTCCAGTACAAAGTTATCAGATGACTAGCTTTCCCTTCTTGTCTTATTAGTAGAGGTGGAGATATAAAAATTTTCGGGGTTTTGACACACATTTCCAACAACTGTGTTTTAAAGGCACGGGCGGCGTTCGTTGCAGAAATATTTATATTTTGTCAAATAGCCATCAACAGAAGGAACACCAAAATATATACAGTTCCGCTCGTATGCCCAACATAATCAGCGCGTACATATTATATTGTCAAGACGTACGATGGTGTACGTAAACAGGAGCCTGCTCGCGTTACAGAAGCTGTGCTTCTGTTTACATAACACAGCGCAATTATATTGGTTAATCACATAAAACTGACATAAACGCTCTTTATTATTTCCATATAAGGAAAACAGTAACATATAACGTTCTTTGTGTTTACCATATCCGGATCTAAACTAAAGCCAGGAAACGTAACGTTTCTTGCTTTTGTTTACATAACAACGGGGGGGGGGGGGTGACAATAACATACTGTGTATGCCATACTTCTGATTGGCAGAAGAACAAAGTCTGTCATTATCTTACTATTCCTTCTGTTATGGCGGTTTTTGACGGTGGTGAATATTTTAATAGCATACCCACCGCCAACGCCGCCCGTATCTTTAAACTTTCTCTAAGCATTCTAGTAAGAACAAGACAATTTACGATTGATAGGCTATATGTAGACTGTGTAAATAAATAAAGTAGTAACAAGAATGGCAGCAATGATCCACGTTTTATGTGTTGAGTACTCTGTGCACGCAGTACATTATACATGGTGTTATTCAGAACATGGTTGAGGAACGAATATTAGTTACATGTATTCAAATTCCAAGGAGTCACAAGTTATAACTCACACAATGGTATCAAGTATGCTTGCTATATTGTTAAAGCTTTCCACAGACAGATATGGAGGTTTGAAAATACTAATAGACTAGTGACGATGAATATATGGTTGGTAGATCATACCAGTCTGAACTTGAAGGAAATACTTTGCTTTCAATTTCATATATGTGTTCAGGTAATGAGCATTACTTGAATTTATTTACTCAAATGACTGTGTCTTAACAACAACATTTATGTACAAACTACAATTACAAATCATGGGCATGAATCCCCAAGATGGCCCAGCACTGGCAGTAGTGGCTGTGGTACAAGGGTTAAAAGTTGTTTAAACAGAAAAAACACTTTCCCCTAATTATTCATTATTTTCAAAAACATTAGCTCGTACATAGCACTCATTAAAGGTACGGTTGGCCTTGGTGGTGGGTATCCTGTAAAAATATTTCCACCCGTCAAAAACCGCCATAAACAGAAAGAACATCAAAATGTAGACAGACTTTGTCCGTATACAAATAAGAAATATCGCATAAACAGTATGTTATTGTCATATATTTGAACATTGTTATGTAAACAAAAGCATAAAAGTAACTTTTCTGGTGTTTGTTTATATTATGATGGTAAACATAAAGAGCGTTCTTTGTTGGCGAATTCCTGATATGGAACTAATAAAGAGCGTTTATGCCATTTTTGTGTGATTAGCCAGTAGCATTGTGCTGTTTTCTGCAACACAACCAGGCTCTTGCTTAGGTAAAAATATAGTAGGTCTTTATGATAACATGCTGTTTACGCGATAGTCATGGTATATATGAACGAAACTGTATGCATTCTAATGTTTTCTGCTTACGGTGATTGGAAAAAATATGAATATTTTCGACAACTAAGGCCTCACGTGCCTTTAACTCATAATTGAAACAGTTCCTTTATTAAAATGCAGGAAATTTGGATTATTTGTTAAATTGACGTAGATTCGTACGAGTAAACGATATCCCCTGTTATTTGCGGGAGCCTACAAACCACATTTCGCAATTTGTTCAAACCTGTAAAATTAGTTATATTTCTCCACCTCCAAATGACATGGCAAGTTATCAACGTATAATCATTACTTACCTATCGATGATAATCAAGCGTACAGAGTAGTTTGACATTTTTTGCATCTTAGTCATGATTTATTCGATTTTATTGAAGTGTTTTAGATTATATTATTTTGCGTTGTAACTGTCACTTGATTCGGAGTTACAGGTCTCCCCGCTCAGCGGAAAATCAAAATGAAGGTATTCGGAGTCGGAAAAAACAATTTGTACAATTCCGGAAATGGAAAATAGGTGACGAGTATTTAGAATTGCAATTCCGAGTCGGAAAATTCGGAGTTGGAAAATCGGGAAAATCGCGAACTCTCATTGAAACACTTAGATCATTCGATTTACTTGTTACTTTTAATTTCCAACTATTGGAATTTGAGTCATGAAATTTCCAGCTATTTAAAATGGTCCCCATTGGGGCGAGACACCCACACACACCCCCATGTCTGATCATCCCTGTGAACTAGATCCAAACATAAAACGATCAGCCGACTCAACGTTAAGACATGATAGAGAAGACCTTTATATTCAGAACAGAATGGTCTGTCTGTTGTCAGCTTATATATCCTGATCCCCTTCCATATTATTTTATAACTAAAGGGGATAATCCATTTAGTAAAATGTTGGTTAAAGATATATATCAGTAGAGCACCTTAAAAGATATATGATGTAGAGCATTTTAAAAGATATATGATGTAGAGCATTTAAAAAAAATATGATGTAAAGCATCTTAAAAGATATATGAGTAGAGCATCTTAAAAGGTATATGAGTAGAGAATCTTAAAAGATATATGATGTAGAGCATTTTAAATGATACATGAGTAGAGCATCTTAAAAGATATATGAGTAGAGCATCTTAAAATATATATGAGTAGAGCATCTTAAAATATATATGAGTAGAGCATCTTAAAATATATATGCTGTAGAGCATCTTACAAGATACACGAGTAGATAATTTTAAAAGATACATGAGTAGGGCATCTTAAAAGATATATGAGGTAGAGCGTATTAAAATATATATGAGGTAGAGCGTCTTAAAAGAACACGTCAGACATTCGCTGTGTGTCGTATGTTATTTTGGTATGCCTCTGGGTTCATCAATTAGCAACTTATAACAGTCTGGCAGTTATCAAACAACTTTGGACAATGGGACTTGTAAGGGATCGAGAAGACCTTCATAGTCAGAAGAGCCGGTCTGCAGACAGAGTAATAATAGGATGCACAGTAAGTGTTTCTAGGTTACACTGGTGTAAATAAGGTTCCGGGTGACATCTAGCGGATGCGGGACGAATATATAGGAGAGAATAAAATAGACACTGGGCCCTGATTGGTAAATAGCCTTGTGTGCTTTTTGCATAAAAAAATCATCACACCTCTTTCCTATGATTTCCCATAGGTAAAATAGCCATTGGCACAGGAATTAACCCTTTGTAGTGATGTTTGAATTTTTTGGTGTGGTCTAAAATATGACAGTATTTTTGTATGCGGATCTGACACTAGTTACGAAAACACAAGATTTAAAGGCGAATTCCCTGCTAGACAGACATGATTTTTTTGTGTAAAAAGTTTCCCCAAATGTCAATTTTTCAGATTTAAAAGAAAATTTGGACCCAATATTTATATAGCCAACAGCATACGCTAAAACTTTAGCACTAAGGCCTTTGGAAAACATTTACACCAGTGTAAACTAAAGGGGGAAATGAGCTTTTTGGCATTTTTGATTCCTGGGAGTCACTTTAAAGCATTTTAATGCATTTTTCACAGCCTGGTCTTTCAGTCCAATGAATCTCCCATGCATGGTGTGGCTATTCTTGCTGCTGATGTCTTCTTTCACTTACATCGCCAAAAAAATTGTATGATTTTTCATAAAAAATGCCAATTTTTCAAGGTATTTTCAAAATTTCAAAGTGGTAATAGTCACATGATGATGCAAATGACACATACCATGAGCGTGTCAATGACACACATACCAATTGTTATAAGAAGCTAATCTAACAAGTATTTTGGATTTTATAGCCAGTGATATACAGATATATATAATAAAAGTGTGTCATTTTCACTGGTGGATAGCACTAAAACTTTGACACATTTAAGAAAATGCTTCAGCATTTCAAAGAGAGCACATCTTTTTTCAACTAATTAAATATACAACCACATCCAGTTATCTTGGATCACCCTTGCAGACATGAAAATGTCATATTTTAGTCTTCCATGTGCTGATAAAGTCATGTACTTGGTGCTCAGCTGATCAGATCTGGACTCAATGACCTCACATCACCAGATGTTCTCTCATGGAAAGCATATTGTACAGTCTTCCATAGCTGATCCAAGTTTGCAACACCAATGATTATGTGTTAAAGGGGGTGGGGTTAAATTGTGTGTGATAAATAAAGAACCACAGAAGTGATATTGTTTTTGAACACATTTTTTCCATTGATGGGCAATTCTGAAGAAATGTAGGGAGTTACAATTATTCCAGAAAAAGCGGGCTATCGCTTTAGTTACACTGGTGTAAATAAGGTTCCGAGTAACATCTAGCGGATGCGGGACGAATATATAGGAGAGAATAAAATAGACACTGGCCCCTGATTGGTAAATAGCCTTGTGTGCTTTTTGCATAAAAAAATCATCACACATCTTTCCTATGATTTCCCATAGGTAAAATAGCCATTGGCACAGGAATTAACCCTTTGTAGTGATGTTTGAATTTTTTGGTGTGGTCTAAAATATGACAGTATTTTTTTATGCGGATCTGACACTAGTTACGAAAACACAAGATTTAAAGGCGAATTCCCTGCTAGACAGACATGATTTTTTTGTGTAAAAAGTTTCCCCAAATGTCAATTTTTCAGATTTAAAAGAAAATTTGGACCCAATATTTATATAGCCAACATCATACGCTAAAACGTTAGCACTGAGGCCTCTGGAAAACATTTACACCAGTGTAACCTCTATTTGATTGGATTTTATTTTGTTGCGAAGCCATTTGCCACCCCTTCAGACTAACAGCTCGTCATTAATTATCAAAGTTACATAACTCTATTGCGATGTGTTGAGTAATTTGCTCCCATGACTTATATCTGTTTTCGGAACTCACGCTTTCGTCCAGTGCTCAGTGTATTATATAGATTTGCGTTTAAATATTATTTATCTCTTCCTGCCAACAATTCCTGCCATGTGTTCTTTATTAATTTACTCCCCCACCATAAAAGTTCAGATATCGCACAAAAGAGTATTGAATATACCCAACTTAATGTGAACATTTATATTTGAGATTATAAGTTGACAATGTTCTGAAAATAATAAAATTGCCTGTCTTGTGGAAAGAAAATAGAAAATAATGTGTTTCCTCACGATAACTGTTATCTTTGACTCACAGTTACATTTTTATATCCATGCATCAATATAGAAAGTTCAACACCTTTAAAACGATGTGGCGTCGCTTAGTTCATATTCAGACCACTGGCGACATACACGTGTAGTCTTGATTCTGCGATCAATTCCCAATATAGTGAGATGAATTTCGTGATAACTAAGAGAAGAATCGTGTGTAAAAATGTAATCGATGATATAGTAAATGATCCGATTTTGCTAATACGCGCCGGGATTTAATACCAAATTGTTGTTGGTAATATACCCTATGATACATACCGATGATCTACATGTTGCGGCTTTCTTCAACTCGGCGCCCTGTTTCGATCAAAATATCCGATAGTTTATTCCCATAAACCATACAACGTATGGCATACAGACAATACGTATAGCTTAAGACTGATTAGAGGTTCGCATTAAACTAAACAGAAATACAAATACTTGTATTTGCCAATTAAGGCGCCATAAAAGGCAGACTACTCGACATGCCAACGATCAGAACAATAACAAAAACAAAACAAAAACAGGTGAATCATTGGAAATAGCAAGTGAAGTTTGATAACTAAAACCATTTATTAATGATGCAACTAATATGTCAATCGAGAGTGATCAACCCTTGCAGTGACTGAGCCAAAGCATGGATGGGTACATATGTGTAAAGATATGTACATATAAGTGGTCAAGGCAAGATGTATTATGTGAGTTGAATCGTGTTCGTGTATAACAATGTTTATTGATTTATTTTTTAAACTAGTTTGTTGCCTGTGTTATTGTCTGTTGACAATTCACAGTGTGCAAATAACCATTTGCTCATTTATGTTGATCAATTTACATTTCTGATCAGTGCAAGCATATTATATATTTGTTAGTAGGGAGTGTCTTGCAGAAAACACCGTCTGAAATAATTTGCAAAGCGTGGATATGTCATGAGTGTCTTCAGAACTCATGATCCATATGGATTGTTCAATAACATCTAACTAAGATAGTTTAGAAAATCCTGAGTAGAAATAGTTCAGTATGGGTCTTCTGGTGTTTTCTAGATATGTACATGACATTAGAAGTTTGTCTCATCTCCTACATTTAGTTTGCATAATTTGCTTATCTCCATCTACTCCTTTACACTGCTCCGCTTCTATTTCCAAATAATGAGAGCTAGCTCTGCAAGCAAACGTTCCTAACTGCCATTAAAATACAAGATATATAGTTCTCCTGTTCAAAATTATACTTTAATGATCTCGGTTTATTCGTTTGGCTCGGTTTATTACGTTTGTCATTAAAACCTATTGCACCACGATTAATCGTAAATGCCCAGAAGGATTTACTTCACCAATATACCATTTTTTATTTTTTTTTAAATAAAAATTTCTAGAAATAGAAATTGTAATAGCATTTACATATCCTACCCATGCGTCTTTGTTCTTGTCTGTTAATTTTGAATATTATATACAGTACCTGAGGAGATGATCTTTCGTTAAATTCAAAATATAACTATATATTAGTAGTTTGTCAGGTTTTGATTTAATACATATTTTCAGGATAACTTTTTCATTAGGTGGTTTATAAAATGGAACGTAATTTCCAGAATCCCAGATTTCGCTACCACACAAGAGCACTAGCTTTACTGTATGGTCAAAGACATGCGATAGTAGGTCAATTTTGGCTCATTAGTGTTACTGAAAGATTTAGAAAATTTGAAATTCGCAAGAAGGCCTTTCGGATACGCATCTTGATTTATATTTACAAAACTTCCATGCATAACTGTGAAAAGATACACCTAAATAGGTACATATCCGGATGGTAACCATGTTGTTCCCATTATATGTCAACTTGCATGAAGTTGCATCACATATCCAAGAAAACAATTGACTCCACCCCAGTAATACTTACTCCTACATAATAATGGTGGCCAACTTCGTCGGGCTATCATTTTTAACGCCAAAAGAACTGGTTCAAAATACACAACAATATTTGTCACACAAACACCTCATATATAGATCAGAGTTATGCAGGCACGGACTCAGTATGAGTGTTCACTCAACTTCATTGCTACAACTGTGTTTAATTCAATGAGCGTGAACACATTCTCAGTTATTTTATTACGTTTCAATATGATGTATCTGAGGTATCTCGTGTACAAATTGGTTCAGAAGAACTCCGGTTGTGAGCAGAGGTCTGACGTCGACAGGTTGTTTTTTTTCTCTACACGTTCGACATGGAGAGCGCCCAAAGAATGGGATGTTATGCAGACTCGCGCCTCGAAGACACTCAACGTAAGTAGCATTTTATATGTGTTCCAGAGTCGGGGTGCGAGTGCACCGTGGAATTCTTTGCTAACCATCCACCCAATCACGCCACATAACGGCACCATGAATCTCGTATTTATTGAAAATATCACTTCCGTAAACCCGGAAGTGACTTTTTGATAATTCACCAAGACGGCCATTTTGTTTTAATTTGTGCCAGGTCGACAGTACTATTTATAGTTCATACGCAACACAATAAATACGTAGAAGCCAACACACCTCAATTGAAATAACACGATTTGCCCATATATAGACAACAATTTAACTTCATTATTTTTTAGAGCGTAAACTCATTACTTCTTCGGCATATATTTGATTTATATTTTACAAATGACATATTAGTGTTACGTCATTTCAGCTTACATACAAATTTGACAAAATGGCCGCCATGATGAATTATGAAAAAACATTTCCGGATTTTGGAAGTGATATTTTCAATAAATATGAGATGTATGGACCGTTATATGCCATGATTGGTTAGGGTGGGTGCGTAAACAAATACGCTTCTATACTATATGTGACCCGCCATATCAAATCCAGTCGTAAGTCGGGATTTTGTTTACCCTGTGCCAATGCATTCTCTTATATATGCGAGTCGACCATAGGTCGCCTCGCATATATAAGAGAATGCATTGGCCTAACAATTTTTTACAATTTTAATAATTTTTTCTTGTATTCTTTAACAATTTTATAATTTCACCCATACAGAGCCCCAGACAAAGATGAGCAGACGACACTCTTCTATATGCTTCTATATATGTGTGGGGCTCCCTGCAGGGTAATGGATGTTTTTTATTTTATGTCCTAAAAATTGTAAGAAACATTTATTTAAAAAAAATGATAAAAAATTGTTAGGCCAATGCATTCTCTTATATATGCGAGGCGACCTATGGTCGACTCGCATGTATAAGATAATGAATTGGCACAGGGTAAAAAAGTCTCGACTTACGACTGGATTTGATATGGCGGGTCATATATATGCTACTTACCGTTGGTGTATTTGATACACGAATCTATATAATCCGCATCTATGAACGGCCACGATGCCGAACGAGTTGAAAATAACAGCCGGTCGACGTCAGGCCTGTCCTCATTGGCACGGACGTGAGAAGGATTCTGCCTCGAAGTTAAAGGTACGGTTGGCCTTGGCTGTGGGTATCCTATAAATCTGGGAGTTATGCATGGGGGTAGGTACCATGATGGTGTCATGTGGGTCTATACCCCCTCCCCCCATATCAAGGAGTGTTAGCCCCCCCCCCCCCATTGGGGAAAACTGCAGTGGTTGACCTGATAGCTTCCGGCACCCAGTATCGCGGTTAGTAGCCCCCCCCTCATATGGGTGGGGTGATGACACCACCACTAGAGTTACTGCCGTGCAATACTGTCATGGCAGGTCTGTTAAAAAGACTGTCAACCATCTGGGTATAATTTCATGCCTGAGGCTATGTCTGATGTTGTATCAATATGTTTAGATATTTCTATTGACTTATGGATGCTTTATATTGCTATTAAAGTATTTTTAATTGTCATTTTCGGTTAAATTGGGTAAAATTTTATTTAAAAATGCCAAATTATGCATGAATATGGTTAAAATTGGACAAGATACCCCTCTCAAAATGTAGATTAACATTTCTTCTTCAATTTAGTAATATTATGGTATATTTAAGGGAATGCCGCATATTTCAGTTTGTCCGAGATATATCAACAAGTCAAATTGAAACAAATCTTAATTTGTTTTGGCTTTATTTTGACGATTGACACTAACTTTCAGCAGGCCTCATATTGAAAAATAAAACCAATACTGCCCGATACAACTCATTTTTGGTTTCAGTAAGGTCTACATTGGGATAAAATACTATAAGAAACGATGTGTAGTACCCATATACATATATATATATATAGGAATCATGGAGCTAAATGTGTTCCAGAGTCGGGGAGCGAGTGCACGGTGGGATATTAGAGGTGAAGGTAACTGAAGAATGGCCTTCACCTGATACATGTGACACGTTATTAAAAAAGATGAGATCTTGTTTATTTGATTTATACATCATATCTAAATAATTAAACTGGGGAATTAATGGGGGAATGGATTTCAGTGAGTGGGAAAATTATTTAACTAGCTGTTGTAGTTCTGTGTTTTTCCAGGTAACATTTGGCTGCTGGATAGCCCTGTCGTACACTTGATGATTTATTTTTTAAAAATAAGCACACGATCTATGCTTTTGCTTGCATTTTCGTGATCAGCTGATGTCAATCTAGCTAGGTATTAAACATAACTGGAGTGGCCTACGGGCTTCAATCCGGTGAAATTGGCTGAAACGTTAACACTGTCGTCTATGGAAAATCATTTAGTGCAGTGATTCCTATAACGCAGACGCATGTACTCGCGCTGGTATCAGGAGAGAGACGAGATACGTCTGTGCGATTATAGGATTTATAGCATTCCCGGTTAATAAATGCTAATTACTTTAAGAAAAGAGAGATAACGTTTATTCCTCCAACACATGAAGATTTTGCAAATTTCAGGTTCACATCTCAAAATGTTCTCATACAGGAACCGTGGTCGGCCCAGTTGATTCTGTTTCTCCGAAACAGTTGGGGAAAATCAAAGCCAAGTAGGTGTGCAAACGGAACTTGATCATATATATATCACTATATGCACGGTTTCTATATCAGAACATACATAGATATGAGCCCATCAATAAGAGGCTTTGGTGGCCAGATACATGAACCGACTTTCAAAAGAACTAGCAAAACATCCAATAATCGTCTTTAATAAAGAGCGTTCATGGCCAAAATAATGGATAATAAAGTGCGTTTTCGATTATGAGCTTTCGCAAATATGTTCCACAGATATGGATTAGATTGTGGATGTTCACGATGCCTGATACGACTGATGGTGATTGCAAGTATTTAGTTCTATTTTTGTTTTTTCCTGGTAATCAGTAATTAGAGCTTAGGAAAATTCCGCACTATTTGGTTTATGAACATGTCCTTATTGTCATGTCCGCACATGTACTGAGATTCGAACGCTAATACAAATAAAACACCGCACGGTGTCTTCGAGGAAATACAGAACCTTCCAATTTGTGTTTAAAACACTTCGAATTGATAAGAACACCCTATGAGATAATCGATATTCGTAGCATAAAGGACGCGCGGGATTACATAATTTATGTTACCACATCATTTGGGAAAAAGCTCCTAATTTCTATACTAAATTATTTATTGGGACATTATCTTGCCAGATGGTTCGCTGTCTTTGTTGTGACAAAGTACTTTGGGCGTTATCTTCTCCTAGTATCTTCTTCGGTGTCTCTGTTGTGTGAATCTGGCGTGCAATCATTAGAAAGACGATGACATATACTTTCTAACTAGGTAGATTGTCAGTTCTCAATTGACATTGAAAAAAATCAGATAATGTTCTGGGTCAGTTTTGCCGGTCTGGTCTCGCAAGGTGCAAGTATCAAATTTAAATTTAAATTAACGTATATCGGGGGGGGGCTGGGGTGATAACATGACTGTGTCACTGTGTTACTCATTAGGAGTAATACGTACATTACTCATCATTTGTCATTGAAATGTAATATTGTTTATATTATATCTCAATAAGTTCTGAAAAAGATGATTGCCTTTTTAGTTCCAAAATTACAAAGTGTAACTATTAGTTATAGACCTCTTTCGCTTTGTAAATTCTTCATAACGTTTATTAGCAAAATTTAGCAACAAACTGAATTATATCGTTAATAGTACTGGGGCCAATCGTCAACTTGTAGATAAAAACTTCTCTACTGACACCCATGTCACAGCTCTAAAAGCGCTATGATTCCAGACCCCCTTCTATGGGATTTTCCATGCTGATGCACATGCACTGTCATTCTCATTAAGGTGTTTTTGTACTATCCCGTTTAAGAACCCAACTTGGTCTGTATTGTCATAACCGTAATTCATATACCAAAATTTTAAACAATCGGATTACTACAACTAAAGTTATCATCCGGAAACAAATAATCGGCAAATTCTAAGTCGACAAGGGTCACACCTCCGGTATAAATTCAGCACTATCTCTTCATAAAAGTGATACACGGTTAGTTCCAGGAACTGGTCAATTAGTGCATTTAGGCTGGCGGTATCACCCACAGAACTGCACAACTGATCATTGGTCTCTTTATCTTACGACACGAAAGTCGATGCAAGGTTAAAATGTGTACATGGTACAAAGGTAGACTATTGAGTAATTCAGGATGCACAATAGAATCGTGAATAATTTCGTCGAGTCGTCAAACTACAATTCCCATGTCGTGTTGCGGTATATCATCATTATTCATGGTATCTTGGCGGTGCATATATAGAGGATCTCTAATGGGACGAAGTTCTATACGAAATGTATTAACCTCAGTGCACCAGTTCGATTAGAGTCGAGCTTTAGCGTGGCTCGAATCGAATCTAGTGGCCGAGGTTAATACATTTCCTATAGAATTACGACGAATTTGAGATCCATTTTATCATATAATCAAAATATTTTAGTAAGAAAAAAACGATCTCGAAACGGCTGGGGTTAAAGCAAATTAATATTGATTTCCTTACCACAACCAAAGAGGAAATACAAGAAACAATATAGTTTTAAATGTGTATTTTCATGCTGACAAAATTGTTCAACCACCCTTATCTCCCATGTTTATCTCACGGTAAACACTGACAAAATAAGCCAACACAAATTGAAAATAATCATTTTATTCTAATTAACATAATAATAAAGTTCAGACATTAGCATCGATACGTGTGTCATAATAGTCCAGGCACATTATGGTTCACTAGAGGAAACATCGGGGAAAGCTGATTTTTTTTCCAGGGATTACTAAGAAGATTTTTATGGGCAATATGGCAAAAGTCCCCTAGAATCCGAGTTGAGCTTTTTGAGATGTCATGATTTTTCGGAATGGTTCAAATTCTGACGAAATTCCACCAGATTATACGCGAATGCTGTCATATGTAGGCTAATTTACGGACTCATTCTTCACATATACCCGTCTATCGTAGTGCAGGTGTGGCTAGATATGTGCAATTGATGCTACAGCTCACTATCAGTCGATATTCCGTAATTGTGAAGATCTGTATTACCCAAGAGAGCATATAAATCGCATGATGATTCAAAGTTTCCTCATAAAAGAGGGCGAGTAAAGATATTTAGAAGACAATGTGTTCAAATATGATTTTTCGTAATGGTTCAAATACTGACGAAATTCCATCAGACCATAGGCTAATGTACGGACCCAATAAAGATGTTCAGACGACAATGAGTTGAAATATGAACCATTATACTAGAACAGAGGTTAACAGGAAAGCGATAAGATATATCGAAACATCACCATCCTTAAGAATGTATAGCCGAAAACGTAACACTACCCCCTAAAACGTACGCCATGGCTTCGAGTGTCTGAAAGGCAAAACGACCACATAATAGTCCAAACGTTTGGTGTAACAGTTGTGCAAATGGTGATAAAATCATGAAACTTGGCACAGTGGTTCCTTATACACTATTTGTCATGTGTAGATGTGTAGACATCACGACATGTCCTTCCTTAGCAACGGTTGCTAGGCAAACTATCAGACATCGAAGACATAGAAATATGACTAATATTATGGCAGTTTTAACAATCTAAACTACGTCATGTAGAATATTTTTGGTGAAAATAATATTAGTTGTTAGTGCTGATCTGACTGGAAAATTACCATATTTCTTACTTACAGATGTGGCAACGGTTGCTAAGGACATCCCCGAAATCGAAAAATGCCGAGCTGACTGATATTATGGTAGTTTTAGCAAACAAATATAAACGACGTCATTATCATTTTATGATGAAACAATTGTAATAATTGTTGTTAGCGTGGGTTCGACTGAAAAACATTACAATATATTTCTTACTTTTAGGACTGGTAACGGTTGCTGGGGATATACCCGAAATCGAAAAATGCACACATGACTGATATTATGGCAGTTTTAACAAACTAAACTACTCGTAAAGTTACCACATTCGTTACTTAACGGATGGTACAATCAATGGTTGATATGGACATAGCCACCACTGTAAACATACCATCTGTATGAGTTTCTGGTAATTTAAAAACGGATATAACTGTTTCATAATACGGTATGAGTTTCTGTAATTTACATGATATATTTGTTTCATAATATGCCATATCATAATTACATTGACAATAATGTATCACTAAAGGTTGTTGTATTGTGTACTGATGCAAACTTTATTGGTATTGAGGTTTAATGTTGCCAAGTAACCACCCACCATTGACAAAACTACTTAAAACTTACAGACTATTTAGTTATTTTTTATCAGAATGACATAGCTGTATGAAGTTTATGACCCACATTTAATCGATACCATCTGACCCCCCGGAATACTAGTTGCTATACGGTAGGAACTAACTGTGTGTCCTATATATATGTCAATACACGGGCATGGGTCCTTTACAAGTCTATAGGAACTTGTACATGATCATGGCCTATATATTTCAGACTGAGATACCATGAACTGCGTTTAGGAACCGGTGCCCATTTCCTATTTACATGGGAAACCCATAGTTACCATGGTTCATGACCTATCTATATGGAACTGCATCCAATGACGTGTCTTAGTGCCACCGCACACGCTGCGATTAAAATCGTAAGTGGGGAAAATCGCAGGAGGAAGCATCCAATGCGCACGCCCACGACAATATCGTAGCCAAGGCACTGTTTGATTTTACCAGGAAAATCGTGGCGTGACCTTGACAACGCGCGCGATCGTAACTGTCACATGACCACTGTCACACTGGTCATGTTGTAAATACCACGAAAAGAAAACATTCAAAAATGGCGCAAAGTTTACAAACTTCTTGCACTTACAAAAACGAGGCCACATTGGTGGAGATGTGGCACGGCAGGGATTGCAGGCCAATGCCACATATCAGGCAAGCAGTAGAGGGCTGCCACAATTGTTGAAATTCAATTGGGGCAGCTGAGCCTGTTGAGTTGACAGGTACAAAAATGTCAAAATTAAAAACATATTCAATTTCACTTGAACTTTCAACATCAACTTGTTAGTTTAGAACATTGAGATACATGCCATATGTATTTAGTTGCATAATGCGGAGAATGGGGTATAACATTTTGCTATCATGTGATCGATCACGTTGATAAAATCGTAGCTGCAAACATCGCAGCACCGTAGCGTCTGCGAGCAAGCTACGATTTCTCCACCTACGATTTTCCCCACTTACGATTTTAATCGTAGCGTCTGCGGTGGCACTTAACTGCTTTGTCCATGTCACAGACAGGGTCCTGGACCGATGGTATACTATTTAGGGCTGACTCTATATATTTGCCGTATCAACCTGGGTCATGTCCATGAGTTCTTACCTATAGGCACCTATGTATTCACACTACAGGTGGTGTTTACATGGGTCCATTGCGTATGCGTGGCAGTGATTATAACCTAGATAGTCATGTAGCATGTACATACATGGGATGGGTTCATGTACATTTAAATGTTGGATACGGTCATATCTAAATCAGCCTGGATACATGGGCTCTCCATAGTGGCCTGTCTCAATTTCCTACCTGTATGAGCCCGAGTCCATGGCCAAACTATAGCGGTTGCACACGGCCTATATATAGGGACCTCCAATCATATAGGGCGTTGGTCGAGTGGCTGTACACGGGCGTACGTACAATGTGGATCTATGAACTGACTAATAACGCCGGTTCCGTAGCTTATATTTAGGGACATGTGCCCTTGTCCTACATAGGGGCATCAGTATCTAATGCATACATAATTATAGTCACCCGGGTATTAGCACCCTGGGTCCTTGATGTAGATATATCACGTAAAAGGGGATGGGTCCATATCCTACATATAGACACCTGTTTATGTCTGGGTACATAGCTATATGGCATACATATATCGGCCAGGGTCCATGGTCTATACACATGGGCATGTGTGCACTGACTATTAATAGGGCCTCCACCATAACCTTCATATGTGTGGCATCGGCCCAATATATATGTATGGTGGGTCTGTCACATAACTGTCCCACATGTCCATACCATATATAGGGTCCCGAATCCATGGTGTACTAATGTATTATGCATGGGACTTGGTGTATGGTATCGAGTACACGGTCTACCTATGGGCACTTCGGTATTTGCACCATGTAACAGTGTCATGGTCCTTGACCATGCATCTTAGATATCGTACAACATGTATAATGGGCTGGGTCTATCGCCACATAGATTATAATATTGTATTTCTATAAAACGAAATCGCTCCATTGCGGCCTCGGTGACCAGGTATAACCCGTCTAACGTCGATGTTAAATGGTGTATGCCTTGTCTGTATATGGCTGGATACAAGGTCAATATATAGGGGCTTATATGTATCGGCCTGGTTCATGGACTATACATATCATACGTCCATAGTCTATATGTATGGACTAGGTACGGTCCTATGACTACGTACATGTACCTGGATCCTAACCTAACTATTGTGGGCTAGGTCCATGACTAACATATTGGTGGCTGGCTCCATGTTCTTCATATATAGTAGAGTGGGTCAGTGACTTACATTATATATCTAGCTGTGTGGGTCTATTATGGCCATGCCTCATATTAAACATAAGCAACAACTTTTCAACTCTCACTTTGAATTCCCGATAACTGAACTGATAATGGAGCACAACGGATAATTGTACACATATGAAAACTATATTTGTAGCACATTCTGGTTGGGCTCACACTAACATTTATAAATGTTTGCACCATACAAAACGAGATTAGTTAAAACTACCATAATATCAGTCATATGTACATTTTTGTATTTCGGGTATGACCCTCGCAACAGTTATTACTCATATAAGTAAGTATGATATGGTATTTTTCAGCCAGCTCAACACTAACAACTATTCTAATTGTTCTCAACATAAAAGTGTTACTTGGTGTAATCTAGTTCGTTACATATACCATAATATCAGTCATATGTGCATTTTTAGAGTTTGGGTATGCCCGTAGCAACCGTCATCCACTATAAGTAAGCATTGTGGCAATTTGTCAGTCAGGTCAAAAACTGACAACTTAGTATTTTCACCATAAAAATGCTATACGACATAGTTTATTTTTTTTAGAAATCATATAATATCAGTCACATGCATTACTTCGATGCCGGGTAGTTGCCTAGCAACCGCTGCTAAGAAATGACTGTTGCGAATGTCGCCACATCTGAAATTGAGCAGTAGCGTATGAGGAACATATGTGCCAAGTTTCATACTTTTATCACTTTTATTTTGTTTACAATTGTGGTGTTTTCTACATCGAGCGCTTGAACTAGTGGAGGGCCAGTGTCTTACTAAAAAAATAGAGGCGGATTTAGTGGCTAATTATGTGACAAATATACGTTTGTAGGAAAATCGGCGAAAAGAATGTTTTATCAATTACTGTGCTCCTTCATCTGGCCCAACATTCCTGAATCGTATGGTGCCACTTCGAAAAATTCCAACTACACTATAGCGTCTCTTATATAACAGAAATGTCAATATAAAGTTCTATGTCAATATGACTAACTTAGGGTTAGTCACAAGCATTTGGAGTCACATTGACTAACACACGCCTTTCAGCGAGTCACTATAACGCGAAATCAAAATGTTTACACGATCAAAATACAAAGGGGCCGCACAAAGGCTCTGTTTATGTTCAAAATGTACGGAAGGCGCACACATGCACCTCAGGCCCCTAGCCAACAAAGGAGCCCCGCGTGCCCCTTCCGACGCTGAATAAAAGCTCGCGACGAAAGCCTGTTTCTGCTAGTCTGTATATTAAAGAGTAGAACTGTCTGCCTGTTTTCTCACAGACCCCTGAACCTATTTCAGCCAGACTTGAAGCTGGTGTGGTCATTCTGAGTGCCTTAGTGCATGTTAAACGGAGTCAGTTGTTTTTTTCAAATTTGATTAAAAATTTATTTAATTAAAAAAAAAAATTGTTTTGTTAAATGGAAAATAAACAACGTTTGTCTCACTTATGTGCGAAATAGCGAACACGTTTTTTCTCTCTCTCAGACTATGTAAATAAATCTTGGTTGAAATAGTCAAATAGCTAAAACACTTGAGACACTAACTGCTATAACACACCATTCGTGAAAATTGAATTATCCATAGGTTATGACCCACCCCTTCCCAACCATCAAAAAGTTCTCTATTCACGTTCGCTAATTAAATGGTGTTCGTTTGTCTTCTTCGATCGCTCCATATATATACATATATGTATGTTGGTCCTATATATCATAGTCATGGAGGCACGTATTCGGTATATATAGTTACTTTGTGGACATTCGGTGGGATTCATATCAGCGGAAATAGCCCTGGACGCATACACTCACGACTGTGAAACAAACACCGAGTGCACACGTCATAACATGAAAAATAACCCGAAAACTCATTACCGAAAGCGAATAGCAAGACGCATTACTACGTGCTTACAACACATCGAAATAGCTCTTGGGCGACCAGTCGCCTGCGGGCCGGACTTCTGTTGAGCTTCAGTGTCCATATATTCTGCATCAAGACGTCATTTCGCGATATTGTTACGCCCTGGTTAATGAACGGCCGACTATAGTGACTCTGCGACGATTATTCTCCAATTTCATGGCAACACCAGACACATTAAATAAAGAACACAATTATCTTAACTACACGTGTTTGTGACGACATTTTCCAGTTCCACTTTCGATTGGAAACTGGCATTCCGGTATACTAAAGCTTGATGGCGGCACCCAGACACACATATCACTATAAATGCTTCTCAATTTGTAAAACTTTATAGATATCCGATTTGACCTTGTGGAACTAATCTCACAATTATTTATTATGCAGGGTCCCAGATATCGAGATGAAATGAAAGAAAAGTCGACAGTGACATCCAGACACACACATCACTAGAAGACGATTCTCAATTCAACTGTATAGATATTCGATCTGAGCTTGTGGAAATAATGTCACAATTAGTTATGCATGAATGGCTCCAGATCCAAATACACAACATTGTATTTGACAGTGGCATCGGGAACAGGGACTTGGCTAGAGGGTGCCCATTGGGGGTGTCCACCTTGAAATGTCCAACTCCACCATCCCCAATTAGACCAAACTCCCCGCTTAACAGAATTTGCACCGGCCCGCACCCACTTGTGTTGGAATATTGCAACTGATGGCCATATCAGACCAAATGTTTTACAAAAAAGTAGAATAATATGGTACTGATGGTCTAAAAACAGTATTCCCAGCGAGATACTGGTTGGAAAATAAAACAATGAGAACAATGTTAACCTCTATATATGACCCTTAACCCTTTCAGTGCCAAGTCCGATTTTTGAATCAACCCATATTTCCTTGATCATTTTTCAAATTTATTGATTATAATAATGTGATACATTGATGGATAAAGCTCTTAGAGCTCTTTCCATCAATGTATCACATTATTATAATCAATACATTTGAAAAATGATCAAGGAAATATGGGTTGAGCTCTTTCCATCAATGTATCACATTATTATAATCAATAAATTTGAAAAAATTATCAAGGAAATATGGGTTGATACAAAAATCGGACTTGGCACTGAAAGGGTTAAATGCACGGATGGCCTTCGCGGTGGGTATGCTGTTAAAATACTCACATCTGTTGAAACTGCCATACAGAGATAATATTAACATATAGACATTTGTAAGACCAATCATAAATATCGTGTAAATAGTATGTTATTGTCAAGTTTTACGCTTTGTTATGTAAACAAATGCCAGGTTATGTAACCTTTTTGGTTTTTGTTTACGCAACGTTGCGTACGTACGAACTTGACAATAACATACTATTTACGCGATATTTGCAATTGGTATAAGAACAAAATATCTCTCTATTTGGATATTATTTCTGTCTATGGCGGTTTTAACGGAAGTAAATATTTTAACAGCAATACCCACCGCGAAGCCCAACCGTGCCTTTAATTTTGTACTTGTCGCCACAATTTGTTGTGCTGGGTACCATGCACATCAGACTTATTCCCAATTGAAGTTGTTTTCTTAGTATATAGGATATGTATTAAAAGCAGGAAAATTTGCGTTTTTTTTTAAAGAATCATGAAATTTCGCATACATGGGTTTTAGGTTATGGTGATTCCAATCAAATTATATATAGGGAACCAATTGACCAGATTCGAATTTCAAAGTCAAATGTCTATAAGTAAATTATGGTAACCGCTCATTGAAGGTAAATTTATACTACTGCTATACCATCGGAAAATCCATATATGTTGTCTGATAATACCAAAAGCTAACAGACATTAAAGGGTGCCGATATACCTATTGAATATAAAGAGTGTTTTGTGATTACTATTTAGAGACAATTTGCGAAACTGTGTAATTATATAAAGAGTTTTCGGGATAGAAATACAGAAACATGTTAGTAATTTAGCTGGCAATCATAACTATGTCTAATCGTCCCATATTTGGATGCTTTGTCTGATCAATTGAAAGCGCATTTGATTATTACTATATATATTACTATTTATATATTACTATTACTATTCGGTTTGTTTGTTTGTTTGTCCGGCTAAAGGCGACCAAACGGATGGAACCTATCTCGGAGCTGATTATGTGTATATAAGGGTAATTTTACCCGGAGAATCTTATTAGATAGATCCCGTTGACATAAGATGTCTTACAAACACAAGCTAATACTCCGCACTGAATGTTCTAGCAAGTTGTTACACATAAGCTAACAGAACGCTCTTTATTCATACCATATCAAGAATAATTCAACAGTGAACGCTCTTTATTGTTAATCTACAGAGACCGCGCTCAAATCACACATCGTCTCGAATAGCATGAGTTATTTGTCCATACCATATCATGACTCCCATTTCCAGTTCTACGTTGTGTGCTCGAGGGTTGTTGGATCATCACAAAACCTGTTCAGCCATGCAACAGAAGGGAAGACCACCAATGGGGTCTTTGAGTAAATGCATGTCAAAACATAAAGTTGATACCAATCTTCTTTACCAGAGTAACGCCGTGTACCCCAACTAGTATCATATAAACAATCATTGTTTAAAGGTGTGCATGGTCCGAGTGCCATTGTTGTGTCTATCTGCAGGTCAGCCATTGATGATGACAAAAAACAGCAAATTTGACAAGACATTGAACTATTAACCAGGTTCAGCCACATGTGCGTGTAACTTGTAACCTGTGTTTCCATTGCCAGTGAAAGTCACATGACTCACGTGACCATTTGACCTACAAGGTCAAACCGCATATCAGTCATGTGTCTAACGTGTAGCGTACGAAATATAGCAAAGGGGAACAATCCAATCTTCTGATAAATGAATGAGCGACAAGCTGCAGAAGAATTGAAACTTATTTTGTTCGAACCAAATTAAGCGTATCTATAGTCGCATTGTGGCTGCTTGTTCCCACCATCGACCGTTATTTACAGGTTTCGCTAGACTTTGGCCGATATAAGAAACGGGTAGGTTTGGCTCGGCATCAACATGTTACTGTTCCCACAATGTGCATCTTGATACCAATACCATAGAAACATAGGTTATAAGTTACACATACGTGTGGTTGAATCTGGCTGTTGATAATGAAATCCATAAACAGACATGATGTCATTCCAGAGAATTTTCGTTTGGACAAACCGTCACATTTTCTGTCCAGTACAACGACATTATCAATGGGAAAATGGGGTCCTGTTGAGTTTCCCAAGCATCATAAATCGTAAAATATATTGGGATGTGTAAGTCGCAATGATTTATATCAAACAATAACTTTGGAATGAAGGTCTGCGCTTAGTAGGCCTATTGGCAATCATCATAAACGTATCTTTGATCGTATATCTACGCGTCTAGGCGTTCTTTGAAATCGTTCATTTTATTCACATCAAGAAAACATTGAGGAAGATTGTTCCAATTTTGTAATATCCTCATGGGGAAAGAAGTTCAATCGTACGTCCTATAGTGGAACTGGTTCATTATCTCATTCTCGTGACCGCGAGTTCTCTATTGCTGACTGTACTGAATAGTTAAGTGTTTTTGTCGAGTCGTTGATTGTACTGAATAGTAAGTGTTTTGTAGAGTCGTTGACTGTACTGAGTAGTAAGTGTTTTTGTCAACATTATATAGTCCGTGCATTAATATTTGAACACGCGCGCTCACACAGACACACACGCGCGCGCACACACACACACACACACACACGCACCCCCCCCCCCCCCCCCTCACGACACACGCGCACATACACACACCTGATACGAATCGTCATACGGTATTAATTTATCCCTGGATTTCGGATACATGGCAAGACTAATTTGGCTACATGTATATACTATTGTCTGGATAAAATACGCACCACTACTAGTACAATTCAATCGGAAAATTCATCAATAAAGTTGCTGTAAACGCAACTCTATATATATAGACTTGCGCAGGCCATATAGCAACGAAGTGTTGTTCGAATTTCAACATGGGCGCTACGGTAAATAGGTTATTTTCAGATTGGCAAATTAAGAATAACATGCGATGACGGGTACCTAAGATGGCATCGATGGGATGGCCTCAGACAATGTGTCGCAGAAAAGTGGCCCTCCCCATCGTGAGTGGGGGTATAGTTCACATGTCCATGGTTAACTTCAGCTGTTATAAGTCTGCATATGATGAAGTGTGTCTTCTCCCAATTGTCTGGACATGCTTGGCTATTGTTAATCAATATAGTAGTGCATCTCGTATATAGAGGTAACAGCCATCCACAGTAAGGTCACCATGGTAAGAGCTATCAACAGTAAGTTAACCATGACTTATGCCAGGACGGTTCGTTGGATATGATTGATACGTACCTCATTGTATTGGAGTGCTAGCTGTATATTGATAATGGTCCTCGTTATTCCTGGCAACTATATTTATGATGGTTAATATGTACATATATATTGAGCCACAAATTGCTGTTGTGTTTCTATGCACCAGTCGGAAATAATACTGATACACTATTAGTTCCTGCAAGTCACAGGGGTGTTAATACATGGGTGATGTTGCACAACATTAGCGGAGTCAAGTAATGAAGTGCAAATATATCATTTGAACTCCAGGCTCGAATGCGACATTTCAGGTATTCAAACAAAAATTGTAGCTGTTTTTTTTATTATTATATGCGACTTAGTTATGCTCAATGTTGCTAAATTAACTCTTACTTGATTAAATTATTTACTTTACCTATTAAAGAGCGTGTCAGTGTTTACAAACAGGTAATACCCCAGGCCTGATATAAAGTTGACATTGACACGTACCGGTACGCTTTCGCTCAAACGTGGAATTCTCGATTGACCAAGTGCACGTGGCGTCATAAATTCGTCGCTTTTGATTTGCTAGCGGACAGTGTGCACGCACCGAACACGCACACACCTTGGCGCTCGTTTGTTCCTGGTAGTTGTTGTTTTCACACTACATTGAAATAGCAATAGCTACAATGAAATAAAGAAATCACATTTCATGCACTGTAGCTTCAAATAGATACATACGATTACCTACTTTTCGATAATTTTCCGCTATTTTACAGGCAATAAATACATATATTTGCATATCCGTACACATGTAATACACTAAATCCTGTTCTGCGATTGGTTAATTGCCAATTGGGTCACGGAGCGTGATCAGCATAATTTTTTAGGCGCAAATTCCAAGTAAATCTGTCCAGTACGGATGAAAATTTCGAAATAGTCGACGATCCACTATTTGAAGAAAATACTCGAACTGCGACTTGTCATTTTTTCCTCATGCAATCGTGGTATCATTCGACAAAACAGAAATCGATCGATAATTCACAGGTGAGACTGAAGCTATTATTGGGCTGACTTAAGAGTCTCAAATTTTCGACAGATTTTGTGACAATAAATACGAATACTTTCAACTTTTTTATGGAAATAAATCATCGGATATAAATTAGCATTTAGTGGTGTGTTTTATTGAGGGATACGGCGCTGTGGTCGTAGGGCACATTATTGCCACCTCATCCTTTGAGATCAAACCATAGTGTTTAGCATACGGACTGACTGGACATCCGAGTAGTAACATATTGCTACACAATACACATACAATGCCATTTCACAACCAAAGAATGGTCAATGGACCTGTAATTCGCCTGCTGTTAACACTGGAGTTTACAGTTAAAACCCAGCTCCTTTGTTCTACTTCGACCTTCTGTTTCTCAGAATGGGTACTTTATACAACAAGTCGATAAAAGTAATATAGAAATGTCATGTCTCCCAATTTATGCACAACGAACTCCCACGGAGACCTCTATTGGATTCATAGTTCGCTTCAAACACCCCCTTAATAACAGACATCTATAATAGTGCTTATGAACCCCAATGTCAGAAAAGGCAGCATGTTAGTGTCATAAGCTGATCTGTCACATTCAAACATAACACGTCATCGTAATAGAGTTACTGTTCTGTTTCTGTGCAGAACGATATTACTTTGATAATTCGCGAGTCAAAATTATCCTAAAATGCATTCGTGCCCAAACTACAGATAATTGCATCGACAGTATATACTACGTATATATACTACGTTATATTTACACGAAAACAAATATTTTATTACGTATTTGCGTATTTCGAACAAATATGTACTGGGCAGCTGTTATGTCTATACATTGTTATCACGGCATACGTACTCCACGTTCAAACCCCACTCACAGGATTCGTGTCAATGGGCGTGGTTTTGTTCTCAGCCGAGGACTATTTTGTATGCCTAAAACGTTAATATATGTCTCATTTATCAGAATAATTCATCGGTATGAAAATATAGTTCATCGTTGTATATTTCAAACCTGTGAAGTCAGTTAATGGACTCGCGACTGGACATTCGAAAACTAAATAGTCTCGCTCTTCAGGCTCGCCCATCCATCTACTTTCCGAATGTCCAGCCGCTCGTCCATTAACTATGACGTAACACGCTCAAAATTATGGTGCGTTTAGATTTGGTGTTTTGGCAGGTGTATGCACAGCTTGTTTCACAGAATATTGATTGAAGCAGTTTGGGATATAATTATTTCTCGCCATTATTTTGCCAATATTAAATAATAATGATGAATACTAAACGGTATGGTAGGATACCGTAGGATGACATATATTTAGTGACTTGTAAAATAGATAGTGGAACAGGCTTGGAAACAAGAGTGAACAAGTAATACTGGAATAAATTTGGGATGGTATTCCTAATAGAAAACAAAGTTAGTAAAAAGCTTTTAAAAGTGTCAAATATGGGATAAGACGGGGTCCCACACTTCGCCGAGGAAAATAATATTGTTTATGCAAGTAGGGGGTGGCGGGTATACCTTGATCTGATTTTTTTTTCTTGGGGGGGGGGGGGGGACTCGTATCTGCAGAATTAATCCAGACCCCTTTGTTTGTAGCGCCATTTCCATTCCACTTTTGATCGGACAGTTTATATACACTATACTACAGGGTTTATAGCGTCCCACTAATGGGTGACGTTTTCCTGACACAGTGTAAAGCGGTGTATCTTGTCGACATGTTTGACACTCGTTGTTTTTGAATCTCTCAAATCTTAATTTCGCACCTATTCCGGAATCACCTGGGCCCAACACCAATATCTAGGTGATCCTTCTGTTCGCAGGAGCAAACAGGAGCTTATAACCTTATTTGGAAGACGAAGTATCAGGTAGTTCCGTCACGGCACGGGATATAACACTAATGCGTGTTTTGTCGTAAGTGGATAGGACAACAACTAGAAAGCTTCTTGTCACCTATAACAACGAGTTCATTTAGATAGACAGACTCACGAACAAACATACGTATTGAAAGCCGCTTCCTTGTGATTTGTGGAAATTAATATTGGTGGATTCGGCTAATACAGTAATGGAACACGTATATCGGTGTGTCATTTCATCACGCACGCCTGACACGGCGCTGCCTTCCTGCTCGCACAGTGCACACAAGAAAACCAATGTCAGAAATGGTAACGAGCACAAGGTCATATATTATATACCCATGATTGTAATTATAGAATATAAATATATTGGTTTCGCGAATGACCAACTCATAATTCCGTTAAAATAACAATAACAACCAGCACTTAATTAACGAACCGTCGGCCGTCTCCGACCTCTACGCTCAGTGGGCTGCAGAACGAAAAATGTCTATAAAAGTTGAAATATAAGACTTACAAATTATCTTTTTCATTTCTTTTATTTGTAATTGACATAGCTTGTCACAAACCAAAAATCAACATTATAATGTAAAGGACAATAAACAAAATTGAAATTCCCAACTAGACCTTTTACCGGACTCGGCCTCCTGGTCGCGCAGTTCGACTTTTAAATCCGTCCCAAAATTGTTTCTATAAATAAAACCCCCAGCGTAAACTCCAGCGTCCAGGCGAAACAAGAATTTGTACATTAGTATACACGCGGCACGCGTAATAATTTCGTCACACATTGACTCACTCCCCTTTGCTATATAGGTCATGGCGCTCTAGTTACAGAAAAACTAAAATGCCCGAATTAGTTCTCGAACAACAAATGCAACATCTGATTCGTTTGTAAAACAATTGCTCCTGCGACGCATCCAAAGTTGACTTAACCAAATTAACATCCCTCTTAAAGCTAAATATATTCTTCAGTTTAAAATTATCTGAACTCCCAGGGGGGGGGGTCGGAAAAACAATTCCAGGCATGTATTATCATTTTAATTTTTTCCGGCCACGGGGGACCCACCCACCCAATTTCTTCCGTTTCCGGCCTTTTTTTCCAGGCAATTTTGGACACCCACCCTTTTTTTTCCGTTTCAGGAAGTTTTTTCCGGTCAGTTTTGGACACCCACCCCTCTTAAATTTGAGAAACATTATCAATTGAGCAACCAAATAGCTGATTATCCTGCATTATCATAATTTATTGCGCGATATTTGAATAGAACAGTGCATAATGAGATAACTATACTATTTGAATTTATCATATAAGTGTCATTAATCAAGAAATGTGTCAACATAATCACATTTCTAGGGATATATAGGCATAGTGCCAAGGTTTTTATTAACATTCATTTTCATAATATATAGTCACACGATCTAGTCACATAATCACATTTGAGTATTCTACAGAATACATGGTACCGGTACAACAAATTTCAGATTATTTGATATTTGCTATGTGATATACAGTAATGCCCTAATTAATCGACTCCATAACCACAGCAGAATAATGGGTAATTTAATTTTAATTTCCGACTAAATCCTGAAAAATTACCCATTATTCTGCTGTGGTTATGGATTCGTTTAATTAGGGCATTACTGTATTGCTGGAATCAAATTGTTTATCAAAACATGCGGAAATACAACTGTTCATCCCAGTTCATCCCAGTTTGAAGAATAATGCTAATACCAAACATAACCATGATATACATGCGTGACTCTTCTTGGGGCATCTCAGAAACCAGAACTGAGGAAACATGTTATAGCGTGTAATGGCAGGCTGGTAGCCACTGCCTGAAGTAATAGGCTTCGTAATAATTGGGAATAATATGGATGGATAGCACAATTTCACTTCTTTTTTGCTCACGATATCAGTGACGATAAAATCTTCGTTAGTGATTAACATTACAAGCTGATCCACATTAACATGGAAAACAATGTGAAATTGTTCAAGCTGGCCCGGCTGGCCTTCAATTTATTTGTTAAGATTTTATGTTTTACTTTTTTTATTTTATGTTTTAAAGTCTATTTTATTCCATTATTTATTATATCTTTATTTCCATGTCACATATGGTCAAGTGTGCTTTCATTTATTGCTTATTTTCAGCTGAGTTCTGCATAGTTATTCTTATTTTGTTATAGTTATTCTTATTTTGTTGTATCAGTAGATGGAATCCTGATTAAATTTTATTTTTCCAATAGCGCAGTGTCTAGTTCTATCAAGTTGAATTTGGGTTATTGTTGGCCATTGTGCAACTGATCCAACTTCTGATAACCTCTATATGTGGTATAGCATTAGTATTAACTATATATGACCTGTTTCTGTTCAAAACACATCAAAATAAGACTCAATAGCAGGAATGGAAAAAAAATTGGGCATATGGAAAAAACTGTTTTTTGGACCCAAGAGACACCCACCCACCCCATCATACGTGCCTGGAATTTTTTTTCGACCCCCCCCCCCCACCTGAACTACCATGTAATGACTTCCACCTTTTGTTCATGTCCTATAGGTGGCTATCAAACGTATGTTGATACAAGTATATTTACATACCCCTAATATCTCTTCCGATTTCCCCATAGCGTTACGGTAGACACATCCCCTTATTCATTGCGTTCATAAACCTATGCACGTAACGTGACGTCACTTCCAATGTCGTTCATAGGTTTATGAACACATTGGTCCCGGAAATCACCGGGGATTGTCGGACATTACCGACTGCTTGAGTATCTAGTCAGCCAATACGCCAAGGATTTGATAGCAAACAATATGTAATCGAGGTTCGAAAGATCACGATTGGATGGCTAGTGGTATCTAATCGCGAGCACGGGTGGCACGAGATGTTCGATTGACTATCATAATGTTGGTTATCATATAATCCCATATCCCATACTATGTCATATATAGCGAATTATCGAAATATGAAATACAACGAAAAAGCGAAATATGAAAATACAGCGAAATAGTACGAAAAAGCGAAATAGGAAAATACAACGAATAGCGAAATAGGGCGAAATATAGAAATAGGAAATTATTTTTATAAACGAAATAACGGAGATATTTGAAAAAGTGTTTTTGACGAAATAACGGACATATTTGGAGAAGTGTTTTAAAGAGCGTAAGTATATAAATATAAATAATAAACGGAGGATTCAACGTGGTCATGGGTTTTGACCGCGATAAAAAATCAGCAAACTCCGCATGAACCCCTTCGGGGTTCATGCAGTTTGCTGAATTTTTCTCGCGGTCAAAATCCCATGACCACATTGAAACCGCCGTTCATTTCTTATATAAACCAAACACCGCTTGACCGCACACCCCCAGAAATGTCTTTTCAGCTAAAACTTAAATTATGGCAAAGATCATTTGATCGAACACAGATCCCAATATGAACTTTTGATATGCATAACATAGCTAGTGGTAATTTATTGGAATATATTTAAAGTACCATTTGGACATCAACGAATCAGCATATTCTCTGTTAACGATCTCTGTCGGAAAGTATCATTTATAAGTCCGATTATGAAGCGATAACCGGAAACAACTTATTTAAGCGCATGATATGCGCAATCAATAATATGAAGGATGGTGGTATGGTATACATTTAGGATGAAATCTAGCGGATCCGAGTGTCGGGAAATGCATGATCGCTATACTGTAGTGGTATTTGGGGTAGAAAATCGATAGTGATATAATAACATGGAGAAACATATTAAAAACGTTAGGCCGCGTGTCAGCGCTAACAAGATATAATCTTTGTAGCTTGAGATCCAACCTCCTTTCTAAAATTAACAAAAAAGGAATAGTGCATGGCTCGCAATGTGCCCATTAGTTATATCGTTAAAAATCACATTTACGAAGTACCGGGTGTGCATATAGATGGACACTAGAAAGAGACACATGTCTGAAACAATATTGAAATTAAACCCAACAGAGGTATACGGGGCAGTGACGAGGGATGCGGGTGAGCGGGTATACGGAGCAGTGGCGAGGGATACGGGGCGGTTGTATAGGGCAGCGACGAGGGATGCGGGCGGGTATACGGGGCAGTTACGAGGGATGCGGGTGAGCGGGTATATGGGGCAGTGACGAGGGATGCGGGTATACGGGGCAGTGGCGAGGGATGCGGGTGGGTATATTATATGGAGCAGTGACGAGGGATCCGGGTGGGTATATGGAGCAGTGACGAGGGATGCGGGTATATGGGGCAGTGACGAGGGATGCGGGTGGGCGGGTATATGGGGCAGTGACGAGGGATGCGGGCGGGTATATGGGGCAGTGACGAGGGATGCGGTGAGCGGGTATATGGGACAGTGACGAGGGATCCGGGCGGGTATACAGGGCAGTGACGAGGGATCCGGGCTGGTATACGGGACAGTGACGAGGGATGCGGGTGGGCGGGTATATGGAGCAGTGGCGAGGGATGCGGACGGGTATACGGTGCAGTGGCGAGGGATGCGGGTATACGGGGCAGTGGCGAGGGATGCGGGGCGGGTATATGGGCAGTGACGAGGGATCCGGGCGGGTATACGGGGCAGTGACGAGGGATGTGGGTGGGCGGGTATATGGGGCAGTGACGAGGGATGCGGGTATACGGGGCAGTGGCGAGGGATCCGGGCGATCCGGGCGGGTATATGAGGCAGTGACGAGGGATGCGGATGGGCGGGTATATGGAGCAGTGACGAGGGATGCGGTGAGCGGGTATATGGGACAGTGACGAGGGATCCGGGCGGGTATACGGGGGAGTGACGAGGGATGCGATGGGCGGGTATATGGGGCAGTGACGAGAGATGCGGTGAGCGGGTATATGGGACAGTCACGAGGGATCCGGGCGGGTATACGGGGCAGTGACGAGGGATGCGGGTGGGCGGGTATATGGGGCAGTGACGAGGGATGCGGGGCGGGTATATAGGGCAATGATGAGTGATGCGGGCGGGTATATGGGGCAGTGACGAGGGATGCGGGTGGGCGGGTATATGGGGCAGTGACGAGGGATGCGGGTATATGGGACAGTGACGAGGGATGCGGGGCGGGTATATGGGGCAGTGACGAGGGATGCGGGCGGGTATATTGGGCAGTGACGAGGGATGCGGGTGGGCGGGTATATGGGGCAGTGACGAGGGATGCGGGGCGGGTATATAGGGCAATGATGAGTGATGCGGGCGGGTATATGGGGCAGTGACGAGGGATGCGGGTGGGCGGGTATATGGGACAGTGACGAGGGATGCGGGTGGGTATATGGGGCAGTGACGAGGGATGCGGGCGGGTATATGGGGCAGTGACGAGGGATGCGGGCGGGTATATTGGGCAGTGACGAGGGATGCGGGCGGGTATATGGGGCATTGACGAGGGATGCGGGCGGGTATACGGGGCAGTGCCGAGGGATGCGGGTGGAAGTGCACGTCTTTGTGAAACTTCACTTTTAAGGAATATTATGCGGTCTGTAGATGGGCAACTTCTGCACCAATATAAAAATAAACCTCTGTGAGATACTTCGCCTTATTGTTCTTTGAACTAACAATGTTAGTGATGTTAAGCCACATGGCGGTTTGCGCCCCAAACTACACCTTAAAATATTCGCGTTTGAATTGTTCCCGGTATATAGAAATACGTCTCCAAAAAAAACAGCCATTTGCACGGCATGGGACAGAAAAGAACGCTTCGTCTTAGTCTATTCACTTCTAAAACATTGAAAACAGCTGACAAATCTTATTCCTTCTTTCAAAATACGAAGACAAAATTTGGAAGCTCGAATGAGCCATGTCCGTTTAAATAAGGAGATCGGATCTATACAAATGTCATAATACGTTAGCTGTGACGCGGCATAAGTTTTTAACAGGTTTCCCCTGGTATAGTGCATAGCATTCTAAGGATCGGGTGAATTAAATGTAGCATATCTTCATGTGATTAATCCACATATCAAATTTGAAAGCAGTATGATAACTATAAAAAAAAATTCATTTGGACACCAAAATCAGCAGCTGTTTTGGGCGACACCACCTTCCAACTTCAAACTGCCTCAGAATATACCTGTTTGCTTTCAATAAAGCTTAGGTGTCTTGTTTTAAGTAGCTCTCGTCTAATAGTGTTCCCGTAATATACGGGAACATTGTGGCCTGCAGAAAAACCCCTCTTCTCACATTGTGTCTTATGTTTTGCCTTCCGTTTCCTGAAATCGTTCACTAAACTTATCATTTTCAGAAATGTCTTCCCTTTGTAGTCATATCTTTGATGAATGATCTTGTCGAGCGTCTTAAGTTCACATTCGCTGTGTGGCAGTTTCTCATTGGCTTCAATACATTATAATACATATTCGTATTATAACACTGGGAAATCTCTGCGAATGGCTTTCCGTATGGCCTCTGGAACCTGACACATTTCTCTGATGACAATACTATATAAACTTTGGTGGAATATTCCTTACCGCTTAAAGGAATTTTTGTCCATCACCTGGTCACCATGTTCCGCTATCAATTTGCCTATTTGTTTTTGATCAAACTGCTCGCCATTCAGTTTTGGCACTGCCCCAGCTGGTACAATTTTCCACTAAGAACGGCCGTCTTTTCTATTGATGCTGTATTCTCTTTCAGAGCTCTATTGGGGTCAAATTTTAATCGCTTTATGAAGAGATACCGCCTATAATACTTCTGAATTTTTGTGGCGGATTAGTGTGCCTCGCGGAGTCTTTGGACTTCATTGACCACATCAGGATCATCAATGGCATCAATATCTAGCATCAATCACTTAAAGTTATTTGTCAGAATTGACCACATCGGGTCATCTCTCGATTTAGTACGACCGCCAGGGCCTGTATGTCCGTAGAAAAAACTCTGATGCATATAATTTGCATGTTCACCAGACTCGGCTTGGACCTAGCTACGGAGAATGGTAAATTATTCATCAATGTGGGAGCAATGTCAATAAACTTCATCATTTATGGTGTCAGAGACAGTTGAGCATAACCACATCTTAATATAAACAATAGGTAAAAACATTCAGCATGTTTCATATATGAATTTCAATCTTCTTCAATGTACCCCCAATCATAATCGGCTCCTACTTCTGAACTGTGCATTCTCACTTTCTCCAGTGTTGGCTCTGGGTCTTTAGTATAGATATCATCTCATAAAAATGGGTAAATTTTCATTTGCCAACGTAAAGTCTGTATATGTCTTCCAAGTTCAGACTTCTTGCCATGTCACTTGATATGCTCTTGGGGAAAACCCTGTTGCTTGTGACGTCATTAAGAACAGGAGCTTGCCCAAATCTAGTAACCAGGACAAATAATTATAAATGCATGGTCTTTATTTAGTTGGACGGGTCGTAATTTCCCTTGCACGGCATAGCACAAATTAAAATTGCCTGATCTGACACCTCTTTTTGAGATACTCATCTCCAAATTCAACAATTTGTCAGTTATGTATGTGTCGCCATCTTGCTTCGTGCCTTTCAACATAGTGCCTTCGTCAAAAACTCTCTCTATCTCAAAATTAAAAACAATTCTCTATAACACAGGCCAATCATGTAAGAGGCAGAACACAAATTGTGATGTGGGGACCGATGCCATCAATGAATCTGAGTGTTACCGATCAATTTTTATTTTTAGTTTGGTCCGGAAACCCAGATTCAGGATCGACTAATTGTCTGTATATAATCTTTGTATATAAATTCCATGCTTCATCTTTCAGTGGGCCAAGATCACCCTTTGCGTCTAGCACATTTTGGAAAAAAACATCATCTCCTGTTAAATAATAGTTAACTTGACTTTCTATTCGCACCATTAGCTTGTTAATCTCATTGTCTAAATGGTCAACATTCTCCTCAAGATTATCACATGAGTCACTCTCATAAAACATTGCAATGGGTTGAAACCAAACTTCAACTTTGAAATTTTGCACCTTTAAAGTACAGCTCATTGTCAATGGGACTTATTGCAAGGTACGTCGACGAGCGACCTCCTATTTCCCGTGCATCTGCATATAGACGCATATTCACAGTTTTACCAAGACTGTAAATGGGGAATCTGAATAAGAGTAGGTCTGTCAACCTTCCTACATATATTCGCGATCCTGTCGAAGTCCGTTGGGGTAATAGCATTTGTTTCAATTCTGCCACATAATCATTCCGGGTCGTTGCTGTGACCTTACGTGGATGGGTTAGGTAGGATCTTTCGTAATTGATCGGTTAACCTGACACCTTAAAAAAAATTCCTCGATGTGAACAATTTGTTTAGGGATCACATTGTAATATGCTGGACCCTCGGACCGGAAGAAGCGATCAAGTAATGTGTCTCCTTTCTTCTCGTTTCTTCTTGTCCGCTATGACTGATTTCAAAAGTTCAGACATCTGATTGTTTTTAGTGTCTGTCATTATCTGATTCAACAATACATATTGTATGAGCAACAACATCCTCTTTCTCATCTGATCCCGGGGTATGTTTTGGCCACCCTTCTCAATTTCGGATTAATACATTAACTTTCTTTTGGAAGCTTTGACACTTATTTGACATCTATCTTGAATTTCTGATGCATCTTTGGTTGTGATATTTTACCAGTTGTTGTTTCAGTTCACCCTTAATAAGATTTAAATGCTTAACATCTAGCAAAACGATAAACGCGTTGTCCAGAATGAGAGGGGCATCATCTCTTCTTAGCTGTATGTAAACGGCCAATAATGTTAATTGATGAATTGATGGTGTAAAACAATTGCATTATCTACAATCCCATAGCCTATATCCGTATTACATATATTTATATATTACATATATTAATGTTTACTGGAATTGCATCAGGAACCAAATTAGTTTGGTATTTTTTTCCTCTTGATATTCGGCAATCGCTGCTTAGATTTTTGTTTTCCGAGAGGCGTTCTGACATAATCCACATGTGCAATTGTTGAAGACAAGAAAGCACTATTAATTAGTATTGTTTCGTTCCCGTCTGGGATGTGTCTGATTATGGCGTCTGTCCACTCCAGTGGAATTTGTCCCATCTGCCATTTTTATATCATAACCATCTGGAGCACCCCCTGGCCCCCGACCTAACAACTGCCTTATCGTGAATCTTTTCGAATACAATAACTTGAGTTCCACGATGAGCGGGTGTCAACTTGAGTGATGTGTCTCGGATTTGAGTAGACCGAAAAACAGCTTTCTTGATAGAACTGTACTGTTCTATAGACGTGATCAAATCGTTAACAAGCAAATATATGTCATTATTTCTCGCAATTGCCGAGAAGCGATCTCCAGTTGTCAGAGTGGCCGCAGCCAAACGATATCTAGATCCCGACAAAGTTATGACCTCACTTATTTCGGTAGGGAGTCTTGGCTATTGTTACCGTTGATCAACCCCAATTCCAGAAGCCCCACGAGACCCAACAGCGACGCATACCGACATAAGAACTTCCCCTCTCACGGTACCGTATGTGACTGCACAAGCTGTCAAACATACGGCGACCCAACCTGTTGGCCTTAGCCAACGTGGCATCTTCCATTTTGGTCATTTCTTTTGAATATTTCATATATCCGACTGCTATGCCAACAACCATGATATGGTCCCATTCTGCACCACGGTTTCACCGTAGTCGTCGTTAAATGTCGGATACATACCGACATGTATGTGATAGTGTCGAACCATGTTGTCTGGTGTAAACATGTTAATATTTAAGGTAATGGCAGCAGTTATGGTCGTAGACAACAAATACAGTTCAGTGACTCCGGACAACTTAACCAACTTTAGGAGGCCAGAAATATACAGGTACGATAATCAGCGGACTGAGTACGAAAATTAGATGTCATTCGCGAGATACCATGTGATTCCAATACATACGCATATGGCAATATCAGACGGTATTACCGATGGAAGTAAAACATGGCCCATTCTTCTGCTTCCTCTCGAATAACTTCAAGTAGGTCCAGAGAAGATCACTAAACGTGAGGAATGTATCAACAGACACCGTTTCATCGTCGACCAGTGTTCGCGCTGGACCGAAATATCTTCTGGCCAAAAAATTGGCCAAATGATATTGTCAGTGGCCAAATTAACAAAACTTTGGCCAAATTAAATCCTCATTTAATGACTAAATTATTTGTTAACTATATAACTCTCACTCTATGACGTGTCGCTGACACCATGTTCGCCAACTAATCAAGTAATGGGGTGTGTTAGTTGTCATTGATATTTTGGCCGAAATAAAACAGTTCTGTTGCTTATTATCGCGAGGAGTTGAATACATATTGTATTAATAACCTTTATGGTGTGAATCCCGGTTGTTATAACACGGGAGGCAGTTTCCAACACATTGCGTAGCTGACATTTGAATTTGTGATGAAAAAACAGTTTGGCAAAATTAAATTTTTGGTGGCTACTTTCGAAAAAAGTGGCCATTGGCCACTAACACTGTCTTCGACCGCTTGCAACGCGAATAAATGTGTCCAATTAATTAGCGAGGGTTAGGTTCATTATATAAGAATTTCCATGCTTATAAGTGTGACCTAGCCCACGTCATACTTAGAAATCGAATACAGTGAACTCAATTTAGTGTACGTTTCCTTTGAACTCTCAGATATTATTTTTATAAGAGAAGGCCAAAATAGTTCGTTTGATAATCCTCATTACTATTAATTTGGGCTGCTTGGTTATAACGTAACCGAGCTCTTGTGTGCTATCATGGAAGAAAGAACAATATGTTAGCGATTCATCTTGATGATGCACTATAACTTCAGTGTAAAGAAGACAGATATCGCGTTCTGTTCCTACAACAACGATAAGCCCAAATGTCCTCAGTACAGCCAGTGCCGCTGCGTTGATGGTGTACATGTAGCTTGGACCGTGTGTTTCAAGTTCACAACGCCCAGTAACTTTGATGAGGTAATCCTCGTTACAGCTATTTGGAACACCCATATCAACTCTAAACGAATATACTGCTGCAGTTTCCGCATTTGTTGGAAATTCGGCGCTGTCTCCGACTCGGAGTTTTCGAAAAGTATGTGCCAAATTTCAGTATCGAAATAGAAAGGTTCTCGAAGAACCATCCACTATACTGCTATGTTCTATCTTGGAACACTCCGCATAATCGCCGGCCCAACGAGTATTTCCGATCAGAATTCCGGCTTTTAGCTTAAAACTACTATCAACAATTTTAACAGCAGATGCGTCCGGTTATGCACTCCATCTCTAATCACGTCACGCCATTTTGAAACCATTCAGATGCCATCTGCAAGCTCCCGGAACGTTTTTCAGTTATTTTCCAAAATAGATATCCATAGGACTATAATATCCCGGGAGTCAAATGAAGCTGCGGTAGTATAATGGATATACAGGTAGGTTGAATGATGACACACACATGACGAACTGGTTACTGTGAAACAAAACCGGAAAGAGCGAGAATAAAACGATCAACACAGACAGTCTAACATTTGCATAACATCTTCTTTCTCTCCACCTGCAGAGGAACGGTAGTTTACCAGTTACTGTAATTTAAGGGTCAGTTACAAAGTCTGTCAAATACGCTGGGCGGCGTCTGCGCCTCGTAGACATACGACGCGGAGTGCCTGCATGTGGAAACCGATTGTTGATCACCACGACTGGTCACAGTGTCAGTCTCTGACTCGGGATTCGGTGCTATCTCCGTTGGGATAGCTGGAATATGTAACTGGCTGGGATCTGTTGCGTACACGTTGTCTGACTTGTCATCACTGCATTCGATAAAACCTCCGGTCGGCCTGAGGTCTGATTTGGTACACAGAAACAGTGTTTCTTAACGCAGTTGATTTCCAGTGAATTTTCGAATGTCACGCCAACTGCTATGAATAGCAACCACGATATACATGTTACGCGCATCGTGTTTGGTTTTTATAACGGTACCGATATAATATACCATATCTCCAACGACAATAATATTTACGGGAGGGACTCATGAGCAGGGTGTATTAATTAATGCATTCACTGTGTCGGTGATTTCCAAGGTGAATTTCGTGTTAGCGACTCAATTATGTCTCGGGCAGAAATAGACAACTGTTTGCATGTGGCCTGATCGCGTTTAAACATCATCTCGTACGATGACAGCCACCGAGAACGAAATATATCATTCAATTGAACAACAGCAGTCTCCAGCGTGTGGGGCGACAAGAATGATCTATAATCGTGACGGATAAGATCACCCTCCAACTCCAGGATCGCTCTTTCGGCCACAGGAGTTTTATTTACGGTCTTGATATGTCCAAGCTCAACAGATACTACACGGTGATCCAAAAAATATCATCTTTCACTAATGTTCGAAAATCCAGGGGCATTGTCCGACGTGCGTACAATAGACTGGGGTCCTTCCACACTTCACAGCCTTAATATTGACAAACATTTGGATAAGAGAATCACGAAGTGTCTCCGCTCGCTCATACTGAATGACCCATGCATCAGTAAACTACCTTAGTTTCACTTAACACGCCAATGGTCTGTCCGTTGTGTTTCATTACGTCTCCCCGTGTATACCACATCTGGCGGAGTAACTGCAGACTGCTCCTGACGCAATCATGGAACAGGGTACAATGTGAACATTATTGGTAACTATGCGTGGTGTTATCTACGGCCTTCTCCGTGTCGAGGGCAAAAATAACGATGTAAAACAGCTATCATCTGAGTAGCACTCGGGTGATTCAATATTATGTGTATTGCTGTCATGAGACCACCATGAACGATTCTTGACACTGTAATGCATTCCGTCAGGAAGCAGTCTCTTTGAAAAGCCGACGAAATCATATATAGGATGTACGTCTCTAGAACTATCTAATAAAATAAGGTTCTGTTTTGAAGGGATTCTCTCCATTTCATTGGAGAGTGGCAGAGTACGCGCGATTTCATTGGTTTATGGAATAACAGATCACTTCACAGATCTGAGGTCAATGACGCGTTGACAATTAACTATTGTTGGAACACTGAATACGGGTGATAGAGCCATAATTCATTTTACTCATCGCAATATAGGAGACATCATCTTCGAGTTTTTATCAGTCAACGGTATTCATGACTGATTATTCTTTCGCATATTGTGTTTATAATTATTTCTAAATACTACGATTCTCACAAACATTTACTACGCCAGGAATTCACTACATAATTGGAAACGATTGATATACGTCATGTTGGGAATTCCGCGTCGTCGTAGAAATGAAATATAATGGACACTTCTAGACACTTACATCCACTCGGATATTCGTCGGCCTTTCAAAGAGACTGGCCAGAAGTAACTGCTTGGGCCTGCTGACTACGAGAAAACCGTCGTTGGCAACAGTGACGAATTTCAGGTATAAGTTCACGTCTCGCGCGAGTGTGACATTCTTTGACGGACCCTGTGTGAGATGGGCCTTTGTTCTGCTTTTGTTTTATTGCGGAGGATACACACAATGCCATTACATCACACGGGAGGGTTGTCCTCTGATTTGTTCGCAGCTTTGTACTGACAAACGCTGAGAAAATGTTGAGAATTACGAACGGAGTACGAGCTAGCCCCGGTACCTTTATAGATGCGTCGGTGACAATCCACAGTACATCGTCTCGTCGTGGAAGCGTTATGACTTTGTTGCTCAGAAATAGTTTTTGAGCATTTTCAAATGATGAAGTCCGGTCATCCGACCACACAATAATGTCTGCAATAAGGAGTGCTGCGTGTGGTGACACATGAGAGATAAAATGTTGAGCTGCTGTGAACGAACGAAGTCCATGAATGGTGCTCGGGCGATCACATATACTCACAGCAGCTAGTTTGTGACTACTTGCACACCAAGCGTCGTCTGACCATATGCAACGCAAAATAGTGGACATTTGGGGCACATCCACAGCCGACAATCGAGGACACGAATCCATTTACACAACAAACTAATCTAGAATATCGCCCCCCACATGCTGAATAAGTCGTCGGCCATCTTTGCAACAACACACTCATTCAGCCAACAAATCACACATAACGCGACACATAAGTTCTTCTGAGACAGCGCTGTTTCCGAACCAGGCATACCCATGGGGGAGCGCGTGTAAACTCTGACCACCTAACACGCGGTGCTGTCACCACAATACTGTATGGAATCATGTGACAATGGTATATGCCCGGAACAGCGCCGTCATAACTATATATATCCGTTGAGTTATTTTCCTCAGCATGGAATCAACGTCCGGCATAATAGAGAGCTCAGGGTTGTCCAATCTGCCGACATCTGCTGAAGCAGTCATTGGGCTTCTTCATCAAGAAAGATGGATTCAGATACTCAAGTCAAACATCTTCTGGTTTCGCAAATATTTCTGGTGATTTCAACACGTCAAACTTTGACTTTTGATAACTTAATATATAAAAGTGTATATTTGAATGGTCTATTCTTCGTCCGGAGGGGTGTTCAGGAAAATAATCAGGCGACATGTAATAACAAGTGTAGAAGGCATCCTATTTCTTGGAGAGAAATATCCAGATAATTAGTTCAACAAACGACCTATGTTCGTTTGTTGAACTTATTATCTGAATATTTCCTATGGGATAACTACTCATCAATGATGCTTTGGTATTGATATTGTTAATACAGGCGTGTTTCCATGATATTTAGTTAAAGCCACTAGGCTGTTTGCGCTCCAAAATACACCTAATAATATTCGCTTTTGAATTTATGCCGGTTTCGAAATAGGTCGAGTTATCAGTGCAGAGATATTTATCCACCTCCTACCCCTGTCTACTATAGATATATATTGAAAGCATGACCCAAACTGAACAGCTTGTCAAAATCTTATCCAACAATATTTCAAATACATGCACTTCAATGTGTCATATGGTCCGAAGATTATTCTCCGCACGCGATGAGCATCGTATCATAAATCAATGAATAAATACAGAATAGATGATCCATTGCACATTCAGCTTGACCTTATATTAATATCATTTATTATACTGTTCATTACACAATGTACAATTATATGTTATTATGTATTCATACTGTCCTTATAAGGATGTTTTTGCTAATTAAACTTATATATCTATATATATATATATACTAGAAGGTGACCCGACTTCGTCCGGGCTTTGACCTTGATTTGTCCATTTTAAAGGTCAAGGTCAAATGGGGTCACGATTTGATCAGTCCAAAATACTGCACGGACAAAAGTACCCGACAAACGTGCCCGTCGAAATCCATCCGGTTTTACCCGATTTGACCTTGAATTGATCATTTAGAAGGTCAAGGTGAGGTCGGGATCACGATTTGACCCGTCCAAAACACTCAGTGGACAAAAGTAACCCCATGTATCAAATTTCGTCGAAATCCAATCAAAATTGGCGATTTGACCTTGAATTGACCCGATTTCAAGGTCAGGGTCACGTCGCACGGGCAAATTAATGAGTCTATGCCACTCCCCGGCCGAAAATACCCCCACATACCAAGTTTCATCGAAATCCCGTGATATTCGGGCGTTTGACCTTGAAATGACCCTATTTCAAGGTCAAGGTCACGTCGCACAGGCAAATTAATAGGCTCATGTCACCCCTCGGCCGAAAATACCCCCACATACCAAGTTTCATCTAAATCCCGAGATATTCGGGCGTTTGACCTTGAAATTGCCCGATTTCAAGGTCAAGGTCACGTCGCACGGGTAAATTAATAGGCCTATGCCAGTTCCCGGCAGAAAATACCCCCACATACCAAGTTTCGTCGAAATCGGTTCGGCCGTTTTCGAGTCCATCGCGAACACACAGACAGACACACAGACAGACAGATCTTCCAAAATATATAATAGATATATATATATATATAAAGCCCATCAGATAAACTACACCTCGATCCGTCTACTAGACAGATAAAGCATCCTCTATCAGACAGATAAACTTTATAATATGCGAGGAAGAAAGGTTATAAGAACTTGCGACAGTTAACCTCCAGCAGTTCGCGAATGACGTCACTGGATCGTAACAACGTTGTGGAGCATCATCAGAACGGACCATGCTGGTTTCCGTTGTTAGCGACAGGGTCCTTAGAAACGTCAACACCCACAACGTATTTTCGTGCAATCGGTGGCGACACCTTTCTAAAAGATCACACGATGCGCCCCAAAACGCACTTAAATATAAGTTTGCTATGTTCAGTTGGTGAAGTATATAACTTGATTCAGCAGTTGGCAATTTGTTACTATAAAGTATACGATATTATTCCATGAGCTAGTGCATTTGTACTGCCGATCTTGGTGCTATACCGCTAGTGCTAAAGTTCAGAGTTTCATGCAATTCATTACGTTTCAAGTACAAACATCCAAATTCACATGACTGCTATACTTGTACAATTCAGTTTTAGATTTGAACGTTACGCGAATCATTTAGATTTTATTAGAAATTACACCATGCTATGATATTTTTCCGGCATAATTTAGAAATTATAAAGCGGACTATTTCGCGGTGCAGCGCATGAATACAAAACTGTTTCATAATTAATTAGCCTCTACTATACAGATAAAGTCGCTAAGTAGGTCATCGCTTCTCTATAAGGAACCTGTGAATTTTTAGATATTTTTTTTGGACAAAACTGCGATAAAATAAATTTAAATTTGTTCGGTGGATAAACAGAACATCCGCATATTGTAGCTGAATAGAGAATTTATAGATTCCCACATACTCGCAAAAATAAATTCTTTATTCAGCTACGCTATGCAGATATTCTCTATTTATCCCATACAATAAACTATACATGTGATAGCGAAAAGTATCGCGCAACTGTAATCTTTTCTGGGGACGATATTGTATTCCATCAATAAACTGGAAAAGGGAAAGTCAGATGGTCCTGACATCAAATAATGTCATGAAATTATTGTAAAGATTTGTGTCGTCTATTCAATGCAAAGATAATACGGACATCTTCCTGACAAATTGCTTGAAGTGACTTAGTTCCGGTTGTCAAGTTTTTTTTAAAACATGTACATAAACTATATTCATTTGGCTTCCATCCCAACCCACCAGCGGTGTAAGGCAGGGCCCGCTCTTATTCAATGTATACACCGACAATTTTAGCAGGAATTTGAATGGAACCAACATTTGATGTATGATTGGCTCAAAACTATTGAACCACCTAGCTTACGCCGATGGTATGTTTGATATCGTCATCTGTGATCGGTCTTCGTCGCCTGTTGCGTGTGTGCACTAACGAGGCTGGCAGATAAAACCTTAGTTACAACACGTCAAAAACTGTCACATAGCCTTCATCCCTAATTCCATGACTATAGGCATTATTCCAAAACTTAATCTTACGTCCGTTGCTAGTGCCAATTATCTCGGACACGATATATTCGACGACCTATCTGACGATGGGGATATACAATCAATATCAGGCTATTTGTCTCAGAGCTAAATTATTTTTGAGAACATTTTTTAAATGTTCGCAAGCTGTTAAATCGTTGCCAGCTGTGGTCTAACTTCGAGAATATTACTTTAAATAAGCTCAATGTGTGTTACAACAATGCATATAGAACATGTATGGGTTATGACAGAATATGTAGTGCTAGTGGTATGTTCGTAAATGATAGAGTGGTGTCTGCCAATGTTGAGACGAAAGTTTGTGTATGATTTTCGTGAAAGTGTGAGCAAGTCGAATAGCTGTTTTGTCGGCAATAATGAGATCAGATATATATTATACACTTCACTTAATATATTGGAACGAATTATTGTATATATGTAAGTCCACTGTAGTAAATGTTTGCAGCAATGTGCTATGCTTACAATATAATTGACATGTTGTATATATCTTAGTAATGTATGTAAAGAGAACTAGTATGGACATAATTTCTGAAATAAAGATATACGTATACTCTAACTATCTTTCTACGATTATCATATATCCCAGAAAGATGCAGTAAAGTGATACAAATACAACTTTGACGATATCTAACCCTTTACCCAACAGAAGGGCCCTGTGCCAATGCATTCTCTTATATATGCGAGTCGACCATAGGTCGCCTCGCATATATAAGAGAATGCATTGGATTAACACATTAAAAATTATAAAATTGTTAAAGAATGTAAGAAAAAATTGTAAAAAGTGTTAAAAAAAGATTTTTTAAGGCCAATGCATTCTCTTATATATGCGAGGCGACCTATGGTCGACTCGCATATATAAGAGAATGCATTGGCACAGGGCATAACTGTAACTATCACAATGTGGTCAAGGAACCGGTTCCAATGATATCCATATTTGTATGGTTCTATTGAGACAGACCGAAGATATTTTAGGCTGTTGAAGCTTTATTTGGCCGGTTTTGGCCGGTTTGTTGTGTAAAGGGTTAAGACGATACACGATATTTGGGTCCCAAACAAAAAGCAGTTTGCATGGCATGGAACAGAAAAGAGCGTTCCGTGTTAGTCTATTCCATATATATCACCCTCTCTGATTGACAGGTTTTGCTGGTGACTGCCAGGGGCAAAGGTTCGAACATTATACACACTTTAAATGACATATCTTAACTGTGACAGTTGACAGACCAATCTGATTCATTATTTCTACTTACAAAGATCATACAATGGAATCTTCCCACAAACATTCTTGGTCCGACTGGCGTGAGTATTTAACGTTAACCTCCAGGGTCCTGAAGTTTTCGGTCCAAGGAAAGAGTTCGCGCTGTCGATCGGTGGCCAACGGCAGACTTTTTGTTTTCCAAAATCGCCAAATAAATCTTCATTTGGCCCTTACTGTTTTACTATAAACTTTCAAGCCTAAGTCAGCAATCACCTCGATCTCAGGATATCATGAATAAGTTCTCAATATATCCTTGCGCTCGTTAATAACTTATCACTAGTTGCTCGTCGATGTATGTTAATTGAATAAAAGTCACAAAACGCTTACACTTAAACAAGATGATTAACTCGTATTATGTGTCCTTGGCCAATTGACAATACACTACAATACAACAACACGACAAACACGCAAATCGGGCACAGTTATGCTAGCATATACCACATATACCGACCAGACATACAGTTTTGCAAATTCCATTGGTTCACATATTCAGGGTACATTTTCTGATTTCGAATTATCAGTTATTTTATTTGAATGCGTATCACTTTATTTGCTTTTTTGTTAATTAATTATTTCATTAAATTTATTTGTTTCTTTTTTGTTTTAGTTTCGGTATCTTAGTTTCAATTTGACCAAAGTTTGTAAAAAATTCCCAAATAACTTCAGAAATGGCCAAAACATTGGCAGAAAGAATTTGAGATCAATAACATGAACCAAGCTGAATAAATACCCCCGATTTGAGTCTGTTTCAGATAGTATATAGTAATATATTAAAAAGCTGCTTTTGTTTCGTTCCATATGTGCAAATTCTTTAGGTGAATCGCGAACTCTGCCTATACAGGTTGGTCGAACATGCAGTCATCTAGGGGTACTGCCAGTCTTGTGAATTATTCACTATAACAGAGGCAACGCTATCGACACAATCCGTTGGTGTAGTAGTTGCATCGGAGTGTGCTTCATTATGAATGATCATAACGCACGATGTCTATAGTTTTTAGTGTTCCACACGGGAACTTATATATTTTGTTCGTCCACCATGCAGTTTATATCAATGCGCGACAGACAACGCCGTATATATGCATGGTTGGAGACCAACATCTGAATGGTGATGTTGCATAAATGAAATGGGCCTCCGTGCATTTTCGTCTACCATGCAGTTTATATCAATGCGCGACAGACAACGCCGTATATATGCATTGTCAGAGACGAGCCTCTGAATGATGCGGTTGCACAAATGCAATAGTCCTCTGTGCATTCACAGGACAATAAAAAAGGATGAAGTGTGCTGATGTTAGCTTATATGTAGACCCGTATTCAGGCGTTGTGCGACCAATGCCGAGTTTTGTTTATCATGTTGCTAGCGAACGGTCCCATTTGGTATAACTATATATCTTGGTCCGCGGTGCAGTCTTCAACAAGACTAGCACTAGAAAAGTTGTTTCTTAATTGGGTTTCGTCTATTTGATAAAAAAAAACATCCCAGAAAACGCAAGCATTTATACAGGGGCAGTTCTGTGCCGGGGGCTCGTGATACAGGAGGCTAACCCCGTCCATCGAGACTTGCTTTCACACAGTACCAGTCGGTATCATGAGATACTCGGAAGGAATATCGTTCGTTCTCTTAATAATTTTGATAGGCGAAGAAGCATCTTCTCTGATCACCAGCGTAATTTTCCGGAGAATCACACCTCTGGCTCCGTTTGCCAACACAGTACAGTATTCTGTGGTCGCTGACTCGAAATCAGTGTGTGCCAAAATATGCCTGACATCAGAGCGATGTCCCATGTTCTCGTTTGATAAACGGACCCGGATTTGTCACATCGCTGAAGGTTTCTTGGATGTACCTGGCAGTCCGGTTTATGGAATCCAAAATGGTGAGTACTGATGCAAATCAGGGAGTTGGCAACTTTGGCCAACATTTTAACAAGTAAATTACATGTCCGAAGCAACACTAGTTGGGAATTTCTGGTTGGATTATGAGACTGATGATTGTGAAATCCTGTGATCCCCGCGTTACGAATTCACAGTGGTGCAAGATCGATGTAGCATACGGTGTAAAAAACGGTGTAGATACACACAAGATGGCGGGCATCGGTAGCTCGTCTGGATATGGGCTCTGTAAATCATGATGTTTAAAGATATTCAGATTGTGAGGAATATCGTCCTTGAGAAACATATTTGGAATTAAGTCGCTTTTTTACGGGGATACAATATTATTTGTGAATTGTATGGATATTATTGTAAAAATAAACAGGTTTGAAACCAACATTTCTGACGACTTGCAACGAGTCGAGGAAACTGGAAGTTTTAACTATTGTTGGTGTTATCGGTACTGCCTTTATTATAAAACTTTGTCAAGATATTGTTATTATGATTATGGCATGGCATTTGATTGTTTGTGTGGCGTTTTGTAAAATTGATATAATCGACAATAATTAAAACAACCTTTTTCTGGTGTAGAATATTTTATTGACGGTGTAAATTGTTGCTTGGATGCCAAAATAACAAGGCTGTATGACGGTGTAGACGTAAATCTCATTAGCGGTATAGATTGGATATTGTGAACTCAATATTCGTGAGACAGTCATGCGAATTGCTTGAATTTCAATAAAATACCAAATCAATTTGAGAAAATATTTCATTGTGATCTAATTTGTCAATATTTTGCACTCTATTCTTGTCATGCGATTTTGCTTTACGAGTTGTTAGACAAATAGTCCAAGATATGTTACTAATTGTATGGGTGATATTTAAATTAGTATAGTATTTTTATCTACTCAATATCAAAATAAAAAACGATGTGATGTTATAGTTTCTTCTCACAATAAGTATAGGCTATCATAGACCACAGTCATGCACTTGACATATCGTTTGATGGCGCCTCTTCCATCAATGATATCCTTGTCTTCTGCGAAGGACACTTAGATTGATTCAATGATGAAATGAAACAAATGAATGTCTAGTAAAGGATATTTTGTGGTGGGTAGGCGGAGTGCGCATGCTCATCGTCAGTAAAAAAATGAATATAAAACAGTTTTATTTTAGTTGAAAAATCGTGCCGTATCCTTGGTTACTTCCTCTTGCGGCGGAATCGCAGTCGTGTGTACGTAAACATCTAGATGGAATTTCGTATGGTTGTCAATCATATGGAAATAAATAGACTACACATTCGTATTAAAATTTAGCGCAAGATATTTTTCTCTCGGTTTTAAATTCGCACACTCATGCGCGAAAAATAGTACTGCGCTAATTGAAATATGCGCCATGTCGTTTTTGCATTCTCGAATAGCCACGGAAATGCCGTCATCTTAGGTAATATATAATTTTTTACATTTTTAACGCATTGGTTTTGTTTTCGTTAAATAAGACAACATATATCATGCTCTATAAATAACACATAAACTATAATTTGAAAATATAAAAGATTAGGCCTAGCTTTAACCTAAGATGTGGGTTTCCATGAATGTGCTCGACGTTGCTAGCTAACACTGGTATAAGGTTTGTTTGAGAGGGTCGTAACTTACATAAATTACGTTCAAAATAGGAGCAATTACATGAATCAAATTCATCCAATGTATTTCTGTGGATATATGCTTATATATTTGTGGCGATTTGTAGGTGATTATACATCAACTCGAATATATTGCACTGATATTTACCATTTGAAAGACAAATCACCACAAAATGCATAACCTTAATAGTATAGTCACTTGGTACCAGACAGCGACTGAGATATGTTTTTGTGAAGTATGTGGAAAATATACAATACTGCAAATTCGTCTGTTAGTATTAACAAATCAATGTTATGTTAAGGTTAGATTTGATGAATTATATAAGCTGGGCTAAGGAAAGGATATGCCACATCATTGTGACAACGCAGTGGTTTGTTTGTGCAATGAATTGATTATACGCCCGTCACCAAAAACCACATCTACACCGTCATTATTATTGTCTAAAATGTCATCTACACCGTCATAGTAGCATGTTATTTTTTTAAAGATGATTTTCACTCGAATTATTGAAAAATAGCCAAGTTTATGTCCACACATTTGCGTAATTTATTCCATAGACATATTCTCCTAGGTATGCGAACACACCCGTGTGATTAATCAGCTCATTATGTGATCATTTTGTAGAATAGAGCCACTGGGGTAATAAATTAATTCTCATTTTAATTACAGTGTTGTTTGTATCGTTCATGGAGCACATGAGTGTATTTTGCACTCATCCATGGCCAAATTCATTCATGTGTTGCATATATTCTGTTGATTATAAAAGGAGATGGTGACGCATTTAGATGGTGACGCATTCAGATGCGAATGGGATATACAAATAGGTGTTTAAAACCAACATGGAAATATGATATCGTTTGAATAAAAGTTTAGTGATCTTGGTCAATATCAAGGATTGCTTTAATGAAATCAAGGGCAAGATACATGTCAGTATTATTTCTCATAGATGTATATAGTATGCTGAAATCGAATGAAACAAACCAATATTGTGACAAATGATCTGGTTCTACATGAAGCCAAGAATATTTGCAGATAGCTATAGTTCATTGCAAATTGTAACAATTATAAAAAAAATGTAGTGATCGGAGACTCATCTAACAAATTCCCCAAAATATGTGAAGCGGTAGTATTAATTGCAGAATGTGCATTTCAGGCACAATATTAAGGGAGGGTATATATAGGATATTCCGCCTCGTTTAATTATTTTTCCCAATGCCCGACAGAGGGGAATATATAAATCCACATACATCGCGTCCAATACCACCGGATTTCGGGAAAAATTAAGTTGGAGCATAATGCAGGGGATGTAAAAAATCGAGTCATAAACCATTAATTTTGTATAAATAATATTTATTGATTTTTGGTATATTATGTTCGATCATATAGTGCAGGGGACGTGCATATTCATTCACGCAAATATAAGACTCCAAACCATTAAACAAAACTACAACTTTACCTGGCCCGGCGACGGTTGTATACAATCTGATACCGCCGTGAGTTGCCAAGGCCATGTATGAACTTTCACTCTTGTCATTAGTCAGTGGGAATAAATGCCGATCAGTTTAATCAGCTGGGTGTATAGATAACGGGACGAGTATATGCTCTTGTGTGAATGATTGGATAGCACGTGGAAGGTATTTCGTCAGATCAATTTGAGAAAGCCATGTAAAACATGGAGCCATAAACCGAACATTTATACAATCGGGTGATATAACGGAAATTTGGAACAATTCCATCTTACATAACTGAGAACAAAGCCGAGCGTGCATTGTGAGCAAAGTTATATTAAATGCCAAATCACCTTCAACTCTCATTAATTTTGTAAAAACAAAATGATTGTTCGTACATTATGACAATCAAAATAGCTTGAACAATACACGATAAACAGGTTATCATTGTTTTGATAGTTTTTCAAACAAATATCGAGTATGATATTTATTGTTTTTAGACCAAAAGTCTAAATTTCCCCAATATTTGACAAATGTATGTTAGGACTGACATTGTCATAAGTTGGACATATTCCATACAGCCATATATGGATTAATTTGTCATGTTGAAAATGTGTGGTACTTATAGTTGGAAGTTTTCGGCTCACGGGGTGGGGGTGTCAAGTAACGAAATTTAGACTAGATCAAGTGGCGTGGTAGTTGAACATTATAAGTGGGACACCACCAACTGAGCCCTCAAAACGCGTCCCAGAAACCACATAAACTCACCAGCTGTTATCAGCTTCACACAGCACATATAGTTATCGTGTATAGAAAATATACATGTCTTGATATATGTGAGTTCCATGATAAATTATATTTAACTCAAGTGTTGCCCATAACATATGAACTGCCATGGCGACTAATGTTGTTTCAGGGGCGTGAGCACAAGTGTGTGTTTCACCATTAAGGATCTTGAGACTCCAAGTTTTGTTTGCTAGCCATTTAAGTGTGCATCGCTCCTCATAGTTTGCATCTGTGCACAAATTTTCAATATATTTCCGACTGTTGGATGTTTGATGAGCCAGTAATTCGAAAATTATTGAACCTATTGGCTTGATGCAAATGAATTGTACCGATTTCGGATATATATATATAGTTGGTTCGTGGGAGGGAGGACTCAGTGAGAGATGTCTAAATCGTCAATAAATATAACGTCCATTCGATTCTAATAGCTTTTGGTCCAGATATTCGCATATAAGTTCAACTTTTGAACCAGTCCAAACTTCCAATTTCTCAACAAATCCATTTGCACACCCCTGCAAGTTCAACCTCAAGCTTTCCGGCTGTTAGAAATGTATAACACAACACGCCCCTAATTTCTACGACACAATAAACGAACAAAATCAACCTATTTTTGTTTTGTGTGACATTGCCAGTTCAGGCATGGGAATTCCAACTGATGAAAATCGTGACCAAGGTTGGATGTGGGTAAAATAAGTACATTATACTCCAATTCCCCATCTGCCCCCAAACTGTGATGAAAACGCTCAACTGTTAGAAATTTCCAAACTGAATCAACAGCAGTTAGAACTTCCAAACACTAAATACGACATTGTTTGTTTTGATATAGTTTACTTGTCTGTATGATGTTCAGTGTACAATTGGTTTTCCAAAGGGGGAGAGGTCATGCAAATTCAAGTGTTCTCATATTTAACGTTTTGCCTTTAAAGATGCCCTGTTCGATATGACTCCATGGAACAACCATATGTACGTGTTCTATAGCAGAACATAATTACATCAGACACATGAACCCATTGATATGAGGTTTTGAAAACCAGATGCCGTCTTCGAATAGATAGATTTAACACCTTTTTAATATTTGTCAGCCAAGCAATAATCCAATAATCGTGCTTTATTTGGAGCGGCCTTGCTGCTGTCGCCCAAAACCATAGACAATAAAGAGCGTTATCAATTTTGAGCTTTTGTGGTTGTTTTCAATGTATTACTCATGGATTAGTGTGTGGAATTTTGTGATACCTGTGCATAATAATGATATTACAGCCAACGTTCCTGGTATACCGAATTAAATCCGCTGATTGGTGTCATATAATTATGCTCTTCGTACTGTATTATGTAGCCTCTTTTTTGGAAGCGTGTTACTGTTAGTGGATATATAAGGCACACAGGCTTACACTAGCTGGTATCTTAACAATAATTGGGAACATTTTAATATACCCCGGTTATTGTTAAGATAATTACCAGCTCTTGTTTGTTAGCGGGGTATAGTCTAGATTACTATACAAGGGAGAACAATATGAAACATGGCGGCTGTGGATTAAAACAGTGTAATGTCTGAGGCCAGGTGGCTTTAAACCAACCCTTATGCCAAACTAACCTATAGGGCGTGGTTTCAGAGTTCCACTGGACCATGAAAGTCTACACGCGTGGGTGCGGGAGTTGTGGTACCGACTCTTGGGTTTACTTCACTATCAAATGGAAGGTTCTCCGTGAATTCTCATCCATCGTTAACACACCAAAGACCACGTTCGACAAGGCGAACTTCGATGATTGCGAACCAGGCGCGATCGACGATTGGCAGCTAACATCACCCTACAGTGTACCAGTGGCTATCATCTGGCGCACGGAAAAATGGAGGAACGTAGCTGATATGTGGAAACTATGGAAGGTGAGAAACAATATTGGTGGTAACATGTTAATTTGAGGGAGGCGTGGTTGGTTTGGTACGTTCGTTGGTTGATTGATGTTTGGCGTCGTTTCCATAGGTTTAGACCATAAATGGGCTATATTAAGACTCCTTGGCGACTTTCTCAAATTATCTGGCACCCAAACGAATGAAGATCCCTAAATGGTTATACATCGCTAACACCGTGAAGCGAAAAATATACATGCCCGCCTAAGATTAAACTGGATCAATCTGAATTACTACAAATATATCAACTTCGTTTTCGACCAACCTATGTGTGTACATGTGGTGTATAATTATATTGGCCATCTCCAATTTAAACCCTGTCTATAAAGACCCCTGGATCGACATGCGAAAACCGCCGTTTGACAGATAAATCCACAGTTTAGACGTTATGTATAAGTGACGGATTGGTTATCGTCCATTATCCCATAGGTCCATTGTTTACCGTCTCTAAATCGTCGAGTCTACAAATACATTCGGCCACATGTAGATCCCCCTTATGCGGACTTTTGTGGTTATGATATTACAGTAGTATATATTAGTATATATCTATACCCTTTAAAATTCCTGATATTTGCCCTTGTTGATTATTTGGCCCTTTAAAGAGAGGTACCCAAATTTCGTCTCTTGTGAGTATTTATTGTCCGTTCACTAACATTATAGCTTGCTAATGTTTGAGTTTGCCACATTTTGTTGGTATTTAGCTTTTTGCTTACAATATTATTGACACCGTATCACATGTTAATACGAAGTCTTGAAATTCGCACGAAAAGGCATGAAAATTCAAAATTGTGAAATTTTATCTGAAAATAAAATAAAAATAATGGAACTTTCTCGCTTCTAATCGTATTTATCTTGGAAACAAGAATATGTTCACTGCCAAGGTTGTCATACTTGATACGACACAATTCTTTTCAAACCATAATCTACAGTAAATTGTGGACAGTTCTCGAATTGATCTATTATGATAGTACATACATAATAATGAGGATAACTAACTTAGACAAGAGTTGAAAACAATTATTCGAATTTGGAGAGTTTCGTGATTAATATTTCTTCCCCATTATTTGCTGCTGTGTGTGGCTCCGAGTCATATTCACATGTTGCTCGGGTGAAGAATGACTGATTTATTAGTGGCCCTTCAAGTCATTTTATATATTTATTAGTAATCTGGGGCAAACAGCACATATTGCATGACGCCCCGGATAATAAGCGCTCTTTATTGGTAACTACTAGTGATCTCTGTCATTTGAGATCAACAGCACCTATCCCGTGCACCAACTTTCCCACTTATGGTCAGGGGTAATATGCTCTTTACTGATCATATAAATTGTTAGTCCCCCTTTAAATCATCTGTGATCAAAGACGCATATCACATGACATTCCCCTGGTCAGGTCACCCATATGTATCAATGTTCCTACATATATTCTATGTTGATAAGAAACGCTGTTTATTGATCATAGTTTCCTCTGTAAGTCATCCGAGGTGAACGGCATATATCACATGACATTATACGGGTAAATTTTCACCGACCAGACTGCAACCATTTTGGGCATATAGATAATGATTTAGATACAATTAATTAGTAGTGCGCCCTTAAGACAAATGAGGTCAACGGGACCTATCTAATAAGATTCAAAGGATCAAATTACCCATATGTGCAAATGTTCATCTTCGATGGTCCAACCGTTTGGTCGCCTCTAGCCAAGATATACCTACAATAATTATTAGTGCCCTTTTAAGACATCTGAGGTGAACGAGATCTCGGGTTAAAACACCCCTATATGCAAATTGTCAGCTGCGATGATCCAGTTGTTAAGTGACCTACAAGCGGACAAACAAACAAACAAACAAACAACCAAAATTGAGCTTTATTTGTATATATTCCAGAAATATAGAACGCTGAAAAAATGTGATTCATGCCTACTTCGAAACAACAGTCCTTCCATTGACGTAAAGAGCGACCTGTAACCAATGAATTTGAAAACAGGTCCTGATTTGTTCACAAAGTGTTGCTAAAATTATTATACTCACCGATATCTCAGAACAATGGAAATCCTTTTGACTTAATCAGGGGTTACCTAAGTTAACCTGTTGACATTGTTCCTCACACTCACTGAACACTGAACAGCATGTTCTCCCAGAAATAAGTTCATATTGAATTTATTTAAAACACGAAATAAGCCCATATATGGATTATTTGAATATGAATTAAGCTCGATATTAACCTAAATAGGACAACTGTCGTTTATGAACCTATTTCAATTTGAAATAAGCTCATATAGGCATTATTTCATCGACTTTTTTCATCGACACGACGCACCAGATGAACGCTCTTTATAATGGGTTGTCATTGCGGCGCGCCATTCAACGAAACAAGGGGTATAAGTCCTATATTAGCTTATTTAAGAATCAAATAAGTTCCATATGAACCTATGTGAATATTTAGGTCATATATGAACCTATGTGCACGAGGATATGTTGCACGGACATATATCACGACTTAAAACCAGAAAGTATAACCAACTTAGACACAAACAAGGTAAGCGTGACCCCGCTGGCGACTTTCTCAAAATATCTGGAACCCGAACGAAAGAAGACCCCTAAATTGTTACACCACGCTAACAACGTCAATCACATATTATGAATTCCCGGCTCAGAATTTAGCAATCTGAATTAGCACAATAGTCCAACTTCGTTTCCGATCAACCCATGTGTACGTGTGGTGGATAATTATAGTAGAAGACACATAACATTATATACTCTATACCAAATATAGCGAGTTTTATTTAGGAAAGAAGTATCTGATATATGTAACATCCACTTTGTAGAGTACACACTCCTAATTACAGAACGTTGTCTTTTATTTTATAACCTAAAGTAAAATGAAGGGATTTCTTGTTTTAGTAATTTCCTCTCTAGATTCTGCACAAACGATGATTTCTTTATGCATCTATGATTGAGAAGACAAAACTGTTCTTAAAAAAACTGTGGGTTCCATTACATTGACTTGCCCAAATTTGCATGTGATCCAGAACCGAAGTGGTGAAATAGCATATTTGAGATCATACAACTCAATAAATGTATAGCCATATTCCCTGTATGTCTCACAATCACTTAAATATACACAGTTAAACACACTGTGAAGGAATTTCCAAAACGTGGTGTAGAATATCATCTTATGGCCCTATTAATCCTTAGTATTGACTCTTTTCTAAAAATTCCATTTTGTGGCCTTTTGTCCATTTTTAAAGGTTTTTGTGTATGAATAGTAAAACCAATGAACTTTTACTGTCTACAATCGTTTGGACTTTCCTCATAAAGCACTGTAGTGTTGAAAATAGCATTATATTGGATATTCCAATGAATGTCACTGGATTTCACTTATTTTTTTCTGGAAACTGACTCTAAATTTGAATATCGGAAATATAGGATACGGGAAAACCATATTGACAAATCTCAGCCAATATGGATCTATGGATCTTGATGCATAACACATTACTATCACCAGCTTTTACAATCCGTATTCTTTCATATAGTGTTTACTGCTTTCTGTTTTGATGTTTATAGTTAGAGCTACAATCATTTTTGTTGCAACTCGATGGCGAAATGACAAATCATTAGCCCGGGGTTGTTCGATTTGTATAGCATGCCCATAAAGTTATAAATAGACATAAACTAAAGTACTAAACTTGTTGTTATGCAGCAAAAATCTTCACAAACTGGAATAAAACAACCCATAACTGGAATATGGCGACAAGAGCTTTTTGTGATTTCATTACCCCATTATCAACGTTCCAATTTGGAACAGTCCAAAATGGCATTTAAAAATAGAAAAGAGTCAATTCTCTGGATTCAAGGGTCAAAAGTTGATTTTGGAACAAATATGTTAAGCAATTCCAACACAGTGTAATTAACATATTATACTTAAGAGGTTATGAGAAATACAGGGCATATGGATATCAATTTACTCAGTTGCATGACCTCAAATATGGCATTTCATCACACCAGTTATGTGCCCCAAGGACAATTTGTACTAAATATATATTACATGTTTCAGACCACCCTGGAATCAGACGCAGGAGAGATATACACGTTCATATGGGATGACTGGGTTTCCAACGGGAACCCAGTAGAGTTGACATGAACACATGTAATGTGCCCGACACAAGGATCCACTCCAGCTTAAATGGTCATGCTAATGGTCTATGATGTCGGTGGGTCCTGCTGAACTGCTGCTTACATGTAATCTTGTATGCTGTATAGTCAATTCCCAAAGTCGGGGCAACTGATCACATTCTCTCTGCACAAAAATGTCATGGTCATGCTCTGTTCCAAGATATGAGAAAACATAATACTCTATAAAGTATTTTAAAAGGTTTTCAGATCAAGCTCCACGAAAACAAATTATTTTATTCTGAACTGACCATACCAGCATCAGTACCGCCACATGACATTCTGAAATATCGACTCCAACAAAAAAAGATATTGTTTAACTCACCTTTTACACGATTGGAATCTTCATCCCATACATGTTACCATTAACACTTCATCTTATCACAATCATGTTCATCGTCGTTTTATAAACGACTTTGTGTATATATTGTTTCCATCTATTCACCATTGTTTATCATGTTGTTTTCATGCTTGATACACTCCAATCATGTCATCATTTCTCTGGCCCACAAAAATAACTATCTCTCTTACATTATGTTAGCAAATTGCCAGTTTTCTCTCACTCCAAGACTTATGTTATTTCAGTTTCTGACCGGTTTCAGGCTGTATCGCTGTGATCTCAACCATAGTAGTTGATGGGTATATCAGCATTGCAGCATCGTGCCGCGATTGGCATCTTTAATAACATACATTATAAAAACAGGCCGAAAATAGATTTATATCGAAAACGAAAATTTTCTAAAATTCCCAAGGGTGGCAACCTCAGACTACCACTTGTCCTTGTAGTTATAACAATGATGCTTCTAAGTTCGGGATACGTCGATAATATCGGGACCAATTTCACAAACTGGCATAGCAGGGGAACTTACTGTCTTTCAATACAATATCCACAGTAAGCTACAGCAAATAGTTGAAACTATAAACAAATAGGACATTTTCTGAATGCTGAACTGCTATACATGTAATCTTTGAGAGACAAAACATATGCTGTATAGTCAATTTCCAAATTCCGGGTAACTGATTACATTCTCTCCGCTCAAAAATGCCATGGTCATGAACTGTTCCAAGACATAAGAAAACATAATACTCTGTAAAGTATTTAAAAAGGTTTTCAGACCAAGCTCCACGAATTTTTTTTTTATTATAAACTGACCATTCCCATACATATTACCATCAACACTTCATCTTAGTTATCACAAACATGTTCGTCGTCGTTTCATAAACAACTTTGTGTATATATTGTGTCCATCTATTCACCATTTTCTATCATGTTTTTTTCATGTTTGATACACTCCAATCACGTCAATGTTTCTCTGGCCCACACAAATAACTGTATCTCTCTTACAGTATTATAGCAAATTGCCAGCTTTCTCTCCAAGACTTCGGTTACTTCAGTTACTGACGGGTTTCAGACTGTATCGCTGTGATCTCAACCATAGTATTTGATGGTAATCTCAGCATTGCAGCACCGTGCCGCGATTGGCATCTTTAATAACATAAAATATAAAAACAGGCCGAAATAGATTTATATGGAAAAAGTAAATTTTATAAAATTCCCAAGGGTAGCAACATCAGACAACGTCCTTACCTTATAGTCATAACAAAGCTGCTTCTAAGTTCGGGATACGTCCATAGTAACGGAACCAAGTTAACAAATTGGCATAGCAGGGGGAATTACTGTCTTTCAATACAATATCCGCAGTATTAGAAATAAGCTACATCAAATGGTTGAATCTATAAATAAACAGGACATTTTCTGAATGCTGAACTGATATACATGTAATGTTGGTGGGGCAAAAAATATGCTGTATAGTCAATTTCCAAATTCTGGGTGACTGATTACATTCTCTCTGCACAAACATGTCATGGCGATGCACTGTTCCATGACATAAGAAAACATCATACTCTGTAAAGTATTTAGAAGGTTTTCAAACCAAGCGCCACGAAAAAAATAAATTCTGAACTGACCATACCCAGCATCAGTACCACCACATGGCATTCTGAAATATCCACTCCAACAAAAAAAAGGATATTTTTTAAACTCACCTTTGACATGATTGAACTCTTCATCCCATACATGTTACCATTAACACTTCATCTTATCACAATCATGTTCGTCGTCGTTTTATATATTGTTTTCATCTATTCACCATTGTCTATCATGTTTTTTTCATGTTTGATACACTATTAATTGGCAAGAATGAACCCCATCCCCTCGTGATTTTTGGCAAACGATAAATTATTTGCTGAACAAAAATAAATCCACATGTATCCAAACATTATACAACCAACACGGAGATGTTACTATCGACGGAAAAACGCAATGTGACAGACGATCTCGAGAATGTGAAGAGTTTGAATGATGCTTTCTTTAGAGATACGGGCGGTGTTGGCGGTGGGTATGCTGTTAAAATATTCACCTCCGTCAAAAACCGCCATTAACAGAAATAGTAAATAGTAAAATATAGACAGACTTTGTTCTCATCCCAATCAGAAATATGGCATAAACAGTATGTTGTCAAATGTTTTTCATTTGTTATGTAAACCAAAAGCAAAAAACGTTACAGAACCTGGCTTTTGTTTGGATCCGGATATGGTAAACATAAAGATCGTTATTTCTTACTGTTTACCTGATATGGAAATAATAGCGAGCGTTTATAGCATATGTGTGTGATTAACCAATAGAATTGCGCTGTGTAAACAGAAGCAACACTTCTGTAACTCGAGCAGGCTCTTGTTTACGTACACCATCGTACGTCTTGACGACAATATACTATTTCCGCGCTGATTATGTTTGGCATATGAACAAAACTATATATATTTTAATATTCCTTCTGTTGATGGCGATTTGAACAAATGTGAATATTTCTGCAACGAACGGCGCCCGTGCTTTTAAATTCAACTATCGATTATCATGGTCACGATATTCCAACTCTTTCCAGTAGATTATCCAAATCGCTCTCCAATGTTACATTCACCCGAGATAAGATACTTACTGCAATTAAATCATTCAAAGATAACAAAGTCCATGGATTTGATGGCTAAGCCCAAAAATTATCAACGCTACTGCTGATTCGATTGTTGTTTCCTTAGAAATTATTCTTACGCACACTTGTAGACATTTAGTCCTGAACTCCCTGGTCCGAATCGGCATCGCTGTGGTTTAGACTAGGTTTTATTCTATACCTGGCTTTACTCTAGTTTAAACTATGTTTTAGTAATAGTAAACGACCAGGATACGACTATCTGGTCCGAATCGGCATCTCTGGTTTAGACTAGGTTTTATTCTAGACCAGGTTTAACTCCAGTTTAAACTAGGTTTAAGTAGGGTTTAAACTTGGTTTTACAGTAGTTAAACCAGGTTTATGGGAGTAAAACTGGGTTTTAGCGTACTTAAACCAAGTTTTGTGATAAACTCAGTTTAAGTTGAAACTAGGTTTTATTAACGTGATAAAGTTATGGTAATATTACTAATTGTTTGTGGTGAATTGGCTATATAATCATCAGTATAAGCTTAGGTATATATGATTTATACGTACCATACGTCTCGCCTCGAACATACACCTTTAAATATACTTTGAAAAAAATTCAAAGTTAAACCACCCTACCCCAGGTTTGACTAAAACCTAGTTTTTTGGGTTTAATTATTCGGCCGATATTTTTCGCCCAATATTGATGTTGTTTCTTCGTGAATATGGGAGTGTTTATTTTGAATTGGGGGACGCGTTTATGCGCGGGCGTTTGTCACTCAATGTAGATGCAGGAGAGTCTTAGTGGAATTCGGGGAGGCGATGTCGGTACTTATGAGATAAATTCTAACAAAATATGTGCCAGTGTGATGGATGATTTCTTGCTATATATGTCTGTTTGCAATTCGCTCGTTCGGATGTCGATTTGGCGGATGAGAGCATGGCGGGATCGGACTGATTAGATTGACACGTTAGACACGAACATGACTTTTGAAACTGATTCCTTATTCACAAAAGGGTCTCTTTCGGTCAATTTGACGTATGGGTTGGTGGCCCGCCCAAATACCTATCAGAGACACCCCAGCCTTCACCCGGGGGAGGGTAACGACCACACTGTGGGGGTGGAGTATGGATTATTTTGGAGAACTAAGAATTTCGGCCAATTTGATAGTATGGGTGGGTGGCTCGCCCCAAATAAACCATAGAAACACCCCACCCCTCACATCCGGGGGGCTACCACCGAGGGGGTGAACGTGGGATATGGACCATTTTCGAGACTGGTAAGGATTTCGGCCAATTGACGGCATGGATGGATGGCCCGCTCAAATGTCCCATAGAAACATCCCACCCCTGAACGCTGGGGGAACCACACAGGAGGTGAAAATGGGGTATGGACCATTTTCGAGAACGGTAAGGATTTCGGTCAATTTGACGCCAGCAGTGTGTGTAGCCCGCTCCAACTACTCCCTAGAAACACCCTCACCCGGAGGTACCACCCCGAGGGGGTGAAATGGGGTATGGACCATTTTCGAGAACGGTGGGTGGCACATCCCAAATGCCCCCCATAGAAACACCCCAACCCCACCCGGACCCCATTTTCACCCGCTCGGGTAGAACCACCCGCGGTAAGGGTGGGGGTGTTTCTATGACTATATTTGAGGCGGGCCGCACACCAATGACGTCATATTGGCCGAAATCCTTACCGTTCTCGATAACGGTCCATACCCCATACATAGACTCTATGGGGTATTTGGGGCGTGCCACCTACACATGCCGTAATATTAACCAACAGAGGCATGTTTTTTGCGAATAATGAATAAAATGCTCCATACCCCATTTCACCCCGGCAGGGTGGTACCCTCCAGGGATGAGGGTAGGGTGTCTATATGGGATATTTGGAGCGGGCCACACACCCCTGTCGTCAAATTGGCCGAAATCCTTACCGTTCTCGAACAAGGTTCATATCCCATCTTCACCCTCGGGTGGTGACCCACCCCACCCCGCCCGGATGTGAGGGGTGGGTGTTTATATGCGTTATTTGATGTACCCTTCCCCGGGGGTGAGGGTTGGGGTGTTTGTATTCGGTATTTGGGCGTACGCCAATTTCCACCTCCTCTGGTGGGACAGGCCCCCCCCCCCCCGGTGAGGGGTGGGTAGGGTGGTTCTATGGTGTATTTTGATCGTGCCACCCACTCCTGCTGCCAAATTAATTAGCCTAAATCCTTACCGTCCATATCCCGGGGTGAGGGGTGATGTTTCTATCGGGTATTATGGGCGGGCCACCCTTTCATGCCGTCAAATTCGCCGAAATCCTTCCCGTTCTCAAAAATGGTCCATACCCCATTTTCACCCGCCCGGATGGTACCCCCGGGGTGGTGGTGTTTCTATGGGGTATTTGTGGCGGGGCCCCACCCATGCCCTCAAGAGATATTTTTGAGTTCCAAAAGTCACGTTCGTCCATGATATTAGATAATATATAACCGTTATGCAACAGACCGTGCATTCGTCGTGATTTCTCAAAGCGCACGGGTTATTCCCCTGATTAGGAGATTATATAGCGACAACAGGTCGCTTGACCGGACAATGAATTGACAAGCTTAGCGATAATAAACAGACAGACCACGCCTCCCATTCTTGCAATTGGACAAGTGTGGCCCACAGGTAACGCAATCGACCAAATCTATGTCGTCCCAGCGGTGGAGAAAAACTTGGTTTTACTACTAAAACCCAGTTTAAACTTGTAGTTTAAACTAGGTCTAAACTGGAGATGCCGATTCGGACCTCTATGTCTGATGTATCCGTACTGTACGTCTCGTCTTGAAAATATACTTTTAAATATACTTTGGAGAAAAAAAACATAAAAGTAAAACCACCCTACCCCAGGTTTTACTAAAACCTAGTCTTGTGGGTTTTATTATTCGGTCGACTGTTTTCGCCCAGTATTGATGTTGTTTCATCGCGTATATGGGGTGTTTCTTTTGAATTGGGGGAGACGTTTATGCTCGGGGGTTTGTCACTCAATATCCATGTGCAGTACATATATGAGAGTCTCAGTGGAATTCGGGGTGGCGATGTCGGTACTTATGGGATAACTTCTAAAAAATATTCCAGTGCGATGTGTGATTTCCTGTTATATAGGTTTGTTTTCGATTCGCTCGTTTGGAGATCGCTTTGGCGACAGAAAACATGGAATGATCGGACTGATCCGTTTGACACGTTCGACACGAACCTCTTTTGGAACTATTTCTTTATTCACAAAAATGTCCTTTTCGGTGGCCCGCCCAAATACCCACTAGAAACACACATAGACCTCACCCCGGGGAGGGTACCACCCTGAGGGGGTGAAATGGAGTATGGACTATTTTCGACAACGAAATCCGGGGGGTTACCACCCTGAGGGGTGAACACAGGATATGGACCATTTTCGAGACCGGTAAGGATTTCCGCCAATTTGAGGGCATGGGTGGGTGGCCGCTCCAAATAACCCATAGAAACAGCCCACCCTCAACCTGGTGGGGGGGGTCACAACAGGGGTCAAAATGAGATATGGACCGTTTTCGAGAACGGAAAGGATTTCGGCCAATTTGATGATTGGCCCGCTCCAAATACCACTTAGAAACACCCACCCTCATACCTGGGGTATTATTAAATAGCCCATACCCACCCCTCATCCCGGTGGTGCCACCCGAGCGGTTGAAAATGGGGTATGGATCCCGGTTTGAGGGGTTGGGATGTTACTATGGGACATTTTTGGGCGGGCCAACAACCGTTCTCGAAAATGGTCAATACCCCATTTCACCCCCCCCCCCCCCCCGCGGTGGTGCCCTCCGGGTGAGGGTGTTTCTAGTGTGTATTTGGGCGGGCCACACACCATGCCGTATAAATGACAGAAAGAAACATTTTTGCAAATAAGCAATCAAATTGTCCATTCAAACGCTATTTTTTTTGCCTCAAGTTCTTGTGGCCAATTCATGCTCTCCCAGCTTGACTTCAAGAGTTATTTTTATTTTTTTTTTTTTTTTTTTTTTTTTCTAAGACACCGCTTGATATTTTTTGTTGAAAGGACGTTTCGGACTTTGATATTTTTTCCCCAGAAATCTGTTTCGAGTTTACTGTACCAATTTCTAATTTCAATCCGGTTCGACATTCAGATTGAAATTCAAAGCCATCAATCAATTAATTTATCGACGCTGAGCGTTCAGCCTGTTCGCTTGAATATAGGTTTCAAAACCCAAATATGCTCATATAGGCCTTATCTGAATCTGAATTACGCTCTATATGAACGTAAATGGGGCACGATAACAGTCGTATATGAGCGTAGTAATACACGTATTACAAATACCACCATATGAAACACGCCCATATTGGCATTATTTAATCTAATATTGTTCATCGACACGAACTGCCAGGCTCACGCTCTTTGTATAATGTTGTTTCACTGCGGCCCGCGCCATACGACGGAATGACGGTTATACGCTCATTGTGTACTTATTCCAGAATAGACTGTTTTCCTGCCCCATTTACGTTCATATAGAGCGTAATTCAGATACAAATAACTCCAAAATGGGCGTATTTGGGTCTATGAAATACGTTCAATATGAACCTATTTGCATGAGGACAAGTTGGAGCGTTAGTACGTTGGGTTCTCTTTTGGAATCTATCAGAAATACAAAGTTTCAGCTCGCTACCAGCGGCCATAAACAGTGCCACCTCCCTTCAGCATCATCCCTCACTTAAAAACGCCAGTGGTGTCTCAGAAAAAAAGTAAACGAATTCACGATTGACCCAGAATTCGAGATGGGGAGCACGAATTAGGCCACAACAAAAAACTTTATGCTCATCAATCGGTCATAACTATCTAAACTTCAATCTAAAGTCGTATTCTCACATATTTATTACATGTCATTCCGAAATTCACATTATTATTTTGGTCATTATTCAACAATTTTCATCCAATGTTGTTATTATTCCCATTACGCCGGACTTCCGGTTTGCTTTTGCACGCGGTTGCTAAGACGCCTCATCTATGGTATCTATGCACCGGGTTTTGATTTCGGGTTGGTTTTTATTGGGTCGCTTTTCGGGTTTGGTTTTGCGATGCATCATGGTAAAGGGTTGCTTTTGTATAAAAGCAAAGACAACCCGATTTCGTGACCGGTCAATCACCAACGGTCGGAGAGTTAAATTGATAATTTACGGAGAGAGATAAATAGAGAATTATATCGCAAACTAACTGTTAAACCAAACATAAGGGCGTGATTCGTCATCTCAGGTTTAAACATGGTCTACGTAAACCTCTAGGTTTAAACCACCGTGAGTCCGCAAAATCCGTGGTTTATACCCGAGACCGCAGGTCTAAGTGGCGCATTCGTCATCTCTGGTTTAAACCTGGTCCAGCCAGACCAGTGGTTTAGCAGTAGTGTCTCTGTATCGTCGAGAGAATTAAACGTACTTTCCTAATGCGGACCGCTTCGTTTTATTGATTGCGAAAATCAATAATTACGACAGCGGTCATATTTTGATTGGAAATTTAAAAGCGATAAGCAGTCACACATGTAAAGCGTTTTTGTCAATTTCAAAATTGTTTTTGGTTTTATAAGCTTAAACCGGCAACTAAACCATCTAATTCGGCGGCCCAGCTAAATCAGCTTTATCGAGGCTAGACTTGCTCAGATATGGACATGTTCCTAAATATATGATTTTTACAACTATCTTGTGGTTTGGTTTTTGTTTTGTTTTTTTGTTTGGCTTGTGGCAATCACAAATACTGGTGTTTTCCACGAATTCATTTGAAGGGTTCAACGTTTTAATTTTGATACCAAAACGACGCTACCGCATGACCAGATATGCTATACTCATAGTTTGCAATCCTAGACTTATATTGCTATATGAGTCAAATTTGATAACTTATTTTGATGTAGATCATGCCACAAAGCTCTACTCTGGCTACGCCCATACATTCCCATAATATTCTACCAGTTCAAAACCTGGCAACCTTTTTGATTTTCTGCATGACGGGAAATTTGTGACATTGAATACAAAATCCTCACCATGGTTGCCCACTTCCAACAGTTCAGATGCCGCTTATGGGGTGCACTCATAAGCAAATTGCCTTTACTTGACTGGCCTCTTGGTCCAGGATTGATTAGATTATGGAGACTTTATTCAGCGCCAGAGGGACTTTGCGCACATTTTGATCAGTTGAACATTTTAATTTAAAAAATTAACTGAATTTAAAACAAACAAATGTTAATTTAAATTTTGTTTCTTTTTAGATTCACCTCCTTACTCAATTTAACACAATTTTTTTCATTTGTTTTTAAATTATATTTTACTTATTTTTAAATCAATTTTTTTAAACCTAACGTCTTTGTACACGAATCACCACACCTAATTTAATTGAAATCGTCCTGGGGTATTGGAGAACAGTTGCGAACAGACAAACGGACATACGGATAGACAGCTCATATACCCTTTAATATATACAGATATACATGTAAATACACCAATTTGTGTCGTTGTGGATGAAACATCTTGCAGAAATCTATCACAAACAAATTGATGAACAGAGAGTGAAACTCGTGTTGAGATACATTCCCTTTGTTAAATTGATCTAAACACAGAATGAGATCGGATTAATAGTCAATGAGCGATACTTGTTTCTAAATGAATAATTCCATTGAGCGTGCACGCGGTCACGATAATTTATGACTTGTCAATAATCATTATATCGGCCTATCTTTTGGTCCGATTGGTAAGAGAGAAGTTTGATTGCATAATCATATCACCGTATCGAGTTGTCAATTAGCTGGCAACTGAACGACAAAAACGCCCCCTTAGACCCGGTTTGGCTGGACCGCCAATGTAGGTTTAAACCAGGTTTAAACTCCGAGGTTTAAACCGGAAATGACGAATTCGGCCAAGGTAACCAGAAAACCAAGGAGACAGACATGCGTCTGAATGCAGAAATATATACAGTTATATAATATTATGTGGTTTACCAGTAGCAGATCCAGAAATTGCAGGATTCAACCCAGTGCATGACCATTTCAGTAGTCCATTATCACCAATTGGTTAAATTTGAATACAAATTATTTAACTAGCATGGCAGCTTTTCGTGTTCAAAACAATATTGTATATGGAACTTTACGTGGCCTTTTATACAATTGTAACAAATTTAACTAAATGATGTTAATGTTTGTGTAGCATGTTCCTGTGGTATAGTATAGTACATGTTTGTGTAGCTTGCTTCTTGCATGTGTTTATATAGCATGTTTATTGCATATGTTAAGCATGTTCATTTATATTCAACAGCATGTCTAATTTAATTTGAATTGCCTCGCCTTTATTAGTTCGTTTGACTATTATCAATAAATCATTATACATTTTAATTATCTTTATTTTCAATCCCTAATTGATCATAATAAGCTCAGATTAATTTGACACAGAGTGGATTCAAGAAGTTTGACTGGATCGGCCCCATACATGTGCATTGTGTAAAAACACACCCCTAGATGGTATTTGATATGGCACATATTGTCAAGATAACATATCATTATGTCATAAAATCGCCACAATCAGCTGGGATTCGTAGAATTGGGTCATCACGAGATCCGTTATTGACGTTGACAATTCTAATTTTCGGTGTTTTGCATATATTATGACAAAACACACCCCTAGACGGTATTTGATATGGCAGATATTGTTAATATAGACTGAGATAATATAAATACGTCATAAAATCGCCACACGCAGCTGGGAATCGTAGAACTAGGTCATCACGAGATCCGTTATTAACGTTGACTATGCTATTTTCGACGATTTGTTTATATTATGGCAAAACACCCCCCCCCCCCCAGATGGTGTTTTATTTGGCAGATATTGTTAATATAGATTGAAATCGTGTCAGAACATTAGAGAACGATTTTATTACTGCAAACTGAAACGCAAAAAGAATACATAAATATCACACACCTGGTAATAGAATTTCAAAAATCAATCACGCATAGAACATATGCTGTCGTGACTAAAAAACAATAAAAGACTCAGTACCCAACTACACAAATTCAAGTCTGTCTTGAGAGTTGTATCCCGTAAACAAAACAACACATACATGTATGCCTGAATTTTGCGGTCTATGGATATGCATGTATGTAATTTGAACATTGTAATATGTCTTCTTCGCGACTGGAACAGTGACATGTCAAATGTTTTCTTCCAACAGCAGTTTCCACTAGCCCGATTTTACTGTAAGCCGATTAGCAGAGTGTATTATAGGTATGATAGTCTTGTAAATTCGTTGTGTCCGTAAACAATCAAATATTTACCTTTTAACAATAGCGACTCACCGTTATATAAGCAGTATAGCTCAATGTCATGTATCAAAAACACAAATAATTCATTTGTTTACAGTATGTACTTGTTCACAAATTTCTTTGTGCACATGTTACATGTCCGAATGATGTTTCTCTAGATCTGCGAAAATTCCGATAATTTACAAATATGTGTCACATGCTTATTCATAAATGTAAATGTATGTGTTTGGACATCATTCTTCAGTTCAGACATGTACGTAGTGTATGTGTTTAATTGTTTACGACACATAGTATTAAATAAAGTATACACAGTTGTACTCGTTCGCGAAATCATTTGACGGTGGTTTAACGATTTAAGCTGTCGGCTCTATGCCTCCGCCAGTGGATCGTGAAACCCAAGATCAATGTTGCAATGAGTTCATTAATTAAAAATAAGACTTCTATTCTGTGTGCAACTGTAACTTTTGCAACATGGGATACTATTGTGTATGATGATCCACGTGAAGGCATAGATCCGAAAACTTTGGAAAGGGGCTATGATATCGCATCATATTGTCCATTTAGCTGGTACTCACTGCCATTGAATAATGATTCTATGTAACATAGCTATGGATTTGTAGAACCTTCAAATTTGTCAAATGGACTAATTTCAAAATCAATTGATGATGAAGCCCATCTCCTTAGCGCTATCCATATACGACTCACTTACTCCGATCCCGAATATTGATCTGGGAAACACGTGTGCGTTTCTTTTTTGCTGGAACACGGTGGAAGCAAGCCTTGAAATAGTGTGTCTGTCATTTGCAGAATGAGGTTCCCAGAGGGTGAATTTAGTTATGCTATCCCGCATAGCGGGCTAGCATCACCAAATTCACCCTATGGGAACCTCATTCTGCTAAGGTGTAAGCAGAATGAGGTCCCCAGAGGGTGAATTTGGTTATGCTAGCCCGCTATGCGGGGTAGCATCACTGAATTCACCCTCTGGGGACCTCATTCTGCAAAATTAATGACAGGCACACTATTTCAAGGCTTGGGTGGAAGCAGCGGAATCTATACAATAACGGAACTTGTGTTTCTTTGAGAAATTCTTTATCTTGTATCTTACAGATAAGCAAATAACCAAACCATCGTCAACACTCTTCTTGCAGGTACAACAACAAAGGCGATTTTCTCGACAATGTTTATACGTATCAAGATATGTTATGTCGTGTGCTTCTATTGGTTCATTTGCTGAAACTTGCCTACTTTGAAGTGAGTCAGCATCCGGTCGAAAATCTGACGTCAACATCAGTTCGATCTATGTATCAGTGATTCAGAATTTGACTCTCAGCATAAAACCCCAAACTTAGTAATATCATAACAATGTGTTTACACATTTCCATGTCATGTTATGGACGACATTTGTCTACTTGGTAAACTTCCTTTTGATGTTTGGTCAACTTCTTTGTCGGAATAATTGTATCGTCGTATTTCCAGTCGTGCCAGTTTCTTTGAGTTTGATTGTGATAATTCACAAGGGATGGCATTGGCATGAAACTTACACCGCGCAGAAACATATTTTTGTTTAATTTACTGAGTATTATTGCCAATGACGTGAAGTTCAACCAGGGCCGATGGAATCAGAAACTATATATATAGTTCACTATAATATTCGTAGGAACTTTTTTCTGTGTAACATACAGGTCCGATCGATAATGCTTAGACACTCACTAGACGAATCTTGACGACTCCATTGCCAAGGCACTAACATATAAGACGGCATTAGTCATAGTGGGAGATCTGATTGTAATTTACTGAATCGCGATGGTGAGCTTCAAAACATCATGAGCAAATTGACCCTTGAAAACGTAATTAAAGAACCAACTCGAATAGCCGTGAACTCAGCAACACTCTTCCGATTACATTATTTGATAGTCTAGCTTACCTAAACCCGTTCAATATTTATCTAGATTTATCAGACCATAGAGCAACATCTGTAGAAATTTCATGTCCAAATCCTAGAAAAAAGTCATACCAACGGAATGTTTGGAATTATGTAAGAGCAGATTTTGTTGGCATGAACTTCGAAATTAATGCAACGAAAAGTTAGACATTCTCAGAAGCACAAGTTACTCCGATATAAATAAAAATGTAGACATTTTTACTCATACTTTCCTAACAATTGATCGTAAATATATCCCATTCCAATCAGTTAGTATACGTGAATATGACAAACCGTGGTTTGACAGTATAGAAACCGCTGCGCCCAAATCTTCCTAGTGCCTGGAATAAATGTAAAACGACCAGCAATAAAACAAATAATTTGAAAAAGTAAACAAAAGAGAAATATTTAGCAAGCCTTGGTGAAAAATTGAAAGTAATGAAACCAAACAATTATGGCATGTCGTTAAACAATTACTTAGTAATTTCTACATTGACGAGAAAATTCCCATAATAAACTTCAAAAACAGAATATTTGAGGACGACTGTCAGAAAGCACAGGTCCTAAATTAAATTTTCACGCGAAATAGTACATTAGAAAATGAAAAATCGTCATTACCGAAATTTGCAGAAAGTACAACCGACAAAATAGAAGAAACCAAACCTACTGAGGAGGACATATAAAACATTTTGAAAAGTTTACAGACAAATAAAGCCACGGGCCCCGATGGTATATGTAACACAAATTCTAAAGGACACACATGGCTCTGTTGGCAAACCACTTGAATTTTCAATATATCTTTAAAGAGCTGTTGATTCCCTGCAGCGTGGAAGAAAGCCGATGTGATGCCCCTCTTTAAAAAGGTGATAAATATTATCCTTTAAATTACCACCCGATATCTCTTATAAGTTGTATCGCAATGTACTACATGAATAGTTCTAATGAAAATAGTTCTAATGAAAATCTAAGCCATTTGGAAACTCATAACCTTTTATAGAATCATTAATCTGAATTTATACCTTGTCATAGAACAGAATGTCAATTAATGGAAATAATCTATAATATCCACTGTGCAATCGACGAGGGCCAAACGAGTTGTGCAGTCTTTTTCGATATTTCTAAAGCGTTCGACAAGGTTTGGCACCGAGGTCTTGCTTTAAAATTAGATTACAGATTACAGATGTATTCACTCATAGTATGACAAATGACATTGGAGCATTGGTATATTAGATAATGTTAACAAACAGTAATAAATTATAAGCATGCGTGGAAAGTATACGATACTCAATAGTGTTGGGTGGGGTGCTGTGATGGGCGTTTTTCGTTATTACTTAGTCCATTTTGGTACTTCGTGATCGGCGGGTCTTCGGTATAGTTGTGGTGGTGAATAAGGGGTGTATCTATAAAGTGTCAATCATGAACCTCAATGTGTTCCTTGTCTGACAACGGCATATCTAATGAAGGCAGCTTGATTTATCAAGATCGTGTTATTCCGTGAGTTGCAAAGAGCATTTAATTTGAGCGCATTCGGTCTTTTGTAATATAATTGTTTGATGTATTTCTTTCGGAGGTCGTCAAGATTCGTACATTCAAGAATGAGGTGGTATTCATTACCGATAGTTTCTCGTTACAAAGATTGCATTTCCGTTCCTCATATGAGGTGCTTATCCATGATCCAGTTTCACGGGCAATATATGGTTGCGTGTACGGAATTTCATCAGGCATGCCAGTTTTCTGATTTTCAAGTGAAATATAATTTTCTGTGCCGAAATTAATTTGGCTTGGCGGTAGAATGGGCACTTACTAGATGCGTTAATATAACCTCGCCATTTCTGAATGTATTGGTCCATTGAATGGGTCTTGAGCAACTGATTAAATTGTGTCGCTTCCGGTACCCATTGTTTCAACCAAAAAGATGAAAATCCCAAATCTTCAAGATTTGTTCTGGTATGTTTTTCTCCTCGCATGTAGTTATCATGAAATAATACAGTTTCAAAAGCAATCTTTCACAATGCATGTCCATGATTCTTCCCCAGTATGAGAGGTGTCTGTTTTTCAATTTAGTCTATTCGGGCATATGCCAGTTGCACCATATACACGGGGTGTCATGGTGGAAGATTTTTTCCAAGTGCGAATTTAAGAAACCAGAGTTCCAATTTTTCAAATGCTCGTTTATTTTCGAAACCCAATACTTCGGATCTGAAAGTCATTATTGGAACTTATGCATTCTGGCTTTACTGAACAATGTAGTAGACTTTTTTGGGTCTTTACATCGCATGCTGTGCTCTCTTGTGAATTTACCTGACTTTCTGAATCAAGTTCCAAGATATTTGAAATTATCGACTATTTCTAATTGTATAGCATTTATGGGAAAACATGTAAGGGTTTTCTTTTTGCTTCGTTCTCCGAAAAACATTATCTCAGTCTTCGAGTAGTTAACGTTGCGCTTCCACATACTACAATAAGCTGCGAAATTATAGTGAGTATTGCAGATAAAATCAGGGTGTCATCGGCATAAATAAGGAGAAACAATTTCATGATTATTTCGGGGTTGACTCACCGAAGTCACCGGCGACAATCATTTTCGTGTCTAAATACATATTCTTGGTAACATTTAAAATGCTTCCGGTTATATAATGCTTTAGTTTGGTTCGGGTGTTTTGACATTTCGCCAGAGTCGAAAGCCTTTGTGAAATCGATAAATGCACAATGTAGTTACTTTTTCCCCATTTTGACGGGTTGTATAAGTGCGTACATGGAGAATATGTGGTCTATAGTTACATAACCTATTCGAAATCCAGCTTGTGTTTCTGATTGGATGCTGTTAGACGAGAGGAACTTATTTGTCGGCGCACTTAAAATTGAAGTGAATAATTTACAAATGGCACTTTAAGTGGTCGTTCTTTTTTTTTTAATCGGTTTGATAACGCACAGTGACCAGTCGTGCGGTACACAACATGTTGATAAAATCAGATTACAAAGATTAACATAAGACGTGCCGATATAATCGAAGCTATATATGATCATTTCATTTTCGATATTGTCTTGACCCGGGGCTTTACCTAATTTCTGTGATTTCAATGCATTGTGTACTTGTCAAAAGTTATTGGTCTATTGAGATAATTGTTATCAAAATGCTTTTTGATTGGATAATTGACATCAGGTACGGGCATATTTATAGGTATAGGTATATGTTGGAGCATAGCATTTCTATTGCGTCAGGAAGGATGGGCGATTATACAGATTTCGCGCCTTCATCTACGCAGTTCGAGAGCGTGCGCATCGGTGCTCTGTTTGCTGTTACGGGTCGTGGTGGTTAGAAGGATCTAAATGTTTTACATAGGCCACAGTGTTAACGTTTAACCACACCCATGCTAAATTGTTGAGTTCCGAAGTGCACGGTGCATGCGTTCGTGAAGACCAACCCTTTCGGCATCTGTTCGCAGAGGAGTACCCTTCGAGCCATACTTTTTTTCAAACATCAACATACGTTTTCCACACTACCCCACTTTTTGCACATAATTTGACAGTTTGACAATAGCCAATACACAGTCACAATCTCACGCCATTGTTTGGACACGAACGCATTTCAAACTAGGAAACGCCCACTATTTTTACTTGCTGTGCATATTATTTTTCTTGAATTTGTAAATTTATTTGACATATTATAGGCCAATCACGCGTCAGAATTTGTTTAACTCGTATTCGAGATACCCTGTAAAAACGAAATAAAATAATTAATAGTTGTGAATTGACTAGTATCGTCTGCACTTCAATATAAAAAATATGGGTTTCTCGGGGTCATCTCATGCCGAGATGTGCCATATTTGGGGAAAAGTCTCAAAAATATGTGGAAATTTTGGTAATTAAACAGGCAGAAGTGCCTTTAATGGGCACGACGCACATATCGGCACAGACAATATGTGCTAATCATGTTTCAGATGGTATGCTTAGTTGATAAAACTGCCCTCGAGTTTCTGAATAAATAGTCTTATTTTTACACACCCCCTTGCACAAGAAAGATAGGAATTTCCACATCGTCGACAAGTTGACTGATATGGTTTATCAAGTTTATGCTGATGGTCAGATGTCCACAAATAGATGAAGATATCGATGTGAGGTGATTTCTCTCTTAAAGTGGCAAACCTGATACAGAATAACGATACATATGTGAAAATCTCACTACGGTTATTAGGTGCACATATTCGCCACGTCCTGAAAAACGGCAATAAAATCCAAATGCTGGTGAAATGTAATGTCTAACTTGTTTGTATTCTGTATGTTTCACAAATCAGACCACAATGATGTGTGATTTTTCATCATGTGTATCCATCATATGCCGAAAGACAAAAAAATCGATTGTTGTGTTTTAGGTTAGAAGGAACTAAATATGTTACATATGCCAGTGTTAACGTTTGACCACGCCCACGCTAAATTACTGAGTTCAGAAGAGCACGCTGCATGCGATCGTGAAGACCAACCCTTTCGGCATCTGTTCGCAGAGGGGAGTACCATTCGAGCCATACCTTTTTCAAAAACCAAGATACTTTTTCCACACTACCCCACTTTCTGCACTGAATTTGACAGTCTGACGAAAGCCAATATGAATCAGGGAGCTAAATGTGTTCCAGAGTCGGGGAGCGAGTACACTGTGGAATGCTAGAGGTGAAGGTAACTGAATAATGACCTTCACCTGATACATGTGGCACGTTATTAAAAGACGGCATCGTGTTTATTTGATTTGTACCTCATATCTAATCAAATTTGGCTCTGGGATATCCCTGTCGTACACTTAGGGATTTATTTAAAAAAGTAAACACATGACCTATGATTTTTCTTGCGGGTGGCAATCTAACCGGGCAAACATCACTGGAGTGGCCTGCAGGCTTCAATTCACTGAATTTGGCCGAAACGTTAACACTGTCGCCTATGGGAAACCATTTAGTTCAGTGATTCCTATAGACAGCCACAATCTCCCGCCATTATTTGGACACGAACGCATTTCTGACTAGGAAATGCCCACTTTTTTTTTTACATGCTATGGGTATTGTATCTCTCGAATTTGTAAATTCATTTGACATATAATAGGCCAATCGCGCGCCATATGTTTATAGATCGTATTCGAGATAATTCTACTTATTAGGTCCGATGACATATTAACAACCAATTGGCAGACTTGCTTATAAGTGATGTGACTATTTTGTTGTTGTTTTGTTTGTTTATTAATGACCGCGGAATGTTTTCGAATTTGTGCTGTTGTAAAACAGACATGCAGTAAGCTATCAATGCAAGTCTGCAGACAGCTGAACGGTTCCACATAAAAATGGCATAATTCATCAATATAGAAAAATGATGGATTCAAAAATAAAAAAGTCTGAAAGAAAAACATGTCTCAGAGCTTAGATATCTCTGTCAGACAGAAAGCAAAGGTTTCTGGGGAAAACTCCATAGCATGTGCGATATTTCCACAACATGTGAGTCAAAAGTAAGTCTTAACGAATTTGCAGCACATTTCCGATCACTAAAGAGTATAGAAGAGCTTGACGGTCTTACACGTTTCGTGAGCGATGATTATGATCCGTCAGATAGCTGTTATTTAAATAATCCTATATCGGAGGAGGAGATTAAGCAAGTGGTTACGACCAGCTAAGTAATGAATATTTCAAATCGACTTTAGATATGTTTATGCCAGTTCATGTTTTATTATTAAATTTGATTCTGATCTGCGGGATTTTCCCACAAGATTGGGCGATAGGTATGATAAAACTTATCTATAAAACATCTGGGGACTCTAAAATCCACATTCATACCGTGATATAACTCTGCTAAGATGTTCCTCGAAGATATTCACATCAATACTTAATAGCAGACTAGTAGCCTTTCCGAAGAATTCGAGGTTATCTTGAAAACACAAACCGGATTTAGAAAAGGACACTCCACGATAGATAACATATTCATATTACAGAGTATAATAGAACTCTTTTTATCAAGTGGCAAGTAACTTTATTGTATCTTTATAGACTTTCGAAAAGCATTTGATACGATTTGGAGGAACTATGATATTAAAGGATGTGTATGGCAAAATTAAAATTTGTGTCAGACAACAACTCTATGTCTGACTTTTTTGTAAGTAAAATTGGCCTATTCCAAGGTGATATAATGTCACCTTTCTTATTTTCTCTTTATGTAAATGATTTACAAAGTTTCTTGTATGATTGTGCAATAGACCCTCTGAAATTTCTAGACGAATGATATATGCAAAATGTTGGCTGCTTTATTAAATTGTTATGTCTTTTATATGCCGATGATACAGTTCTATTTTCTGACGACGAAGAAGTCAATACAAAAAAGACCAAATTAATGATTTTCACGAAAAAATGGTCGAAAAATCTTCCCATATTCATGTATAGAGGCTGTAGCCTAGAAATAGTTAAAAGAATTCATTTATTTAGGGGTTAAATTATTGTATAATGGTCGCGTCTGCCAGAACATAAAGAAAACAGTTAATTCTGCAACGAGAGCCATGTACGGACAACTTAATAAGGTCCAAATAATTAACCTACCCATTGATATTATGCTCGATTTATTCGATAAGATGATTTCACCTAGTTTACAGTATGGAAGCGAGATCTAGTGCTTTGAACGTACTCAAATTGAAGACACTACATCTAAAATTTTGTAAGATGGTTGCGTCCATCAAAATGAGTACCCCCAATTACATAGTTTATGCAGAATTCGCACGACACCCCGTCTCTATAGAAATAACATGCCGAGCTCTGACATATTGGTAAAAGCTCGTATCGAGTGACGGCTCTGAGTTAGCTAAGGATATTTATACCTTAATTTATCAGACTCAAAAGATGAACTCAAAGATAGCAAACAAAAATAACTCCAAATGATTATCTGTTGTCAAAAATGGTCTTTATGATTTGAAATTGCAATCAAAGTGAATCACCCAGACCACTATTGAACTGAGAAATGCAAAAACAATTCTCAAACAACGTCATTGGGACGCACTACTCGTTGACATAAACACATCTGCTTCATCGAGGGCCCAATTTTAAAGTTTTATTAAAACTGACTACGGTTACCCAAATTACTTGAAGATTTTGCCGTCTAATCTATCGATATATCCTGACGCTCAGAACTTCAAATCATAACCCGCCTATAGAATGCGCAAAATGGAAGACATCTCCGAATGATGACAATAGGATATGCACCATATGTGGAGAATATTTAGGAGACGAATAACATTTAGTTATTATATACAGTCATTGGTTGAAATCAGAAAGCAATATATCCCTGAATACTTTTGGAAGAACACCACGAGAAAGAAATTCCATGGTCTCCCATCTCAAAATACAAGCCTCGTAAAAAGACTATGCATATTCGTAAGGTGTGCCTTTAAGAAGGTGTCTTGTTATATATGAGCGAAATCATTTATTGTTACAGTTGAACACATGTAGTTATCATACTTGTTAAGTTTATCGCCTATTAATGTGTAAACTAATTTAATTACTGCTGTATATATAAACATGCATGTGCATATGAAATGAACAATGATGAATGTGGTATCCAAAGTTGTGTACATAGTGCATATACGTTTTGCTTGTTTCTTGTGCAATAAATCAATCAAATAGTCAATCACGCTGTAATTCTTTGAAGTGAAAATAGAATTTTGGGAATCGAACCATTTGTTGAATTTGTATCTTCGCATCATCGAATAAGTCTAACACCTGAGTTGTTTGAGGTTGTTTGAGGTTGTGTCTGGGTAATTTCTTATTTTATATATTGATTTTAAAGTTAGCTCTTCTATCAACTTACTAACACGCTTGCTGTCATCCAGTTGTCCTGCTCTGGAATTGAAATCTCCACAGAGGAGTACATGATTATATGATATATATTTTTTCTAATAAGGAGATGTGAATTTTATCGAAAGTATTTTTATTGAAATATTTGGAATTTTCCAACACCATAGTACATCCTTACAGTAATCGTCGATGTCATGGAAGTACACTCTCAAAGATTCCCTGATGTTATGCCACCTGATATATTTTGATATACGTTTTCTATTTTTGGTGCCAAGTACGTGGACATCTAAATTAGTTTCTTGGAAGATAATGAGGTCAAAGCTATTCATATGCTCAACAAATTCGGGATCGTCTTATCTGGATAACAGTCAACATACATTTAATTATAGGATGCGAAGCTGAAACACTCCCGGGCCATCATATGTGGTGTCAGTCCCAAGATGTCCTCCAGAAATATGGTTTGAAAGGTAATAATCTGAAATGGATGATAAACTCCAAGACGAGTCAGAGTTAACTCAAGCTTTTCGCAGTACACTTCAATATCACCTAGTGTGTCACAGGCATCAGTAATCGGGCCTCTGATTTGTTAATTTGAATTAATGACATTTCCGTTCGAAATAAATCTAGCACAAGACTTTATACTGACGACACATGTATAATCAAAGTGATACTTATAACATTCAATCAATAGTTAATAGTGACATGAACAAAATCAGAGACTGGGCTGATAAATGATGTGTATTCAATATCAGTAAGACCAATTTAATGTTATTTTCCAAGCCAAGTGTTGTTAAACCTATAATAATATTTGACGGGGTAGCCCTAGAATATTGTAATAACCACAAACATCTAGGATTGGATATTTAAGACAAGTTAACACATACATTGGTAATGTATGCACAAAGACATACGTACGCCTGTCACAATTTCACTTTTCCCACGCATTGTCAAACTCAACTATTGTCGGATAACTAAATACAGGCGATATATCCATAATTCATTTTACTCATCGCAATATACATAGTGTACAGTTTTGCAAATGCCATTGGTTCACATGTGCAGAGTAAATTTTCTCATTTCATCAGTTATTTTATTTGAATGCGTATCACTTTCTTTGCTTTATTTGTTATTTCAGTATATTTATTCGTCTCTTTTTTTAATAGTTTCAATTTGACCAAAGTTTCTAAGCCAAAATGTTGGCAGTAAGAATTTGTTGGTGGCGAAATTCTGTAGGCGAAGTGCGAACTATGCCTATAGAGGTTGGTCGAACATGCAGTGATCTAGGGGTACCGTCAGTCTGGTGAATTATTCACAATAACAGAGGCAACGCTATCGACACAATCCGTTGCAGTAGTTGCATCAGAGTGTGCTTCATTTCTTATGAATGATCATAACACGCCGGATGTCAATAGTTTGTAATGATCTAGTGTGTTTATGCACCATGCGGTTCATATCAATGCGGGACAAACAACGGTGTATATATTCATGGTTAGAGACCAACATCTGAATGGTGAGGTTGCATAAATGAAATGGGCCTCCGTTCATTTTCGTCTACGATGCCGTTTATATCAATGCGCGATAGACAACGCCGTATATATGCACGGTTAGAGGCCAGCCTCTGAATGATGCGGTTGCGCCAGCGAACGGTCCCATCTGGTATAACCATATTTCTTGTATCGTGTTGCAATCTAAAACAGGTAGTAGTATGAACGACGAAATGTGTGTGTTTTCTTACGACTAGCACTAGAAAAGTTGTTTCTTAATTGTGTGTCGTATATTTGAAAAAAAAAACATCCGAAAAAACCCGCGCATTTATACAGGGGCGGATCTGTGCCGGGGGCTCGTGACACAGGAGGCTAACCCCGTCCACCGAGACTAGCTTTCACACAGTACCAGTCGGTATCATGAGATACTCGGAAGGAATGTCGTTCGTTCTGTTAACAATTGTGATAGGTAAAGAGGCATCTTCTATGATCACCAGCGTAACGTTCCGGAGAATCACACCTCTGTCACCGTTTGCCAACACCGTGAGGTACTCAGTGGTCGCTGACTCGAAATCAGTGTGTGCCAAAATATGCCTGACATCAGAGCGATGTCCCATGTTCTCGTTTGATAAACGGGCCCAGATTTGTCACATCGCTGAAGGTTTCTTGGATGTACCTGGCAGTCCGGTGTATGGAATCCAAAACCGTGAGTATTTATGAAAATCAGGGAGTTGACAACTTTGGGTAACATTTTAACAAGTATATTTCCGAATCAACACTGGTTGGGAATTTCCAAATAAACGTATATGTTGAATTTGTTGAGATCGTGTGAAATGTTTTGTTTCAAATAGCCATCAGTTCGAAATATTCAACCATATAGGAGGGGTAACGTTGGAAATCTTCGACAATTGGAAAGCTGGCGGTAGATGTATCAGTTGAAAAATTCTAATCCAAGTGATGTGGAAATGGAAATCCAAGAATATGATATTAGTCTGGTCGTTGAAGCATTGGACCTTGAACAAGTTGGTGACATGCTGGTTTTGGTGTCATTTTGTCGGGAAGAATCTGGGAACAACATATCCAAAATCCGCTAAAATTTTCAAGAGCATTTTGAAAAAAGGTCATATTTGTGTTTTTTATGTATGATTTTCCGTTTCTTATGAAATATACATATGGATGTCATTTAAATTAAAGTTATACAGATGGCAGGAATATGCAACATAAACAAATTATTATTGTTGCTATGACAGACGTATCTTATTTCGTGTACAATTTGATTTTCAAAATTAAAAATGGCAACCGAAATTGGTAAAATTTGACAATTTTCGCTAAATTTCACCAGATAGTTTCCATTTATAAGAAATTTGGTTTAAATGGCCATTTGTGCCAAAATATACCATTTTAAATCAATGCCTGATAATTGTCAGCCATATCACGAGGATTGGGAATTTGGGCCCTTCAGTGTTCCTCAAATTCGAAATAGATAGTACTAAATTTCGAAGAAAAATCAAATATTGTTTTAATGCCAAGAATAACCGCAAATCGAACACACCAGTGTACTGAATACTCATTAGAAGTCAGATATGAACAACTAGTGCCCATTATAGCAGAAATGACGCCATCACTCCACATTGCATTGTAATTTGTTCACGGTTGTGTTTTTCTTTCCATCAGATTGACTAGACTAATAAGGAGCAGCAAAATTGACTCAAAAAGCCATAAATACGACCCGATTTCAAAGAGCAGTAGAATGTTTTCCCCAAAGCGGATTTCAGCGGATTTTGGATATGTTGTTTCCCGGATTCTGCCCGACATAATGACACAAAAAACAGCTTGTCACCAATTTGTTCTAGGTTCACCTCAAAATCGAGTCTCAACGAACAGACTATATGTGGGAGGGTGAGCTGGAAATTTCAAGTTGGAAATGCCCCAACAGATATCTCTATAGCCACGTCCCTGATGGAAGTTGGTAGTCTGATTGGACGTATCAGACTTGTGTTGCGACTTCGCATTAGGGTTTTTTTTTTAGATAAAAACTATACTGGGTTGGATTATGAGACTGGTGTTTGTGTGATCCTGTGATCCCCGGGTAACAATTCACAGTGGTACAAGATCGGTGTAGCAGACGGTGCAGCAAACAGTGTAGATACACACAAGATGGCGGGCATAGGTAGTTCGAATGGATATGGGCTCTGTAAATCATGATGTTTTTAAGATATTCAGATCGTGAAGAATATCGTCATTGAGAAACCTATTTGGAATTATGTCGCTTGTTACGGGGATACCATATTATTTGTGGATTGCATTGTCAAAAACAGGTATGAAATCAACATGTCTGACGATTGGCAACAACGAGATGAGGAAACTGGGGGGGGGGGTACACTATTTTAGCGTTATAGGTACTGCTGATTGATTTGATCTCAAAATAACAAGTCTGTATGACTGTGTAGAGGTAAAAAATCAATAGCGGTGTAGATTGAAATTGTGCAGCAACTCAATATTCGTGAGACTTTTGTCGTGGGTAGGCGGACTACGCATGACCATCGTGAGTAAACAAATGAACATCAAGCACTGTTAGATTTAGCTTCAAAATCGTGGCGTATCCTTGGTTATTTACACTTGCGGCGGAATCACAGTCGTGTGCACGTAAACATCGTAGATGGAAATTTCATAGGGTAGTCAATGATATGGAAATAGATAGACTATACTTTACTCGTATTAAAATTTAGCGCAGGATAGTTTTCTCTCAGGTTTAAATTCGCGCACACATGCGCGAAAAATAGTACTGCGATAATTTAAATACGCGCCAGTAAGGTAAGCACTATATAATATGATCATACGCTAGCGTAATTAACGAACCAAAGCAAAACCACTCACACGAGATTAGCTGTGGCTTTTTTTTCTTTTCTTTTTTCTTTTTATCAAAATCAGTTTATAGATTCCCTGGTATTCCCTACAAATAAGATTCACATAAGGCTATATTTCCTTGGTTCGTCGAATGAATGGACCTCAATCATAATCTCGAGTATAAATTAGGTATATCGTACTTCCGGTACTCTTGATCGACAGCTTGACTATCTATGGTTATAAACTACTAGTACCAACATCAAAGTGAAAATAGTTATACCTTGTCGAGAGGGGAACGGGAACATCTTTAATGAATTTAACCAACTTATTTCTTTTTTTTTTGGCGCTGGGTGAGCACTGTGGCGGCGATACTACACTATGCCGAGAAGCGTGTCCATTTCATAGCTGTTCATTTCATTCAAAGGTGTCACCGTGTCGATTTCAACGAAAATCGACGAACAACGTCATCGTGTAACTTTCCCCATTGACCGAGTTCGCCTGAATGTATCTTCTGCTTTGTTCATAGTTATGTGTCTCCTTTCGATTCCATGCCGAAAATAGTATATTTATGGAGTATCACATGCATTATGTACTATATAGTCTTATGATAACAATTAATTTCTTATTACATATATGTTATTTCGTTTCGCACAGTACTGCACCGTACCAAGTGCTGTACATTAATTGCTCATTAGAACGATAAATTCGTGATGACATTCTTATTATATTTCACATCAGGATTGTCGATCACTTTTCACTCACTCCGATGTGTGTAGACTGTAGTTACAATAGTGTCGTTATCTATTGTGTCTTTTCTCAATAAAAGGTAATGAAACTTACATTGCAATTCAATATTCATAATTATCATTTGCAATACCAGTAATCGAAAGACACAGTAACACGATTTTCCGATTACGACATTAGTGCTTTAAGCCCACCGATCTACTTAACTGTGCAACAAAGGCGCTCGCGAAGTTCAAAACATCAGCGTCGTATTAGATAATAACTGGTGACGTCACACAATCAGATATAGTCTATATTTACGACCAAAAGCGTCAGGCTTTGGTTCGTTATAATGCATGTCTATAAGCCGTTTCACATTCTCGAATAACCATGGAAATGCCGCCATCTTTGGTAAAATGTATTTTTTACATTTTGATACAATGGTCGTGTTTCGTTAAAATAAGACAACAGCTATCGTGCTCTAGAAAAGAAAACATAAACTACCTTTGACCTAATTAAGATAATGGGTGTCCGTGAATGCGCTCGACGTTGCTATCTGACACGGGTACATGTATAAGGCGGGTTGGAAACGGTCGTAACTTACGATAGTATCATGCCATGAATTACATTGAAAATGATCAATCACATGAATCAAGTTCATTCCATGTCTTTCCGTGGATATATTCTAGCATATTAGCGGCGAAATTGATTTGTAGGCGATTATACATCAACTGGAATATATTGAACTTGATATTTAGCATATGAAAGACAAATCACAATAAAAATACGGAACCTTAATATAATAGTCACTTGGATATCAAACAGCGACTGAGATATGTTTTTGTGAAGTATGTAGGAAATAGACAATAAAACAAATTCGTCTTTTAATATATTCAAATCAATGATATTTTAAGGATGGATTTGATTAATTATATATATTCTGTGCTAAGGAAATGCGGGTAAGCCATTCCTTTGTGACCACGCAGTGGTTTGTGCATCGAATTGATGCTGCGCCGTCACCAAAAACAAATCTACACCGTCATTATTATTGTATAAAATATCATTATTTACACCGCCATATAATAGCGTGTTGATTTTTTTAAAGATTATTTTCACTCAAAATATTGAAAAATAGCTAGAGTAGAATAGAGCCTTTTAATATATTCAAATCAATGATATTTTAAGGATGGATTTGATTAAATTAATCATAAATTAATGGAGTCATAAATTAATTTTCACCATGTTGTTTCCATCGTTCATAGAGCACGGCCAAATTAATTCATTTGTTGCAAAATGTCTGTTGAGTATAAAAGGAGATGGTCCCATAAATGGCCGGATTTAGTGTACAGTACCCCTTTAAACATGAGTAATTTTATCAGACAACAAATTCACATGAGAATGAGAAATGCCAATAGGTGTATAAACCCAACATGGAAATATGATATATTTTGAATTAATTCAAACAAAACGACCATAAAATTATAGTGGTCTTGGTCAATATCAAGGATTTCTTTAATGAAATCAAAGGCAAGTTACTTATCAGTATTTCTGATAGATGTATATAGTGTGCTGAAATCGAATGAAACAAACCAATATTGTCATAGATGAACTGGTTCTACATGAAGGGTTTGGAACTCTCTAATAGCGACCCAAGAATATTTGCATATAGTTCTTTGCAAATTGTGACAATTATAAAAAAAATGTAGTGATCGGAGACTCATCTAACATATTGCCCAAAATATGTGAATCGGTAGTATTAATAGCAGAATGTGCATTAATAGAAGGGCGGGCTTTGAACTTCGTTTAGATATCTGGGTATGAAAATTATTTCAGCTCGTGTACCTTAGCCGCAATATAACGGGAGAGTATTTACAGGTAATGTCTGAGGCCAGGTGGCTTTAAACCTACCCTTCTGCCAAACTAACCTATAGGGCGTGGTTTCAGAGTTCCACTGGACCATGAAAGTCTACACGCATGGATGCGTGAGTTGTGGTACCAACTCTTGGGTTTACTTCACTATCAAATGGAAGGTTCTCCGTGAATTCTCATCCATCGTTAACACACCGCAGACCGAGTTCGACAAGGAAACCCGCAATGATTGTGAACCAGGAGCGATCGACGATTGGCATCTAACATCACCCTACAGTGTACCGGTGGCTATCACCTGGCGCACGGAAAAATGGAAAAACGAAGCTGATAAGTGGAAACTCTGGAAGGTAAGAAACAATATTGGTGGTAAAATGTGAATATGAGGGGGCGTGCATGGTAGGTTTGGTAATTAACATCATCGTACAGTTTACCGGTGGCTTCATCTGGCGAACGGAAAAATGGAATAAAGAAGCTGATCCGTGGAAACAGTGGAAGGTGAGAAACAATATTGGTGGTAACATGAGAATTTGAGGGAGGCGTGCATGGTTGGTTTGGTAACAAACATCACCCTACCGTGTACCGGTGGCTATCATCTGGCGCACGGAAAACTGGAAGGTGAGAACAATATTGGCGGTAACATGTGAATTTGAGGGGGCGGGGTTGGTTTAGGTGAGCAACAATATTGGTGGTAACATGTGAATTTGAGGGAGGCGTGGTTCGTTTGGTACGTTAGTTGTTTGATTGATGTTTGGCGTCGTTTTCATGGCTTTATACCATAAATATGCTATATTAAAACAGTGTATGTCATTTAGTCATGTCGATTCCTTATATTGATTAAATATATACATTTTGAAATGTTAAACCCGATCTAAGTAGAGTAAATCACCAGTATATTATGTCATATTATGAAAGTGAGAAAAAATATTGGTGGTAAAATGGGAATTTGAGGGAGGCATGCAAGGTTGGTTTGGTAACGAACATCACCCTACCGTGTACCGGTGGCTACCATCTGGTGCACGGAAAACTAGAATAACGTCGCTGATAAGTGGAGACTCTGGAAGGTGAGAAACAATATTGGCGGTAACATGTGAATTTGAGGGGGCGTAGTTGGTTTAGGTGAGAAACAATATTGGCGGTAACATGTGAATTTGAGGGGGCGTAGTTGGTTTAGGTGAGCAACAATATTGGTGGTAGCATGTGAATTGGAGGGGGCGTAGTTGGTTTAGGTGAGCAACAATATTGGTGGTAGCATCTGAATTTGAGGGGGCGTAGTTGGTTTAGGTGAGCAACAATAATGGCGGTAACATGTGAATTTGAGGGGGCGTAGTTGGTTTAGGTGAGCAACAATATTGGTGGTAGCATGTGAATTTGAGGGGCGTGGTTGGTTTGGTAACTAACAACATCCTACAGTGGATAGTCACTGATCCGTGGAGATTCTGGAAGGTGAGCAACAATATTGGTTGTAACATGTGAATTTGAGGGAGGCGTGGTTCGTTTGGTACGTTGATTGATTGATTGATGTTTGGCGTCGTTTTCATGGTTTTATACCATAAATAGGCTATATTAAGACCGTGCATGTCATTTAGTCATGCCGATTCCTTATATCGATTACATATATACATTTTGAAATGTTAAACCCGATCTAAGAAGAGTAAATCACCAGTATATTATATCATATTATTGAAGTGAGAAACAATATTGGTGGTAACATGATAATTTGAGGGAGGCATGCATGGTTGGTTTGGTAACTAACATCACCCTATCGTGTACCGGTGGCTATCATCTGGCGCACGGAAAAGTGGAATAACGTCGCTGATAAGTGGGGACTCTGGAAGGTGAGAAACAATATTGGTGGTAACATGTGAATTTTAGGGGCGTGGTTGGTTTAGGTGAGCAACAATATTGGTGGTAATATGTGAATTTGAGGGAGGCGTGGTTTGTTTGGTACTAATATCATGGAGATATGTTGATAAGTGGGGACTCTGGAAGGTGAGAAACAATATTGGTGGTAACATGTGAATTTGAGGGGCGTGGTTGGTTTAGGTGAGCAACAATATTGGTGGTAATATGTGAATTTGAGGGAGGCGTGGTTTGTTTGGTACTAATATCATGGAGATATGTTGATAAGTGGGGACTATGGAAGGTGAGAAACATTATTTGTGGTAACATGTGAATTTGAGGGAGGCGTGGTTGGTTTAGGTGAGCAACAATATTGGTGGTAATATGTGAATTTGAGGGAGGCGTGGTTTGTTTGGTACTAATATCATGGAGATATGTTGATAAGTGGGGACTATGGAAGGTGAGAAACATTATTTGTGGTAACATGTGAATTTATTATTATTATTATTATATCTTTATTTTCCTCCATTTAATGAAGAGTCATAAATAATGATACAAACAATAGTACATGTAATATGAACATACAATGATCCAAGGTAAACAAGAAAATAATATAGTAAACAGAATTATACAATACGTGAGTATGATGTAGACGAGTGCTCGCAATCGAAAGATTATATACATATGAGATTGTAGTGAGATTATGATAATAGTGATGATTAGTGATAATGCAAGTGGCAATGTTGGTGGTGATAATGGTAAGGAAGATGACTATGGCGTTTAACAATGGTGATGATTATTATGCCGACGACGACGACGGTGATGATGATGATCATGCTGATGGTGATGGTGGCCGTGATGATGATGATGATCACATCGAAGACGATGATGATGATGATGATGATGATGATGGATGACGATGACAATGGTTATGATGATTATGATGACGACGACGGCGATAATGATTAAGATGATGATGCAGATGGTGATGATGATAACATCGAAGACGATGACGAGGATGATTATGATGACGACGGCGATGATGATGAAGATGGTAATGCTGTTGGATGTGATGATAATGATGGCAATGGGGATGAAGACTTACGGTTAAGTATAGTATAGCTGTCGATGCTAGCTTCAGCCCACTTCATATAATATAGTCAAGATGTATATAATTGTATACCGACACACCGTGTTACCTCATATTTAATCATAGTAATGTCTGACTGATTTGGATTGTTCAATTGACTAGGGTGTATTTCTCTGCAGGAATGCGCTGTACCACAGCCATAATTTTGCAGTAATTGTTACCATAAAGTTGAGAAAGGCGTCAATATCATCAAGTGTTGTATATATATCGCTAGTACCATGAGCCAAATGAAGCAAGATCATTTCGTCCATTGAAAGACCGTCAATAATAACATAGCAGTCTACGCCATAACGATCAATGATATCAAAACACATATTGTTTCGTATTGTTGTCAGGGAACTGCATTCAATGAGAACGTGCTGTACTTTATCAAGATATGTTTTAAGACAGTTAGGGCACTGGATTGGTGACTCGTTTAAGTACGTGGTTGCGTCGATCACAAGAGCTGTAGTTAGATAAGAATGTTTATTGTATGAAAATTTTCTACAGAGTCGCCAAAGATCAGACATGCTTAGGTTTGCATGTACATTCCGAAACCGATTGAATGATGTGTCCATGTCTGTTCTAATTTTCCAATCTGACTCGGTTACGTTTCGAATATTGTTTCTCGTTAGTGCCTTCCATGACTCTTTCGATGGGAATAATCCAGACCTGATGTACTCAGATACTGCATTCATCAGGTTGTATTTCTCGAGTAATGAGAACACTTCGCTGATAAAAGTGGTTGTCGGGTTCAATGAGTGAATGTAATCAAAGAGCCTAGTCTCAAAGATTGTTTTACATGCTTTTCCAGGCTTTAGTCGACAAAGGGATCCAAAGAGTGAAATCTTTCTGGCATCAATACTAACTTGTAGTGGGTATATTCCTAGCAGGCCAGTAACGACATCGGTCCTGCATCGGACAGGTAGGCCTTGAATACGCTTCAAGCAAAATCTGTGAACTCTTTCAAGCTTGATTAAGTTTGAATTTGATAAGCCACAGAGAAATTCTGAACCGTACAGTCCACGAGAAAGTACCACTGATTTATATATCACCGTTGAACTCTGAGGTGTCATGCCTCCTGCGTACAAACCAGCAGTGCTTAACATAAGATATGTTGACCGAAGTTTTGAGCTAACACTTTCTGTAAGAGTATTTGGAAAGTCACTTTTATGCAATGGTATGCCCAGGTGCGTTATTGAATCAGTTTTGTTAACTGCTATGCCATTTAGCATCCATGAGCGATTGATGGAGGCATGTTTAGATTTCTCATTGAATACAATTACCTGACATTTCTCCTGGTTATACAAATATCGCCATTGCTTACTGTAATGACCACAAATATCACATAATTTATGTATACCATATGATGAAAGGGAGAGGAGGGTCATGTCGTCTGCCTGAGTTGGAGACGAGCAGTTGATACCTCGCAGCCTGAAACCAAAGTTCGATTGTTCGAGCTCACTGAGCAAACTGTCTATGTAGATGGCGTAGAAAATCGGAGCGAGGGTACTTCCCTGTCTTGTTCCTTGATTGATAGGTATTATACGGGATGTAAGATTTTCGTGGCGTACAGTACAGTTCACACCAGTTAAGAATTCGTTGAATAAACGTAGAACACCACAATTTGCTCCGCGTTGAAAAAGCTTGTAGAGAAGGCCATTGATCCAGACCGTATCAAATGCTTTACGTACATCAAGAAAACATGCGAAGAGACGTGAATTTGAGGGAGGCGTGGTTCGTTTGGTACGTTGGTTGATTGATTAATGTTTGGCGTCGTTTTCATGGATTTAGACAATAAATAGGCTATATTAAGACCTGCCATTTAGTCATGATAATTCCCTACGTCGAATAAATATATAAAATGTTAAACCCGATATAATAGTAAATCACCAGTATATTATTCTTAGACCCTACACGACAGGATTTGTCACTCTAACTTAAACACTGTAAAAAGAAACCCCTGGATCGACATGCAAAAACCGCCGTTTGACAGCTAAATCCATAGTGTAGACGTAAGGTATAAGTGACGGATCGGCCATCGTGCATTTATGCAATAGGTCCATTGTTTAACGTCTCTAAATCGTCATTCGGCCACATGTAGGCCCCGCTTATGCGGAATTTTGTGGCTATGACTGTTATAGGGATATATTTAGCCTTTAAAATTCTGGTTGTTTCCTTGTTTGGTATTTTACTATTTGAAGTGAGGTACCCAAATTTCGTCTCGTGTGTGTAACATTATAGCTTGCTAATGTTTGAATTTGCCTAACTTTGTTGGCACTTATCTTTTTGCATACAATATTATTGACACCATATCCCATGTTAATGCGAAGTCTCGAAATTAGCGCGAAAAGGCATGAAAATTCTAAATTTTGAAATTTTAACTGAAAATAAAAAACAAAAAAAAAAGGGAACTGTCTCGCTTCTAATCGTATTATCCTTGGAAACAGGAATATTTTCACTGCCAATTTATTCTTCTTATCTGAGATAAATTGTATTGTGACAAGCCGTTTACCAACTTGATGGTTGGTTTCAGCAAAACCGTAAACTGAAGAGTGTTTACTAATTAAATGGGTCATCGTTAACGTACTTTATACGACAAAGTTGTAATTACTTGATACGACAAAATTATTGTCAAACAATAATCTATAGTAAATTGTGGGCAGTTTTCGAATTGATCTTGTATGATAGTACATACATAGTAATAAGGATAACTTAGCCATGAGTTAAACACAATTATTCGAATTTGGAGAGAGTTTCGTGATAATATTTCTTTCCCATTATTTGCTGTTGTGTGTTGCGGCCGATTCGTATATTCACAGGTTGCTCGGGTAAAGAATGCCTAATTTATTAGTTTCCCTTCAAGTCATTTTTATATATGTATTAGTAATCTGGGGCAAACAGCACCTTTTGCATGACGCCCGGGTAATAAGCTCTCTTTATTGCTAATTACCAGTGCTCTGAGATCGACAACACCCGACTCATTTGTGATCCAATTTCCTCACTTATCGCCTGGGCTAAGACGCTCTTCACTGATCATATAATGTGTTAGTCCCCCCCCCTTTATGTCATCTGACATCAAAGGCGCCTAACCAATGACAATCCCCTGGTCAGGTAGCCCATATGTATCAATGTGCCTACATATATTCTATGTTGATAAGAAACGCTCTTTATTGATCATAGTTTCCTCGTTAAGTCAGCTGAGGTGAACGGTATACCTCATGAGATTCAATGGGTAGATTTTCAGCGACCAGATTGCAACCATTTTGGGCATATAGATATTAATTTAGATAAAATTAATTAGTAGTGCGCTCTCAAAACAACCTATGTCCATGGGACCTATCTAATAATATTCAAAGGTTCAAATTACCCAATGTGTACAAATTTTAAGCTCCGATGGTCCAACCGTTTGGTCGCCTCTAGCCAAAATATTTATAAAATAATTATTAGTGCTTTTTTTAAGACATCTGAGGTGAACGGGATCTATCTAAAAACGCCCCCGGGTTAAATTACCCATACATGCAAATTATCAGCTGCGTTGGTCCAGCCGTGAAGTGACCTACAAGCGGACAAACAACCAAACATACAAACAACCAAAATGGACCTTTCCACAGCTGTCAATCACTTAAGTAATTGTTAGGTGATATTTTCGACCAATCAGCGACTGAGCCGGCCAATGGCTCCATTGAAAATTCTGCTGCCATCTGGGTTCACCCTAATATTGATATTCATGCATCCATTCAGTGTTAAATTGACTATATTCAAACAACATTTTGTTGTCTAATCATAATATACTTAGATTTATATCTGCGCCATGATTTTATAAATTTATCCGCGATTATAACAATGTTTTTCGTTTCACGTGACACTTTGTCATAATTTTTACATTTAATGGCAAAACGAATGTGTGTTCTCTGGTTTAGACATATTGAAGAGTTCAGGTGTCAGTCTGTCCGTTTGGTCTATTTACGATTTTTCTTCAAGAGCCCTTGATAGATTTCAACAAAATTTGGTGTGATGCCTCAGCAGATGTTATAACGGCCTTATTTTTTAAATTTAAACAAATTAATTGTTTTTAAATTTTTATTCAAATTAAAAAAAATTTAGCAAGAAGTTTCAATCTAAAAATCTAAAAAGAAAACTAAAAACTTCAAATTAATAATTTTTTTGTTTAACAGCAGATGGGAGTTCAATCTAAATATCTAAATAAAAAGATCAAAATTTGCATGAATCATATACATGAGTCTGTTCCAGCTAGTTAACATAAGGGCAAGTGCTGATGTGTTCACTTCGGAAGTAAATCTCGGGTAACAAGACAATATTTATATGGATAGTCGTTTTACCAGTGGGCGGTACTACCACTGTAGGTGTGGCATATGTGTAAAGCTACATTAAGCTTTATTTATAGATTCCAAAAATATGGGATGCTGAAAAATCATATTCGTGCTTATTTCGAAACAGCAGTCCTTCCATTGACGTAAGGAGCGACTTGTGACCAATGAATTTGAAAAAAGGTCCTGATTTGTTCACAAAATATTGCCCAAATGACAGATATCACGACTTGAAACTAGACAGTCTAACCAACTTAGACACAAACAAGGTAAATGTGATCTCCCTGGCGACTTTCCGAAACTATCTGGTACCCAAACGAAAGAAGACCCCTAACTTGTTGTACCACGCTAACACCGTGAATCACATATTATGATTGCCCGCCTCAGATTTAACTATAGCAATCTGAATTAGCACAATAGTCTAACTTCGTTTCCGATCAATCCATGTGTACATGTGGTGGATAATTATAGTAGGAGACACATAACATAATATTATATAATTGATGCCACATATAGAGTGCATAGCGCGTTCTATTTAGGAAAGAAGTATCTGATATATGTAACATCCATATTGTGTAGAGTACACATTCCTGATTACAGAACATGGTCTTTTATTTTAAAAACTAATGTAAAATGAAGGAATTTCTCTATAGATTGTGCACAAACGATTATTTCTTTATGCATCTATGATTGAGAAGACAAAACTATTCTTAAACAAACTGCGCGTTCCATTGCATTGACTTGGCCAAATTTCCCTGCGATCCAGAACCGACGTGATGAAATAGCATACTTGAGATCAATCAACTTAATAAATAAATAGCCATGTTTCCCGTATTTCTCACAATCACTTAAGTATACACGGTTAAACACAGTGTGAAGGAATTTCCAAAAACATGCTGTAGAATATCATCTTATGCCCCTATGAATCCCTAGTACTGACTCTTTTCCAAAAATGCCATTTTGTGGCCTTTTGTCCATTTTTCAATAGTGTTTGTGTATAAATAGTAAAAACACTGAACTTTTAATGTTGGACTTTCCTCCTAAAACAATGTAGTATTGAAAATAGAATTATATTGGATATACCAATGAATGTCGCTGGATTTCACTTATTTTTTTCTGGAAACTGACTCCAAATTTGAACATCGGAAAAACATGGGGAAAACCATATTGACAAATCTCAGCAAATGTGGATCTATGGATCTTGATGCATAAAACTTTACTATCACCAGCTCCTACAATCCGTATTCTTTCATATGGTGTATACTGCTTTGTGTTTTGATGTTCATAGTTAGAGCTACAATTATTTTTATTTCAACTCGATGGCGAAATGACAAATCATTATCTCGGTGTTGTTTAGATCTCTACAACATGCCCATAAAGTTATAAATAGACATCCACTAAAGTAATAATCTTGTTATTATGCAACAAAAAATATACACAAACTGAAATAAAACAACCCATTGTTTCCAATAACAAGAATATAGTGACAAGATCATAGCATTTTGTGATTTCACCTACCCCATTATCAACGTTCAAAGTCAGTTTCTTGAAAAACAAGTGGAATCCAGTGACTTTTGGCATAACCAATGTAATCCTATGTTTTCAACACTAAGTGTTTTAGGGGAGCGCTCAAATGATTTTACACATTAAACACTAATTGTGTTCATTTTTGTTTACTATTTGTGCACAAAAAAACATTTTAATATGGAGAAAAACAACTAAAAGTAAAAACATTCCAAAATGGCATTTTTGTTAAAGAGTCAATAATCCGAATTCAAGGGCCAAAAGTTGATTTTGGGTCAAATGTGTTAAGCAATTCCAACACATTGTATTTAACCTATTATACTGAAGAGATTATGAGAAAAACAGAGCATATGGATATCAATTTACTCAGTTGCATCGCCTCAAATATGGCATTTCATCACACCAGTTCTGAGCCACAAGGAAACTTTGGCTAAATATTTATTACATGTTTCAGACCACCCTGAAATCAGACGCAGGAGAGATATACACGTTCATATGGGATGACTGGGTTTACAACGGGAACCCAGTGGAGTTGACATGAACACATATACTGTGCACAACACAAGGATCCTCTACAGATTAAATGGTCATGCTAATGTTCTATAATATCGGTGGGTCCTGCTGAACTTCTATACATGTAATCTTGGTGGAGCAACAAATATGATGTATAGCCAATTTCCAAATTCGGGGTAGCTGATTACATTCTCTCCGCTCAAAAATGTCATGGTCATGCACTGTTCCAAGATATAAGAAAACATAATACTATGTAGAGTATTTAAAAAGGTTTTTAGACCAAGCTCCACGAAAAACAAAATTATTCTGAACTGACCATACCCAGCATCAGTACCACCACATGGCATTCTGAAATATCCACTCCAACAAAAAAGAGATATTTTTAACTCACCTTTTACATGAATGGACTCTTCATCCCATGCATGTTACCATTATTCATTAACACTTCATCTTATCACAATCATGTTACCATTAACACTTCATCTTATCACAATCATGTTACCATTAACACTTCATCTTATCACAATCATGTTACCATTAACACTTCATCTTATCACAATCATGTTCGTCGTCGTTTTATAAACGACTTTGTGTATATATTGTTTCCATCTATTCACCATTGTCTATCATGTTTTTTCATGTTTGATAAACTCCAATCACGTCACTGTTCCTCTGGCCCGCAAAAATGACTATCTCTTTTACAGTATGTTAGCAAATTGCCAGCTTTCTCTCTCTCCAAGACTTCGGTTATTTCAGTTTCTGACCGGTTTCGGGCTGTATCGCTGTGATCTCATCCACAGTATTTGATGGGAATCTCAGCATCGTGCCGGGACTGACATCTTTAATAACATAAAATATAAAAACAGGCCGAAAATAGATTTAAATCGAAATAATAAATTTTATAAAATTCCCAAGGGTGGCAACCTCAGACTACTACTTGTCCTTTTAGTCATAACCATGCTGCTTCTAAGTTCGGGATACGTCCATAGTAACGGGACCAACTTTACAAACTGGCATAGCAGGGGAAATTACTGTCTTCCAATACAATATCCGCAGTATTAGAAATAAGCCACAGAAAAGAGTTGAATATATAAACAAATAGGACATTTTCTGAATGCTGAGTTGCTATACATGTAATCTTGGTCGGGCAAAACAATATGCTGTATAGTCATTTTTCGAATTCGGGGGAAACTGATTACATTCTCTCTGCACAAAAATATCATGGTTATGCACTGTACCAATGCATAAGAAAACATAATACTCTGTACCGTATTTTAAAAGGTTTTCAGACCAAGCTCCACGAAAACAAAAATTATTCTGAACTGACCAACCCGGCATCAGTACCGCCACATGACATTCTGAAATATCCACTCCAACAAAAAAGGATATTTTTAACTCACCTTTTACACGATTGGACTATTCGTCCCATACAAGTTACCATTAACACTTCATCTTATCACAAATATGTTCGTCGTCGTTTTATAAACGACTTTGTGTATATATTGTTTCCATCTATTCACCATTATCTATCATGTTTTTTTCATGTTTGATACACTCCAATCATCTTATCGTTCCTCTGGCTCAAAACAATAACTGTATCTCTCTTACATTATGTTTGCAAATTGCCAACTTTCTCTCAATCCAAGACTTCGGTTATTTCAGTTTCTGACCGGTTTCGGGCTGTATCGCTGTGATTTCATCCATATTATTTGATGGGAATCTCAGCGTTGCAGCACCGTTCCGCGATTGGCATCTTTAATAACGTAAAATATAAAAACAGGCCGAAAATAAATTTATATCGAAAAAGTTAATTTTATAAAATTATCAAGGGTGGCAACATAAGACTACCATTTGTCCTTGTAGTCATAACCATGCTGCTTCTAAGTTCTGGATATGTCCATAGTAACGGGACCAAGTTCACAAACTGGCATAGCAAGGGGAAATTACTGTCTTGCAATACAATATCCACAGTATTAGAAATAAGCTGCAGCAAATAGTTGAAACAAACTATAAACAAATAGGACATTGTCTGAATGCTGAACTGCTATACTTGTAATCTTGGTGGGGCAAAAAATATGCTGTATAGTCAATTTCCAAATTCGGGTTAACTGATTACATTCTCTCTGTATAAAAATGTCATGGTCATGCACTGTTCCAAGACATAAGAAAACAATACTCTTTATAAAGTATTTTAAAAGGTTTTCAGACCAAGCTCGACGCAAAAATAAAACTATTCTGAACTGATCCATTTTAGCATCAGTACCACCACATGGCATTCTGAAATATCCACTCCATCAAAAACGAATATTTTATTAACTCACCTTTTACATGATTTGACTCTTCATCCCATAAACCTTACAATTAACACTTCATCTTATCACAACCATTGTCGTCGTCGTTTTATAAACGATTTTGTTTCCATCTATTCACCATTGTCTATCATGTTTTTGTCATGTGTTATACACTTCAATCACGTCATCGTTTCTCTGGCCCACAAAAATAACTATCTCCCTTACATTATGTTAGCAAATTGCCAGCTATCTCTCACTGTATCTCTCTTACATTATGTTAGCAAATTGCCAGCTTCTAAGTTCTAAAATAGGACATTTTCTGCTTCACCGAAATACTACTCGACCAAACCTATCGTACGGCAAAACTGTTAATTGAAAACGTCCATCATCCGTTTAGATCTGACCGTAAATCGTAAGGCGGCGGCATTTATGTATATTTCGTTAATCATCTGGTATACAAACGCGGAACCGAACTCGAGTTAGCCCCTCTATCTTTTGGTTTGAGATCTCAAATAAATCGAATCGAGTCCTCGCACTACTTACAGATCGGAGCAATTGTGACACATAAACTATTGGGACCTCTTTGAGGTATTAATAGACGACGGCTTAAAACTAACTGAACATTTAGTTTTACTCAGAGATTTTAACTCCAATCTGCTTAACCCACATTCGCAAATTAGTGAAATAGTTGGTCACTATATATTCATAGAGGTAATTAAAAAGCCGACAAGAGTCATGCCCACGTCTCAAACAATTTTCGGCCCCATAATCGTGAACGATAACCTTCAAGTGTGTGACGCCGACATTCTAAATCTTGGTTTTTCAAATCATTATGGTGTTTAATCGACTTTACAATTCCACAAATATGAAACCACATCATAAAAGAGAACTATTTGGAACTAAAACACGTATATTATACCAGTTCTAATTGTATGATATACGCTATTGGCAAGAATGAATCCATATCCCCTCGTGAATTTTGGCAAACGATAAATTAGTTGCTGAACAAAAAGTAATCAACATGTATCCAAGCAGTATACAGCCAACGTGGAGATGTTACTCTCCAAGGAAACACCTATGTGACGGACAATCGCGAAAACGTAAAGAGTTTTAGTGAGGCTTTCATTTTAAATTCAACTGTCGATGATCATGGTCATGATATTCCAACTCTTTCCCAGAAGATATCCAAATTGCTCTCTAATGTTACATTCACCCTAGATAAGATGATTACTGCAATTAGATCATTCAAAGATAACAAAGCCAATGGATTTAATGACATAAGCCCAAAAATGATCCTCGCTACTGCTGATTCGATTGCTGTTCCCTTATAAATTATTTTTAAAAAGTCGGTAGAGGTCGGCCATTTCACATCAGACTGGAAAAAATCAAAAGTATCCCCACATTTAAAAAGATGATCCTGCTGAGTGTACATATTACCGTCCAAATGCACTCATTCCGGGCTTCGGCAAAGTGTTTGAAAAAATAATTACTTAACATCTTATGACATTTTTCCAAGTTAACAAATTAATTATCATGTACCAGCATCTATCTGGTTTTATTCCCGGACATACCACGACCTTCCAATTAACAGATCTATACCTCTGTCAGACTCTCGATAATTACTTCTACACATGTTCAGTTTGTTTGCGATATATCAAAGACATTTGAAAGAGTCTATATAGGGGACTGATGTATAAGCTAGAACAATTATGCATATCCGGTTCATTATTGAAATTGCTGGAACACTACCTCATTAACCAGAAACAACGTGTTTTAATAAACAACCCATATTTCAAGTTCCAACCCATTCCCGTCGGAGTTCCACATAGGTAGGTACTGGGACCACTCCTTTTCTTGGTGTATATAAATTACCTCCCCGATCATTTAAATTCCGAAACAAGAATGTATGCAAATGATACATGTCTCACGTTGAAACTCTATGACACTAACCAACTTGAAAGAAATATAAACCAAGACCTCAATACAATATCAGATTGGGCCAGAAAATGGCTTGTAAACTTCAGTCCGACTAATACTAAGGCAATACTGTTCTCTTTGACCCCATGTGATGTCTATCTCGATATATCCTTCCAAAATAAAAGAATTGACATACAATGTAATTGAGTCGCATAAGCACCTTGGTCTCGGAATACAAAGCAATTTAAATTGGATTATTCAAATTGAATCTAGCGTCAAAATGTTCCCCAGCATCGATCGATTCTCAAGATACAAGTTCAACTTAGATCGAAGAACACTTGAAACGATATTTAAGGCCTATATATTGCCTATCTTAGATAATGCGGACGTCATATGTGAAAACGCGCCGGGATATTTATTAAAGAAACTTGACCGGATTCACGTTGATGCCGCTATGATTGTAACTGTGTTCACACACTCAGTTCCAATAATTCGGTTCTTTGTGAAGCAATCGAGCGGGCCTTATTTCAACATACATAGAGAAGCACCAATTACAAACTATGTTCAAAAGTATAAAGAACGATACACCATATAATTTATCTTGCTCACCCCCACCTTGATCTGTCCAAGTCTCCAGCTATCACATGCGAAATATTAACCCAGGAATATGTCACTCATATTATAGTGGAACGGAATCATTCAAGCAATCATTCTTCCCTTTCGTTTATACTTCATGGAACAAACTACCAATGTATATAACGGATGCTGAGAATCTGCTAGATTTCAAAGATAACCTAAATATGATAGAAAGCAGCAGAAATCCGCCTAAATATATTGAATCAGGAAATCGAACACACCAAATGATAGATATGTTTACATCATATCCGGCCACCGAAAAAAAGACAATATTTAAAAAATAAATTCCACCACTGACTACATTTAAGCTACGGACCGAACTGATGCAACAGATATAACATATAATTACCCATTACACGTATAAATACACGACGGCTACTATTATCAATTTTGATTTCCATTGAGAGAGAGAGGACCGACAAAACGCTTGAATTATAGAAACACAAAACCGGATTATCACGCAATTTTTACAAAAACTTTTTTTTTTGTGGGCTAAATTTGTGAAACCTCTTCATGTATATATTCTGTGTCATCTTGTTTAAATTCACATATAGAATGCATTTGGGAGCGGGACATTGCAAGTTGTTAAAACTGGTACCCCTGTCCCATCGTAAATGAATTTAAAATATGTTCAATATAAAGTAAGACCATATCCATTGTTTGGTGTATCCTTCATGTAATAATGCTCGAAACCACACACACACTCTATTTTCCATATGTTTTAGGCTCATGGTTTGGCGTTAGGGGTAGTATTAGGGTCAGGGTTATGGTTAGGGTTAGGGTTAGGGGCTATGTTAGGATTAGTGCATTCTTACATGAAAGGATATACCCATTTTTGCTAGTTCGGGATTTGTTTTGCCGGTTGGGGATAACTACATATTCATGTTAACTTATCTCACATATTGTGTGTATTACAGTTTGAATGTGTATGTGATTTCATGCCAATTCCTTTCAGGAGGGTGTATATTTGAGCTAATATAAAGTCTAGGAGTACTTGAGAGCTTTTGAAAATAACCCTGAAAACTGCTGGAATTCTAAAATATTTTTTTAATTTTTGGACATTTATGTTTATTTGTTGTTGAAATTTATATTGTCAATTTGTGCTTGATTTCCATGTGTACAACATGTTTCTTGGTGTGATTATAAAACCTTTACACGTATTCCACGAAGAGAAAACAGTGAAAGATATGTTTGGTCTGAATTCTAGTGTTCTTTCTGTGTGAAAACATAAAGAGAGAAGGAAAGAATCGTGTCTACTTTGTGCAAACGTTAATGTCCAGTCACCCCGCATACGTATTGTAACATGACACAACCGCTTATGTCATGTTCTACAAGTACTGAACATATGTGACCCGCAATATCAAATCCAGTCCGAAGTCGGGATTTTTTTTACCCTGTGCCAATGCATTCTCTTATATATGCGAGTCGACCATAGGTCGCCTCGCATATATAAGAGAATGCATTGGCCTAACAAGTTTTTATCATGTTTTTTAAATAAATGTTTCTTACAATTTTTAAGACATAAAATAAAAAGCATCCGTTACCCTGTAGGGAGCCCCACACATATATAGAAGCACATAGAAGAGTGTCGTCTGCTCATGTTTGTCTGGGGCTCTGTATGGGTGAAATTATAAAATTGTTAAAGAATACAAGAATAAATTATTAAAATTGTGAAAAATTGTTGGAACACTATATATGCGAGGCGACCTATGGTCCGACTTCCGACTGGATTTGATATGGCGGGTCACATAAGTTTGGCAAGTACAGCTAACGTGACAATGGAATATGTCTGCCCCTTTAGCATATAATCCGTCAATCAGCAGACAAGAGCCGTCCTTACAATTAAATAAATATCTATATTAATGTATCAAACTGCACGGCAATTCAGCACCCGTGCAATTTGCCCACTGCCAGAATATAGCATTGAACTCACATGAGCGTACCAACCACATCGATCGAACCAGTTCACAGAATGTCTGAGCGACGCACACGTGTAGACATTAGTTCAGAGAATGTCTGAATTACGGACACTTGTAGACATTAGTTCAGAGAATGTCTGAATTACGGACATTTGTAGACATTAGTTCACAGAATGTCTGAGCGACGCACACGTGTAGACATTAGTTCAGAGAATGTCTGAATGACGGACACTTGTAGACATTAGTTCCACAGAATGTCTGAATGATGGACACCTGTAGACATTAGTTCAGAGAATGTCTGAATGATGGACACCTGTAGACATTAGTTCAGAGAATGTCTGAATGACGCTGGTAGACTCGTAGAAATTTAGTCCTGAACTCTTGTGTGACTTTATCGGCGATAGACAAAGTTAACGGCAATGATTCCGCTAAATATAGAACATAATGTAATAGGTTCGTGAAGATGGCCTATTCATGCTCCCCAGCTAGACTTCAAGGTCCGAATCGGCATCTCCAGTTTAGACCTAGTTTAAACTACCAGTTTAAACTGGGTTTTAGTAGTAAAACCAAGTTTTTCTCCACCGCTGGGACGACATAGATTTGGTAGATTGCGTTACCTGTGGGCCACACTTGTCCAATTGCAAGAATGGGAGGCGTGGTCTGTCTGTTTATTATCGCTACTTGCCAATTCATTGTCCGGTCAAGCGACCTGTTGTCGCTATATAATCTCCTAATCAGGGGAATAACCCGTGCGCTTTGAGAAATCACGACGAATGCACGGTCTGTTGTATAACGGTTAGATATTATCTAATATCATGGACGAACGTGACTTTTGGAACTCAAAAATATCTCTTGAGGGCATGGGTGGGGCCCCGCCACAAATACCCCATAGAAACACCACCACCCCGGGGGTACCATCCGGACGGGTGGAAATGGGGTATGGACCATTGTTGAGAACGGGAGGGATTTCGGCGAATTTGACGTCATTGGTGGGCAGCCCGCCCTCAAATATAGTCATAGAAACACCCCCACCCTTACCGCGGGTGGTTCTACCCGAGCTGCTGAAAATGGGGTCCGGGGTGGGCGTGGGGTGTTTCTATGGGGGGCATTTGGGATGTGCCACCCACCGTTCTCGAAAATGGTCCATACCCCATTTCACCCCCTCGGGGTGGTACCTCCGGGTGAGGGTGTTTCTAGGGGGTAGTTGGAGCGGGCTACCTACACTGCTGACGTCAAATTGACCGAAACCCTTACCGTTCTCGAAAATGGTCCATACCCCATGTTCACCTCCTGGGTGGTTCCCTCAGCGTTCAGGGGTGGGCTGTTTCTATGGGACATATGAGCGGGCCATCCATCCATGCCGTCAATTGGCCGAAATCCTTACCAGTCTCGAAAATGGTCCATATCCCACGTTCACCCCCTCGGGTGGTACCCCCCGGATGTGAGGGGTGGGGTGTTTATATGGGTTATTTGGGGCGAGCCACCCACCCATACTATCAAATTGGCCGAAATCCTTACAGTTCTCCAAAATAGTCCATACTCCACCCCCTCAGGCTGGCCGTTACCCTCCCCCGGGTGAAGGCTGGGGTGTCTCTGGTGGGCATTTGGGCGGGCCACCAACCCATGCGTCAAATTGACCGAAAGAGACCTTTTTGTGAATAAGGAATCAGTTTCAAAAGTCATGTTCGTGTCTAACGTGTCAATCTGATCAGTCCGATCCCGCCATGTTCTCAGCCGCCAAATCGACATCCGAACGAGCGAATTGCAAACAGACATATATAGCAAGAAATCATCCATCACACTGGCACGTATTTTGTTAGAATTTATCTCATAAGTACCGACATCGCCTCCCCGAATTCCACTAAGACTCTCCTGCATCTACATTGAGTGACAAACGCCCGCGCATAAACGCCTCCCCCAATTCAAAATAAACACTCCCATATTCACGAAGAAATAACATCAATATTGGGCGAAAAATATCGGCCGAATAATTAAACCCAAAAAAATAGGTTTTAGTCAAACCTGGGGTAGGGTGGTTTAACTTTGAATTTTTTTCAAAGTATATTTAAAGGTGTATGTTCGAGGCGAGACGTATGGTACGTATAAATCATATATACCTAAGCTTATACTGATGATTATATAGCCAATTCACCACAAACAATTAGTAATATTACCATAACTTTATCACGTTAATAAAACCTAGTTTCAACTTAAACTGAGTTTATCACAAAACTTGGTTTAAGTACGCTAAAACCCAGTTTTACTCCCATAAACCTGGTTTAACTACTGTAAAACCAAGTTTAAACCCTACTTAAACCTAGTTTAAACTGGAGTTAAACCTGGTCTAGAATAAAACCTAGTCTAAACCAGAGATGCCGATTCGGACCCAAGAGTTTTTTTTTTACTTTTTCTAAGACGCCGCTTTTTTGTTTAAAGGAAGTTTCGGTCTTTGATATTTTTTCCCAGAAATCCGTTTCGACATTCAGAATGACATTCAGATTGAAATTCAAAGCTATCAATCGAATAAGTTCTCGACACTGAGGCCGGATTCGTCATCTCCGGTTTAAACCTCCGAGTTTAAACCTGGTTTAAACCTACATTGGCGTTCCAGCCAAACCGGATCTAAGGGGGCGCTTTTGTCGTTAAGTTGCCAGCTAATTGACAACTCGATTCGGTGATATGATTATGCAATCAAACTACCCTCTTCCCAATCGGACCAAAAGATAGGCCAATATAATGATTATTGACAAGTCATAAATTATCGTGACCGCGTTCACGCTCAATGGATTTATTCATTGAGAAACAAGTATCGCTCATTGACTATTAATCCGATCTCATTCTGTGTTTAAATCAATTTAACAAAGGGCATGTCTCTCAACACGAGTTTCACGCTCTGTTCATCATTTTGTTTGTGATAGATTTCTGCAAGATGCGTCACCCGCAAAGACAAAATTTGGTGTATTTACATGTATATCTGTATATATTAAAGGGTATAGGAGCTGTCTATCTGTATGTCCGTTTGTCGGTTCGCAACTGTTCTCCAATACCCCTGGACCGATTTCAATTAAATTAGGGATGTGGTGATTCGTGTGGTATAACGGCGTTAGGTTTTTAAAAATTTTGATTTAAAAATAAGGAAAATATAATTCAAAATTGTTTTTTAAATTGTGTTAAATTGAGTAAGCAGTTGAATCTAAAAAGAAACAAAATTTAAAATTTAAATTAACATTTGTTTGTTTTAAATTTAATAAAAAAAAAATAATTAAAATGTTCAAATGATCAAAATGTGCGCAAAGCACATCTGGCGCTGAATAAAATCTCCCCAATCGAGTCAATCCTGGACCAAGAGGTCAGTCAAGTAAAGGCAATTTGCTTATGAGTGCACACCATACGCGGCATCTGAACTGTTGGAAGGGGGCAACCATGCAGAGGGACAGCTTTTAATAAAGAAATATATTACATGCGTTGATTTTTTTTCAATGTCATAAATTTCCAGTCATGCAGAAAATCAAAAAGGTTCCCAGGGTTTGAACTGGTAGAATATTATAGGAATTTATGGGCGTAGCTAGAGTAGAGATTTGTGGCATGATCTACATTAAAATAAGTTATCAAATTATACTCATATAGCAATATACGTTTAGGATGGAAAACTGTGTGTATAGCATATCTGGTCATGCAGTAGCATCGTTTTGGTGTAAAAATTAAAACGTTGAACCCTTCAAATGAATTCGTAGAAAACACCAGTATTTGTGATTGCCACAAGCAAAAAAAAAACCGACTTAATAGTTGTAAAAATCATATATTTAGGAACATGTCCATATCTGAGCAAAGCTCGCGTGCGAATGAATCAACTGTGACATGATAACACCAGTCGGCAGTCGCCACTTAGACACGCCCTCACTCGAGATTATTTACAGCTCCACCCTTTGACTGATTGTTTGACAATTCTAAACCGCGATGAAGAAAAGACGGATTCGTCATCTCAAGTTTAGCCTCGATAAAGCTGGTTTAGCTGGACCGCTGAATTAGATGGTTTAGTTGCCGGTTTACGCTTATAAAACGCAAAAACAATATTTAAATTGACAAAAACTTATCCCCATACGCTTTATAACGTGTGACTGCTTCTCGCTTATAAATTTCCAATCAAAATATGACCGCTGTCGGAATTATTGATTTTCGCAATCAATAAAACGAGGCGGTCCGCATTAGGAAAGTACGTTTAATTATCTCGACGATACAGAGGCACTACTGCTAAACCACTGGTCTGGCTGGACTAGGTTTAAACCAGAGATGACGAAAGCGTCACTTAGACCTACGGTCTCGGGTTTAATCCACGGATTTTGCTGACTCACGGCGGTTTAAACCTAAAGGTTTACGTAGACCAGGTTTAAACCTGAGATGACGAATCCGGCCTGAGCGTTCAGCCTGTTCTCTTGAATATACGTTTATATTGAACGTATTTCAAAACCCCAAATGCGCCCATATAGGCCTTATTTTAATCTGAATTACGCTCTATATGAACGTAAATGAGGCAAGAAAAAAGTCGTATTTGAGCGTATTCATAGCTTTTTTTAATTTCAGACTGAATTTCGAACTTCAATCTAACTTCACGCGAACCTCCATCGAATTTCGATCCAAATTCACGAACTTTTTGTAATTCGTATATTCTTGGAGTCCCAATAAGCACAGGGGCGGAAATTATAATAGTACACGGCGGATTTCCTCAAAATTAAATAATTATACAAGGGTGAAATAATGGGTTCATTACCCAATATATTTTTATTTTAACCCAATAAGAGTTGTAGCGTTGCTACGGTGTTGAGTTTAATGCTTTCAATTCATATTTTCTAAACCTATCTCCATTACTAAAGGTCATTAATAATATTAACTATTCTAACTAAAATTAAATTTCATTCTTCGCACGCCACTACCTTTCTAAATATTATATCAATATTTACGTCATTTTATGTCACAAAACTCATTTAAAATGCTCATCAATCGGTCATAACTATCTGAACTTCAATCTAAAGTAGTATTCTACCATATTTAGTACATGTCACTCTGAAATCACATTATTTTTTCGGACTTTGATATTTTCCCCCCAGAAATCTGTTTCGAGTTTACTGTACCAATTTATAATTTCAATCCGGTTCGACATCCAGAATGACATTCAGATGGAAATTCAAAGCCATCAATCGAATACTTTATCGACGCTGAGGTCCGAATCGGCATCTCCAGTTTAGACCTAGTTTAAACTACCAGTTTAAACTGGGTTTTAGTAGTAAAACCAAGTTTTTCTCCACCGCTGGGACGACATAGATTTGGTCGATTGCGTTACCTGTGGGCCTCACTTGTCCAATTGCAAGAATAGGAGGCGTGGTCTGTCTGTTTATTATCGCTACTTGTCAATTCATTGTCCGGTCACGCGACCTGTTGTCGCTATATAATCTCCTAATCAGGGGAATAACCCGTGCGCTTTGAGAAATCACGACGAATGCACGGTCTGTTGTATAACCGTTAGATATTATCTGATATCATGGACGAACGTGACTTTTGGAACTCAAAAATATCTCTTGAGGGCATGGATGGGGGCCCGCCACAAATACCCCATAGAAACACCACCACCCCGGGGGTACCATCCGGACTGGTGAAAATGGGGTATGGACCATTTTTGAGAACTGGAAGGATTTCGGCGAATTTGACGGCATGAATGGGTGGCTCGCCCATAATACCTGATAGAAACATCACCCCGGGATAACAGGGGTATGGACGGTAAGGATTTAGGCTAATTAATTTGGCAGCAGGAGTGGGTGGCACGATCAAAATACACCATAGAACCACCCCTACCCACCCCTCACCGGGGGGGGGGAGGGGTCCCACCAGAGGAGGTGGAAATTGGGTACGCCCAAATACCGAATAGAAACACCCCAACCCTCACCCCGGGGAAGGGAACCTCAAATAACGCATATAAACATCCGGGCGGGGTGGGGTGGGTTACCACCCGAGGGGTGAAGATGGGATATGAACCATGTTCGAGAACGGTAAGGATTTCTGCCAATTTGACGACAGGGGTGTGTGGCCCGCTCCAAATATCCCATATAGACACACTACCCTCATCCCTGGAGGGTACCACCCTGCTTGGGTGAAAATGGGGTATGGAGCATTTTATTCATTATTCGCAAAAACATGCCTCTGTTGGTCAATATTACGGCATGTGTGGGTGGCCCGCCCCAAATACCCCATATAATGGGGTATGGACCGTTATCGAGAACGGTAAGGATTTCTGCCAATATGACGTCATTGGTGGGCGGCCCGCCCTCAAATATAGTCATAGAAACACCCCACCCTTACCGCGGGTGAAAATGGGGTCCGATGGGGGTGGGGTGTTTCTATGGGGGGCATTTGGGATGTGCCACCCACCGTTCTCGAAAATGGTCCATACCTCATTTCACCCCCTCGGGGTGGTACCTCCGGATGAGGGTGTTTCTATGGGGTAGTTGGATCGGGCTACCCACACTGCTGACGTCAAATTGACCGAAATCCTTACCGTTCTCGAAAATGGTCCATACCCTTATTTTCACCTCCTGGGGTGGTTCCCCCAGCGTTCAGGGGTGGGCTGTTTCTATGGGACATTTGAGCGGGCCATCCATCTATGCCGTCAATTGGCCGAAATCCTTACCAGTCTCGAAAATGGTCCATATACCACGTTCACCCCATCGGTGGTACCCCCCCCCCCGGATGTGAGGGGTGGGGTGTTTCTATGGGTTATTTGGGGCGAGCCACCCACCCATACTATCAAATTGGCCGAAATCCTTACAGTTCTCCAAAATAGTCCATACTCCACCCCTCAGGGTGGTCGTCACCCTCCCCCGGGTGAAGGCTGGGGTGTCTCTGATAGGTATTTGGGCGGGCCACCAACCCATGCGTCAAATTGACAGAAAGAGAACTTTTTGGGAATAAGGAATCAGTTTCAAAAGTCATGTTCGTGTCTAACGTGTCAATCTGATCAGTCCGATCCCACCATGCTTTCAGCCGCCAAATCGACATCCGAACGAGCGAATTGCAAACAGACATATATAGCAAGAAATCATCCATCACACTGGATTTATCTCATAAGTGCCGACATCGCCTCCCCGAATTCCACTAAGACTCTCCTGCATCTACATTGAGTGACAAACGACCGCGCATAAACGCCTCCCCCAATTCAAAATAAACACTCCCATATTCACGAAGAAACAACATCAATATTGGGCGAAAAATATCGGCCGAATAATTAAACCCAAAACACTAGGTTTTAGTCAAACCTGGGGTAGGGTGGTTTAACTTTGAATTTTTTTCAAAGTATATTTAAAGGTGTATGTTCGAGGCGAGACGTATGGTACGTATAAATCATATATACCTAAGCTTATACTGATGATTATATAGCCAATTCACCACAAACAATTAGTAATATTACCATAACTTTATCACGTTAATAAAACCTAGTTTCAACTTAAACTGAGTTTATCACAAAACTTGGTTTAAGTACGCTAAAACCCAGTTTTACTCCCATAAACCTGGTTTAACTACTGTCAAACCAAGTTTAAACCCTACGTAAACCTAGTTTAAACTGGAGTTAAACCTGGTCTAGAATAAAACCTAGTCTAAACCAGAGATGCCGATTCGGACCTGAGCGTTCAGCCTGTTCGCTTGAATATAGGTTTATATTGAACTTATTTCAAAACCCCAAATACGCCCATATAGGCCTTATTTGAATCTGAATTACACTCTATATGAACGTAAATGGGGCACGAAAACAGTCGTATTTGAGCGTATTCATATTACAAATACGTCCGTATCGGGCGTATTTGATGCACCCCAATGAAACACGCCCATATTGACATTATTTAATCTAATAATTTCATTGACACGACGGCCCGCGCCATTCAGCGGAAAAAGCAGTTATACGCTTATTATGGACTTATATCATAATTTACCGTTGTTCGAGCCCCATTTACTTTCTTACAGAGCGTAATCCAGATACAAATAACTCAAAAATGGGCGTATTTTGAATTTTTTATGAAATACGTTCAATATGAACATATTTACACCAGGACAAGTTGGAGCGTTAGTACATGTACGTGTTGGTTCTCTTATGGAATATATCATAAATACAAAGTTCCAGCTCGCTGCCTGCATCCATAAACAGTGCCACTTCCCTTCAGAATTACCCATTACTTAAATATTGCACGCCTGTGGTGTCTCAGAAAAAAGTAATCAAAATCACGATTGACCCTGAATTCGCGATGGGGAGCACGAATTAGGCCACAACAAAAAAACTTCATGCAAACAAAATTAAATAATAAATAACAGTTTTTTAATATCAGACTAAATTTCGAACTTCAATCTAACTCCACCGAATTTCGAATTTCCATCCAAATTCACGAACTTTTTGTAATTTGTATACTCTTGGGATCCCAATAAGCACAGGGGCGGAAATTATAATAGTACAGGGCGGATTTCCTCAAAATTAAATAATTATACAAGGGTGAAATAATGGGGTCATTACCCAATCTATTGTTGTTTAGCCCTATAAGAATGGTAGCGTTGCTTGCTACGGTGTTGAGTTTAATGTTTTCAATTCATATTTTCCTAAACCTATCTCCATTACTAAAGGTCAATCATAATATTAACTATTCTAACTAAAAATTTCATTCTTCGCACCGTAGACACGCCACTGCCTTGCTAAATATTATATGAATATTTACGTCATTTCATGTCACAAACTTCATTTAAAATGCTCATCAATCGGTCATAACTATCTAAACTTCAATCTAAAGTCGTATTCTATCATAATTAGTACATGTCACTCTGTAAATCACATTATTTTTTCAGACTTTGTGACATTTTTGACCCAGAAATCTGTTTCGAGTTTACTGTACCAATTTCTATTTCAATCCGGTTCGACATTCAGAATGACATTCAGATTGAAATTCAAAGCCATCAATGGGATACTTTATCGACGCTGATGCCGGATTCGTCATCTCAGGTTTAAACCTGGTCTACGTAAACCTCTAGGTTTAAACCGCCGTGAGTCAGCAAAATCCGTGGTTTAAACCCGAGACCGCAGGTCTAAGTGACGCATTCGTCATCTCTGGTTTAAACCTGGTCCAGCCAGACCAGTGGTTTAGCAGTAGTGTCTATGTATCGTCGAGATAATTAAACGTACTTTCCTAATGCGGACCGCCTCGTTTTATTGATTGCGACAATTAATAATTACGACAGGGGTCATATTTTTATTGTAAATTTATAAGCGAGAAGCAGTCACACATATAAAGCGTATGGGGATAAGTTTTTGTCAATTTCAATATTGTTTTTGCGTGTTATATGCTTAAACCGGCAACTAAACCATCTAATTCGGCGGTCCAGCTAAACCAGCTTTATCGAGGCTAAACTTGAGATGACGAATCCGTCTTTTCTTCATCGAGGTTTAGGGTGCATTTACATTGCTATAGAAATGTACACAGATCTACACGCAGACAGTGTAAACGGGTTGATATAGAAATGCACACAGAAAGAAAACGGTATTAGTTCGTGTGAGCAAAAATCGTGACCGCTACACGTCACGGTCAACGCCCATATATTGCGACAGGCAAATCAGTTTTGATTAATTGTTACTCGGGCTTGGCGAATGTTTTCGTTGTCATTTCAACCCGTGTGTTTCGAATATTGAACACGGATAGGGACGTGGCAACTTGTTCAACGGTTGGATATTTCATACCTGACACAACATTAGTTATAATTTCCAAACCACCAATATATTAAAAATGATCTTGTAGTTTGATTTTCAAACATTTTATTTTTGGGGGGGGGGTATTGTTTTCGGACCAATATTTGCATAATTTCCTACTTTTTATCAAAATTTTGGACTGGAATGGCCATCAGCTGGAAATTTTCCAACCTTATCATAGGGGCGGATGTAATGTTGGAAATGTCCAACACTTGGAAAGATTGTGTCCTGGTCCCTCCCCGTGGCCAGTCATCATCATCATATTTATTGTCTAACAGCTATATATAAAAACTGCATGTAATTTAAGAAAACAATATTGTCCTACATTGGTTAACATTGTCATTGGAATTGTCATCAGTTGAAAATTTTACTACATTTGGTCAAATAAAGGGTGTTGTATGGTAACTGCATGATTTTCATTCTTTGAACCATTATCAAGTGGTATAAGGATACACATTAAATACATGCGGCACATACCAAATCGCTGTTATCTGCTGATAGTTGATACATTTTTATGTCTGGCCTAAGCTGACACGACTCGCAGTGAATTGTCAATTACCAGAGTACTGATCAGCGCGCGTTTACTATTAGTAATCATGTTGTGATCACAGTAATGCGCGACACGTGACTTCATACAGATCTGTATACATTTCTATAGCAATGTAAATGCAAAGGTGGAGCTGTAAATAATCTCGAGTGAGGGCGTGTCTAAGTGGCGACTGCCGTCTGGTGTTATGTCACAGTTGATTCATTCGCACGCGAGCTTTGCTAAGATATGGACAAGTTCCTAAATATATGATTTTTACAACAATCTTGTGGGGTTTTTTTTGTTTGGCTTGTGGCAATCACAAATACTGGTGTTTTCTACGAATTCATTTGAAGGGTTTAACGTTTTAATTTTGACACCAAAACGATGCTACTGCATGATCAGATATGATATACGCATAGTTTGCAATCCTAAACTTATATTGCTATATGAGGCAAATTTTATAACTTATTTTGATGTAGATCATGCCACAAATCTCTACTCTAGCTACGCCCATAAATTCCCATAGTATTCTACCAGTTCAAAACCTGGGAACCTTTTTGATTTTCTGCATGACGGGAAAGTTATTACATCGAAAAAAAATCAACGCATGTAATATTTCTTTATTAAAAGCTGTCCCTCTGCATGGTTGCCCACTTCCAACAGTTCAGAAGCTGCTTATGGTGTGCACTCATAAGCAAATTGCCTTTACTTGACTGGCCTCTTGGTCCAGGATTGACTCGATTATGGAGACTTTATTCAGCGACCATTTTGATCATTTGAACATTTTAATTTAAAACAAATTTAATTAAATTTAAAACAATACAATTGTTAATTTAAATTTAAAATTTTGTTTCTTTTTAGATTCAACTCCTTACTCAATTTGACACAATTTTTTTTTAATAATATTTTCTTATTTTTAAATCAATTTTTTTTAAACATAACGCGGTTATTCCACACGAATCACGACACCTAATTTAATTGAAATCGGTCCATGGGGTATTGGAGAACAGTTTCGAACAGACAAACGGACATACTGATAGACAGCTCCAGTTACTTGTAATATATACAGATATACATGTAAATACAAAAAAAATTGTCTTTGCGGGTGAAGCATCTTGCCGAAATCTATCACAAACAAAGTGATGAACAGAGCGTGAAACTCGTGCTGAGAGTCATGCCCATTGTTAAATTGATTTAACACAGAATGAGATCGGATTAATAGTCAATGAGCTACACTTGTTTCTCAATGGATAAATCCATTGAGCGTGCGCGCGGTCACGATAATTTATGACTTGCCAATAACCATTATATCGGCCTATCTTTTGGTCCGATTGGTAAGAGGGTAGTTTGATTGCATAATCATATCACCGAATCGAGTTGTCAATTAGCTGGCAACTGAACGACAAAAAAACCCCTTAGACCCGGTTTGGCTGGACCGCCAATGTAGGTTTAAACCAGGTTTAAACTCGGAGGTTTAAACCTGAGATGACGAATCCGGCCTGAGCGTTCAGCCTGTTCTCTTGAATATAGGTTTATATTGAACGTATTTAAAAAACCCAAATACGCCCATATAGGCATTATTTGAATCTGAATTACGCTCTATATGAACGTAAATGGAGCAAGATAACAGTCGTATATGAGCGTATCTATATTACAAATACGTCCATATCGGGCGTATTTGATTCACCCCCCCCCCCATATGAAACACACCCATATTGGCAGTATTTAATCGACACGACCTTCCAGACTCACGCTTTTTGTATAATGGGGTTTCACTGCGGACCGTGCCATTCAACGGAGTAACGTATGTATGGACTTATTTCAGAATAGACTGTTTTCGTGCCCCATTAACTTTCATATAGAGCGTAATTCAGATTCAAATAACTCCAATATGGTTTGTTTGGGTTCATGAAATACGTTCAATACGAACCTATTTGCATGAGGACAAGTTGGAGCGTTAGTACGTTGGGTTCTCTTTTGGAATGTATCAGAAATACAAAAGTTTCAGCTCGCTACATGCAGCCATAAACAGTTCCACTTCCCTTCAGCATCACCCACAATTAAAAACGCCAGTGGTGTCTCAGAAAAAAGTAAACGAAATCACGATTTACCCAGAATTCGAGATGGGGAGCACGATTTAGGCCACAACAAAAAATCTCATCAATCGGTCATAACTATCTAAGCTTCAATCTAAAGTCGTATTTTCACATTTTTATTACGTGTCACTCCGTAAATCACATTATTATTTCGGTCGTTATTCAACAATTTTCAGCCAATGTTTTTATTATGCCCATTACGCCGGACTTCCGGTTTGCCGTGGCACGCGGTTGCTAAGACGTCTCAACAATGGTATCTATCCACCGGGTTTGGATCTCGGTTTTTTAGTGGGTTGCTTTTCGTATTTGGTTTTGCGATGCATCATGGAAAAGGTTTACTTTTGTATAAAAGCAAATGCATCCTGATCTTGAGACCGGTCAGTCACCAACGGTCGGACGGTTCAATTGATAGTTTACGGAGAGAGATAAATAAAGAATTACATCGCAAATTGACCGCTAAACCAAACCTACGGCAACCAGGAAACCAAGGAGACATACATTCATCTGAATGCAGAAATATATAGTTATATATCATCTGCCATTGAACATAAAAGAGTCACCATCTCTTGACGACTTTAAAAAGTCATTGAAAACTTACTTGTTTGCGCGGCGTTTCAGAAAATGACTTTGATATTGTGTATATTTATATTTACGTGCGCTCGCACAACAGTATGGCGATCAGTCATATTCGTAGGTTGGTGTCACCCTACCGATTTCACTCCATGAAGTCACCCTTACGCAGTACATGCCGGCGACGTTACGGAGTAGATTATAGAGTTGACGCCCTTGGCACTGACTTCCGTTACTAGCTCGTTGATATATAAACAAACCAGCGATGTGGCTTTTGTCGAAAATTGACAGTCAGTACATTCGCCCTGTATACATGTACTTTTAGAAAATACAAAACGCCACAACGTTATACCCCACCAATGTCAGTGTATCGATATCATTTGACCAAATTTCTTGACATGAAACCGCGACAGACACGGCGTGAAATACATCGCAATGAGTAAACAATTTCCCATTGTTTCAATTCAACTTCAAGATCGCGGTAAAATCAAAACCGCAATTTGTAAGTGGTAGACATCTGAAAAAGACATCAGGTATATGCAGAAACTAATTGTTGTGCATATTTATTTCTATTTGTGGTGGCAATTTTTCATGTTTATCAGTATTTTTAACGATAAGAGCGATGGTAATTGGGGGACTATATTTTATCTAGCGCATTAAATTTAAAATAAAAAGTCGTGAATTGGCTGAGTGTTTTCTATGGCCGCACATTTCGTTGATAATTACGAGCCATTTGTTTGTCTAAATAACATTTTTAAGTCCGAAGAGCATTAGAATGGGGATAACAGTGTGGTGTTTTGTGATTTCGGAAAGGTACATGGAGAATATACTGTGGCAAATACCCGTTAATGGGCTCCGGCTCCGCCGTCGCCCATTAAATAAATTTGCCAAAGTATATTCGCCATGTACCTTTCCGAAATCACAAAACATCACACTGTTATCCCCTAAATAAAATTATTGAAGATTGTAATTGTCTTTTTTGCTAACATTAAATTAAATTAAATTAAATAAATTAAGTAAAATACAGTGAGAAATTATTTTTTTTATTTTATTTTTTTACATTTTTGCGCACGTTGGCATCTCTCTTATTGCATTCTAGTTCATGTTTATGTTTATGTCAAGCGCTTAGGGACCGCTTATTGGGGATAAGCGCTATATAAATATTATTATTATTATTATTATTATTATTATTATATGTGGTTTACCAGTAGCAGATACTTATCCAGAAATGGCAGAATCCAACCCAGTGCATAGCCGTTTCAGTAGTCCATTATAACCAATTGGTTAAATTTGAATACAAATTATTTAAATAGCACGGTATGGACATGACAGCTTTTCATGTTCACCGCTGTACATTCACACGTGAGTGAAACTGAATTCCTTGAATTTCATTGGCTGACCTCGTTTTCCATAATTTCGCTAGAAATTTTATCTTTCTTTATGTACCACTTTTGAATTAATCTAGAAGAGATAAAGACGAAAATATTTTTGCTATCCACCCTCCAAACCATGTAGCATAAATATTAAAATTAAAACAAAATGCATGATTCAAAACAATATTGTATATGGAACTTTACGTGGCCTTGTATACAATTATAACAAATTTAATTAAATGATGCTAATGTTTGTGTAGCATGTTCCTGTGGTATAGTATATTACATGTTTGTGTAGCTTGATTTTTGCATGTGTTTATATAGCATGTTTATTGCATATGTTAAGCATGTTCATTTGTATTCAACAGCATGTCTAATTTAATTTAATTGCCTCGCCTTTATTAGTTCGTTTGACTATTATCAATAAATCAATATACATTTTAATTATCTTTATTTTCAATCCCTAATTGATCATAATAAGCTCAGATTTATTTGACACAGAGTGGATTCAAGCAGTTTGACTGGATCGGCCCCATACATGTGTATTGTGGAAAAACACACCTCCTAGATGGTATTTGATATGGCAGATATTGTCGAGATATAATATCATTACGTCATAAAATCGCCACAATCAGCTGGGATTCGTAGAATTGGGTCATCACGAGATCCGTTATTAACGTTGACTATTCTAATGTTCAGTGTTTTACCTATATTATGGCAAAATACAGCCATAGATGGTATTTGTTATGGCAAATATTGTTAATATAGACTGATATAATATAATTACGTGATACAATCGCCACACGCAGTTGGGATTCGTATCACTAGGTCATCACGAGACCCGTTATTAACGTTGACTATGATATTTTCGACGATTTGTATATATTATGGAAAAACACACCCCCTAGGTGGTGTTTTATATGGCAGATATTGTTAATATAGATTGAAATCGTGTCAGAACATTACAGAATGATTTTATTACTGCAAACTGAAACGCAAAAATACATAAATATCACACATCTGGTAATAGAATTTCAAAAAACAATCACACATCATAGTAGAAAATATGCTGTCGTGACAAAAATAAAATGAAACACTCAGTACCCAACTGCACAAATTCAAGTCTGCCATGGGAGTTGTATCCAGTTAACAAAACAGCACATATGACTGAACTATGCGGTCTATGGATATGGATGCATGTGGTTTGAACGCAGCCATTAGCTACATTACAACATGTCTTGTTCACGACCAGAACAGTGATACGTCAAATGTTTTCTTCCAACAACAACAAAGGCGCTTTCCTCTACAATGTTTATACATATCAAGATATGTTATACCGTGTGCTTATATTGGTTCACTTGCTGAAACTTGCCTACTTTGAAGTAAGTCAGCATCCGGTCGGTAATATCACAACAATGTGTTTACACACTTCCTTCCTCTGTTTCAATGTAAAGTGCATGCAAGAACACTCTGGTTTGGCCTTCAGTGTGACAAAGTTTGATCTATCGAAATAATTTTGTGGGAAACCAAAAAGGACTTTCCCACAATACCGTTCATTTTTTTAGCGTCTCTATCCCAGAAGCATCATCTGCCAAGTTATATCGTCTCTATTCCGTCTGAGCCTTCTGCATTGTTCTGTCGAACTCTTGGCTACGAGTGGGGAGGAAATTCGAACATCGAGAAGTTGATGGAATAGTGTTCCCCGTTTCCATGTCATGTTCTGGACGACATTTGTCTACTTGGTCAACTTCCTCTTGGGGTTTAGTTAACTTCTGTGTATAATCATTATATATTATACTCCTATGTGCGATTTCCATTGAAAACGCCGTTAATTTAAAATGGTGATGTCACTAATGAATTATGTCATTTCTCGTTACGTCATTGACTGGCATGTAGGTGGTTAATCTTTCTCCACATCGGGAATTTCATGCATTAATTGTGTGTGTTTTAATCATATTTGGCGAACCAACTTGATGCAGAAGTGTAATAAATAGAGTAGTCAATTGGTTACTCTCTATATCGCCACGATGTGTACAACGTTCACCGAGGGGTATGTCCAGTCGTGCAAGTTTCTTTGAGTTTGATTGTGATAACTCAAAATGGTTAGCATTGGTAGTACAACGTTTGCCGAGTCTGTAAGCTGGCTCGTTTCGTATAGCAGTAGATTTGAAGTCACAATCGAACGCAAAATGTCCGGTTCCACCATGGAATGTTCCTTTGAGATACTCCTCTATTTTCACTTTAAGCATCTGCGAATCTACGACATCGTCATATATAGCATCTATCATGGAAACATACATCGATGAGTGGTGCCAATCTTCAGCGTGGAAAACCTCAGAGATATTGATCGAAGGTGCACCATCTGATCGGAATGGATTTAACCAATGCGAGCGACGTTGATCCCACCAATGTAGCCAACTCTTTGTGTAACATCATTCCGTTTTCTCAGCAATGAAGTCAACAATATACTTGTGGCATTGGTCGTGTGTTTCATGATGGATCAAATCAACCGCTATTCTTGTCGAGCACATTTATTGAATTGCATCAAGCTGAAAAACAATTAACAATGAAATGAGATATACACGTACATAGAGTAAATCCTAATCATGTTAATACCAGTATACCAAAAAAACGATACCTTATGCATGAGAGTAGTAGCAAGCATTAAATAAATGTAACGAACCACACGCGAACTTATACCTGCGACATATTTAGAAATATAGTATATCACACAAACGGACAGAACTCACAGATAAAATATACAACAAACAAAACAATGTCCAGGTGTAGACCATATGGTTGCAGCAATATAAACGCAGACATCACACGTAAACGGTCTGCCCATACACATGAGACATAAACCAAATGTACACTACACAAAACGCCCAATCAATTAATGCATCAACACGTTCAAAGTATAGTACAACACAATATTATCACAACACATTAGGTTATCATCCGGCTGTATAAGCAGATAAAAATACCAAGTAGGGAAACATAATATAGCAAGATAAAATGCGGGTCAGAGTGTGAAGTGCGATCAGAGTACAATGTCAGATATCTGAATATAAGTCACTATTATATATATCGAACGATGAACGAACTCCATGTAGTGGCAAGAATGAGAACACCACTCAATCCCAGAAACCCAAGTAGAATTCAGCTATATATTCTACTCTCAAGCGGTTGTTTTTCATTCATAAACACGACGTGCTAATTTGCGCATCGAAATTAGGTGACCCTATTCTCTGTTTACTTTTTACCAAATCAGAACCGTCACTTGATTTGTGACAAAGTGTTGCGTTTTTGTCGACACGGCGATGCTGTTATTGTTTGAATAGTAACCAGTAATGGTGGGCGGAGGAAATAAACCTGGGACTTGTCCAATCCTCTTCCTACATCTCTATGTATATATCTACATGTGTATTGTGTTTGTGTGATATGTTGGATTTTTTAAATAACTATTGTTTACACCAAACATGGGACTATTTTATGTGGTATCGTATCGTTATATAGCTTGAAAATAACGAAATTTTCTCTCGAAATTCCTCCATATTTCTCTCTGCCGCCAAACCGGAAGTTCGCATTGAAATGTAGTACCCATTTCAAGAATTTAAATTTACTAACCAGTAACGTTTATTGAACGTTAATACTTGTAACGGTATATACATATATTTAGCGGTACATTATGAAAGTATGACACATCATATAGACAACTATACAGAATTTGTTACTTGTAGAATTTCTTGTGTAAGTGAAGAGTCAAATGTATCCCGAGAAGCCTTTTGTGAGTTTTGACGGGAAATAGTAACAATGATTCAACAATTATCGCCCATGCATGGTCGTTGAATTCTAATCCGATCTCCCGATGTGGGATTTCAATAATCAAATGGCAGTATTCCACAAAACGTGTAATACTAGCTCACACACAGCGTTTTTACTATGAGTTTCTCAAAATATACGTACACGATTGGCTAGTTTGTGGTGTCATATCAAACATAACATTGGGGTTATACCGATCTTGTTCATTCCACTTGAAAATTGAAACCCTATGCGTTCACTTGAAACTTTCAGTACAGCATGCCACCGACAAGAAACTGTTCCTTTGTTAAACACGCCGAATATGCTCAGGGTAAGACTTTCACTCTCCATGGAAAAGATCACAAACTAATCTGAAACCGATGGACTAATTTCTCAGGGCCTTCTGTCTGCCAGGTTCCGGTGACTGTGTACCGCCTGTGTTAACTGTTCTCATAATGGTCCTGCGTATACCAACCCTCGTGAGACTGATTCTTTTAATGAAGTATTAACCGCTACTCGAGAGGGAAAACTTTCGTCCGATCAGCTACAACTTTTAGCGTTTGAGTTGGGGAAAAACCAAAGTGATGATGTGTTAGAGAGAAGGAAAAGTGGACCCGTTGGAAGTTACAATGTTAATTGTTTAAAACAATGTTCTACCTCCGTTTGGTTAACCTCGCAAAACCAAACAATTTGCAAATTTCTGCTAGTAGTCATCAAGCAGTCCAAGAAAATTTAATTCTTTGTGTATGGCAATGGAACAAATAATAAATTCCTGATGTGTTAATTATATTGGACCGTTTTCATTCTCTATAAATCTGTTGACTCAATATTTGACTGGTAGTAAAACTATTTGTGGATTGAACGCCAATGTTCGGCATTCGGGTTCCCATACCACCATACGTAAATTGATCGCTGAAATGGTAATGTGCCAAACGTGGTTCCGGATGCCCGAGGCAATGTCGAAGCTTCAGTGGGAAAGTTGTCTTTCGCCTATGCATTGGAATTTTATCAAGTGTTCTGAACGGAAGTAGTTCTTCTGTAAAGTTAAAACTGTGATTGAAAATGATGAAATTTGTTTCCGAACGGAAAAATCGAAATATATTAATAATGTCCTGGTAACTGGTAACTGGTAACCGGTGATTCCACAACGACTTCAAGTAATAACGAGAATATTGTAAGATTCTCAGAGTCAAAGCCCATACTTAAAACCTCATGTGGTTAGAAAACTGAAAAAGTATTCATTTATAGACAGCTGTCATCCAATTTCACCGCCATCTGCTGGTTTAGGTGAACAAATATTTGTAAATTCAAATGGATGTGATTCTGTTACGTTAATATTGGATAAACGTTTGGATTTATCAACAAATAGTGTTCGGATATGGACTATCCTTGGCTGTGATGGGTCACCGTGCACACTACCCCCAGAATCATTGAAATTATTTAAATCTAGACAATGTGCTCAAGAGTTTATGGGTGATGTTGTATTTATTAAGCACCAATTGAAGTCCGTATGTATAAAGTGGTATATAATTGAGCCTTCTGACCGAAAGTATGGGGATATTCTTTGGACATTTCGAAATTAACCTGGTGAAATCTTTTTTCAAAATATATTGGGACATTGTTTTGTGCAATTTGACAGACATGTTAGGCTTTAAGTCACCAAAGGCTCTGTCTACCTGCTTAAAGTGTTCCGACCACCACAAAGCGTGGCAAATGTGACTGAGGAGGACAGGAGGAAAGCAGGTAATATTTGTGAAAAATTATGATATCTCTTCTGCATAATAGTGAATGTTCAACTTTAAATGATGACACTGAACATTAAACTATTCAATTCAATTCAGAGAGGATGCAGTGCAAGACGAAGCCAGAACTAAATCCCATGATAAAGGATAAACTTCAGCTGTTGAAAAGAGCTGGGGTCGACGACCAACACAAGCAGTTTCTGGAAGCATGGGTTGCCACGAAGCGTGCCAAAAAAGATACATTGGTTAAATGGGTTGTTGAAATTGACCGAATTAATCGATGGGTTGAGGCGAAGCTTTGCTGCCGACCGCGAAGCAAATTATGGTGGTGCGTTATTGTTCTGTCAATTTATATAATATAACAATAACATGATTTTTGAGGGCGTTATGGTTTATTAACGGCCCGGCTGGAATGATTAACAGCCCAAGGGCCTATTAGCGGCCCGAGACGAAGTTGAGGGACGCTAATAGGCCCGAGGGCTGTTAATCATTCCAGAGGGCCGTTAATAAACCACAATGCCCGATGAAATCATGTTATTACTATTATTACCACAGTTTTGGACATTTGACCCATTTGAGGATTTAGTGGAATAATGAAGTAGTTTAAGAGAGAAATATTTTCAAGAACATTTAAGTTTGATATCATTTGACTTGTCAGCTGACACGGACTGACGGAGTCTAGAAAATAGGACAGGGGAAACCCCAGCATTGGAGACGAATGAGAGGTTGACAGCTAAAAGTATCAATGCATACTTACGCTTGATACAATAATTCAATCATATAGCGTGAATTCCAATCATAAAACCACTTTTGTGTCGAGGAAATCGGATACATCTTCCCATTATTTTCTTGAAATAAACACGCCATAATAATCGGAAGTTGAAGGGACGTAACTCTCGCGATAATAAACGAGATCTATAGTTTCCGGGCGGCGGGCTTCTCATTATCGGCCCGCGGCCCGCTGTTTTGGTAACAATACGCTATTTGGAACGCCCCGAAAAACATTATCAATGGCCTAGAGAACGACCTATAAAATGGTAATAATAGTCAATATACTATACTCACATTTTGCAATAATGTCCTTAGACGTTTACTAAGGCACTCTGCTCGTCTAGAACTGTATCAATATATCCAAATTTTCGGGGACCAGTCGTTTGAGTTTGTGCACGATGTGCCCGACCCTTGATGTTATTTCCTGTGTTCATGTGTCTGCTTTTCTTCACTTCGAACAATTCCACATCGTTTGAATTCCGTTTTGACTGAAAAGAGCAAAAACATGATTGATTTTCAGTATATGGTTTTTTGTTTATATTCATGGAACTTTTTTTCCAGTCACTTACGATAAAAGAATTACGATGTTTTTCGTGAAACGAGCTTAAAATTTATGGAATCGAAGTGTGGTATATGCTTACAACGAAGACTTAATGTTAATGCATTTACATTATATATATTGTTATTTATATTTATATCGATTCGGTACTTGGGTGGATCTTATTCTTTAATCTACTATAATTTAAAGATACGGGCGGCGTTGGCGGTGGGTATGCTGTTAAAATATTCAGCATAAAACCGCCACAAACAGAAAGAATAGTAAAATATAGACAGTTGTTGTTCTTATACAAATCTGAAATATGGCATAAACAGTATGTTACTGCCAAATGTTTTCCTTTGTTATGTAAACAAAAGCAAAAAACGTTACAGAACCTGGCTTTTGTTTAGATCCTGATATGCTAAACATAAAGAGCGTTATCTGTTACTGTTTTCCTGATATGGAAATAATAAAGAGCGTTTATATCATTTGTGTGTGATTAACCAATAGAATTTCGCTGTGTTATAAGCAAAACTTCTGTAATACGAGCAGGTTCTTGTTTACGTACACCATCGTACGTCTTGACGACAACATACTATTTACGCGCTGATTATGTTTGGCATATGAACACACCTATATATATTTTAATATTCCTTCTGTTGATGGCGATTTGAACAAATATGAATATTCTGCAACGAACGCAGCCCGTGCCTTTAAAGAGTTGATGACATTCGAGAATTATAATTTAACTTACCATTGTCGAGTTCTTCTAGTAAAAACTTCTTATTTGTGAACTTGTAGGTCGCAGAATGGAACACAATTCGACAGAAACGCTGCATTAAATACCCCAACCGGAAACGATCGGATTAATTTGATCACTCGTTTCATGATGTGGCTCAAATCGTGTGACCGATTTCTGCCACGCATTAAATACCCTATTCAAGCGCACTCAGCATTGTCCAGCACGCTCTTGTGCTTGCATGTTGTGTAACTCACGCAAGGAACGAAAGTCAATACATGCATACACTATTAACGTTGAAGTTCTGCATTTTTTGCGAGTCACAGTTATATACGGGTATGGGTTTCCGTACTTTCGGAGAAAGTTGTGAGATGTACTCGCGTAGTTAATCTCGGGCTCTAGATGTTCCGTTTTTACTTATTTTAAGCCGGTCATCAAACTGCGTTTTGGAAGTATCCCATTGCTACTTTCGGAAATAGTAAGACATTCCATTTTCGGTGATAAATGTTGTTTTTAATATAGTTTTAAAGATATTCCGCATTGCTAAGATAGTTATTAAACGGTTATGACCGACATTGATCGTCATAGTACGTTTTCACAAAATAACAGCAACGCCGTGTCGACAAAACGCAACACATTGTCACAAATCATGTGACGGTTCTGAGTTGGTAAAAATAAAAAGTAAGCAGAGAATATGGTCACCTAATTTCGATGAGCAAATTAAATTGAGGGTAGAATATATAGCTGAATTCAGCTAGGTTGGCTGATACAGGTATTGTAGCTGAATTCTCACATTTGCCAGATCTGAATGTAGGTTCCCTGAACATCAACAATAGACGAACATGCGTACACATTGGCGGGGTTAATAATCGATAAACATGCAGCAACATTGTCTTCGGATCACCCTATCAGTCTGGCGTCTATCAATCTACCACATCCACGGGTAAGCAACAACTCGGTCAAATTCTGATTTCAGATCAGAAACAAATCAATATAGCATTTAAATATGATTTCAGATCAGACACAAATCAATATAGCATTTAAATATGCACACCGTTTCCTTTAGAAATTTATAATATTTGGAAAGCACACGTTGGGTTCGAACATTGATTCATGCGTTTGCATCGACGCCTTGATTTCTTCACACCTCCTTTGACTCGAAAGGAAACATTTCCCCCATGCCCGAACGTCAACCACGTATGACTGCACTGTATCTGAATTGTTGATGTCAATCTCAAAATATTTGATTTGATCCTCAGATTTCGATATACGTAATTCACATTGGTGTTCACAAATGTCCTCATGTTGAGTCATTCCGTCAACTATGGATACCTTCAATATTGATGTACAGTGCCTACACGCAAACCCTTGCCCACAATACCAAAAGTCAGTGCATCGTCTCCTCTTTGGATGCAATCGTCCACACGAACACATAAAACTACCTTTGCATGCCCGCTGATATGTGCATTTTCCCTTCCTGGCTTCCTGCCCCAATTCTTATAATTTATTATCACGTCGAATGCGACTGAGTCACGGAGGTATGACGACAATCAGCGAGTTCCACCGAGAACTGTCGCATTTAAGTGGTCAGTGGGTAGACATTTGTTATCACTCAAGTCAATGTGTTCAGTAGACGTATACATGTCGTGGAATCATCGTCCGATGCGCTTGAATTATCCGTAAGTTGTTGGTGAATTTGTAGTCGCGGAGTTATGACGACAATCGGAGAGTTGCTCATCTCCATCGTGACATGTCGCACTCAAGTGGTCTGCGGGTGGACATTGGTTTCTGCACACCATGGTTTCGGATACAACGGCGGTGGAAATTTCATTTTCCGTGTTTGGTGAGTTTGTAGTAATTTTTACATCTGTGTTGTTTGTCGATAACGGTCTGCCAAGTTTGATTTGTATGTTGTCTGCAAAGTCTGGAGCCACACATGTCTGGCTTAATACAAGAAGCTTCCGGTAAGAACGCACTATGACGACCGGCCACAGTTATCAACTTCAAATTGGCCCCATGCAGGTGTATGTGAAGAATTGCGTGACATTCTTTTGTCCTACACTTTCGGATATCCCAACTCAACTTGTTTCTTTTGAGTTGAACATGACCCAAACCAAACGTTTTAAAGTCTATTATTGGCCAGTCCGCACCATACAAAACACACTTTATCCGGATCACCTCCTTCATAAAATTTAAACAGATCTCTCTGGTGCAACTTCAACTCGGTGGCTGCAAAGTCACGAACATCATTTTTTGCGCGGCGTATTTGATTAACGCATGTGTGTGGTCGCGGGTCAACATCTTTCCTTCCCAATGTTTTTATCGCAACCTTACAAGTCTGAATTGTGCACGTGCCATAGTAGCTGTATGGTATTTACTTCGCCCTAGTATTCCCAACTCAACTAAGCATTGATGGAGTTGTCATGACAATAACGCCCACTGATGAAAATATGAAGGACTTTAGGTGATTTTTTTTTTGCTTTCAAATTACGTGCGCCATCTTAGATTTGGGGGACGTTGTGTTGGATGAGATATAAGGATAGTGCTTCGCCTCGGTATGGATGGAGATGTCTTAACACTGCTCACCTATGTGGTCGCCATTTTTGACCGCCATCTTGGATTTGGGTGAATATTGGCATCTAACCCGGGTATCTTCTGCACACATACTTATTTGCATGTGCGGATTTATAATAACAATAACACACACTGACGGGAAACAGACATTACGCGATTTACGTCGTACTGTTGGGGGTTTGTTACCCGAAAAGTTATTCCATCAGAGCATATGCCGATTTTGTTGTGAGTTATTCCGCTTGTCGACTGAGCAATTTTCAAATTTACCGACATAAAAACTTGAAGAAAAGAGATACATGCATAAGGTAAATCTAATCACATATATTATTTCAGCATATGACTCAATCATTATTTACGTTGGAAAGTATGTCATAAATCAATTTCATATGAACTACTAGTTCATATCACCTTCCGATAATTTGATTGGTTTGTTGACAAAAAGTGTGTTCTGATTGGCTGAATGGCAGCCTGGGCCGAGCCGCATCTCTAACTAAATGCAGGTCAAATTCGTGCGCGTCAACCAACGCGATGCCGAAATTCTCGCAATTATATTCTTGAAATATATAGTTTTGGACATTGTTATACGATAAATAGAATATGTAATTCGTATTTATCTAATAAACATACGATATAATGTCACAAACTGAGAACAGAATAGCGCACTATATCTTCGCGTGCATATTATTTCTGCTAGTTCACCAGGTGTAATTGGGCTTCCGGTGCAATGAAGTGACGTCACATTAACCCTTTGCTGCCGCTGTCATATAGCTATTTAGTGATTTGTGTGCGTTTTGGACATCATAATCAATTTATAGGTGTCATATGATAAATATAATATGTAATTCGTGTTTCTCTCATATGATGTTTATGAAACTAGTCACGAATTTTCAGTTTTCTCTCGCCGGAGGCTCGATAAAACTGAAAATTCTTAGACTCGTTTCATAAATATCATATGAGAGAAACACTCATTTCATATCCTCTATATATGATCATAAGTTGCTTTCCCCAATTCCTATGTTAAAACGTAACGAAAAATCGAGATAGCTAACGATGTTCACATCATTATTGAAACAACAGGTTAATCACACTTCTGAGTGACGTCAGATACTTCAGGGGTTAACATAACTTATTATCAGATCTGAAAATAGATCAGGTATTCCCAGCAACGTTCAACGTCACTACGTCTTGTCCAATCAAAAGCGCGTTGCATATAATAAAACAGTTATCGCATTGTTTTTTGGTTATCACAAGGAATTGTCAGCACTTGGAAGTCAATATTTACCTCGGCCTACGGCCTTGGTGAATATTGACTTCCTCAGGTTGACAATTCCTCGTGTCAACCTCGAAACAATGCGATAATTGGTTATTATATGATCATCAGTTTCTTTCCCCAATTCCTACGTTAAAACGTAACGGAAAATCGAGATATCTAACGATGTTCACCTCATTAATGAAACAACAGGTTAATAACAGTTGACCTCAGATACTTCACATGTTAACATAACTTATTATCAGACCTGAAAATAGATAAGGTTTTCCCAGCGAAGTTCAACGTCAGTAGTATGGGAGGCTCGTTGACCCCACATCTAAAAATAGAATTTTTGGGTCTAAAATTGTTTGTACTAAAATATTCCAAAAAAAAAAAAATTCAAAACCCAAATTTTTTTTCTCAAAATAAAAAAAAAAAATGTTTTAATCTCAAAAATTTATAATGATTTATCGGTTTAGGATAATCTCGGTATTAAATTTTTTTAAATTATTTGCGTGTAATATCTTTCGTTATTTTTGTTCAAAACAAATTTTAAATATTTTTCATGAAACTCTGTTAATTTTATTAATCGATGTTTAGAAATAGCTTTATACCAATTATATGTGTATGGACAGGTCCGAGTCGCTGTAATTTTGGACATTGTGACCATCGGTATGAATGCATACATTCCAGTGTTTATCAATCAGACACAACCCATACATCATATAATTGTCATACCTGAAATAATTTGACACCATTACTCTTACATGAATAATAAAGAGCGTTTATTCTTTACTTCTCTATCCCGATGAAGTTATTGAGTATATGACAGGTGTGCATTATCGCGAATTATTGGAAGTATTGAGATGTTGTACTATTTTGAAAGCAGTCACGATATTTGAGCGTGTCCAAAAAATTTCAAAAACTTCCAAAACTTCCAAAACTTTCAAAACTTAAAAAAATTTCAAAAACTTCAAAATTTTCAAAAATTTCAAAAACTTCAAAAAAAATTCTAAAATTTCAAAAATTTCAAAAACTTCAAAAATTTCAAAAACTTCAAAAACTTCAAAAATTTCCAAAAACTGGCCTGATACATTACGTTATGGAATGAATAACGACAGCGGATCAGAATGTGATCATACACGCAATAATAGAAGTTACTTTGATGTTGTTATGAATAGAATTTTATCAACCTTATGTATTAACAGTTTATTGAGTTATGCATACATATAGTACGTCACTTGGACATTTTATCAGTTTTTCACGTGATCACTAAATGTGGCAATCGGGTATCCACCGATGCCTGCAATGTATTATTTATAATAATTGGACTCATTTATCTCACGTAAATAATACTCTTAGTTGTTCCAATAAAATAGTTATCAAATTCGATCACCAATAGATTTGACTGTGGAATATAACGACCTTTAACTTATTTATCGATCTATGTTAGAACATGGTCTTAACAAAAAACATGACCATAACAAAAATTACCTTACCTTTATGCATGAATCTAATTTGACCATGCGTAAATATTGTCAGCTTATCATTGGATTTACTCATCAGCCGATAAGCTCAGGTACAATTGTATCATGTTTACATGGACTGACTGCGGTCATAGCGTGACAAGCAAAATGTGATGTTTACACACTTAAGCTCTGGATTAACAATACATATCGCATCTGAATGAATTTCTGGAATGTAGGTTAGCCATGCGTTCACAGACACTGGAATAAAATAGTCACTGTTTATAGAGAAGTATGACCTTGTACGTAAATAACAAAGCGCGTGATCGAGTCTATTCCTTCTCAATAATAGATGGTCATTTAGTCAAAACAGTATGATGTCCTTTATCCCCCACACATTGGAGCCACACATTACTTGATGTTCACTTATACAATTGTATGTCAATTATCAGTGGAGTGTCAGTGTACTTCATTGTGAATTAAATCACTCTGGGTTATTTGACTATAAACTATAAACATGTTAAACCACAGCCGAGGGTTATTGTAATTTAAAACCCACCGGCGAGTTATCACTTTGTCCGGACAGGGCTCTTATCTGGCAGAACGCTCAAGCGTTTTGATCGCATGAGCATTATTTTAACGCCAACAGTCATTCTTTTTTAAGAATGCCCGTGGGCATTATTTTTTAAGAATGCCCGTGGGCATTATTTTTTAAGAATGCCCGTGGGCATTATTTTTTACGAATACACGAGGGATTAAATCGACCGAGGGACGTCATAGAGTGGCTCCGCCCCCAATCATGTAAGTTGAGTCAATATAGCGTGTCGGCAAGCTGCATTAAATATCGGAACACTTAAAGGTACTCAATCAGATCAGGCCCTTATAAATTACTATTTCTTTGGCTTCGGGGATAAACAATAATTGATTCGAGACGAGTAACCTACCTATCAACGCTCATAGTGATCAGATTGTTTTTTTAAGTTTTGTTATTTCTATTGTTTCTGGCCCAGAAACACGCCGTCAAAAGGATGGTCTCAGTCAAAATTGCGTTATTAATACACTTGATTTTATAGTTATCCAGCTTCGCCTGTTTGAATAAGCGTTTCTGTGAAAATTATACATCTCGAGAAAATTACAAACTTAGGGGCAATTATTAGTACGCATAATTGCAAACTTTAAAAATTAATATCTAATAACTCTGAGCTTTGATGGATGGGTTCCTCGACTCGAATCAAATATTTTTTTTACCCCTGAAGTCACAGAAATAGTAATTTAGGGGTGCTTAATCGGATTGAGTACCTTTAATTTGCTGAGCTAATTAAAACTCACAAATATTTAGCGATTTTGATTTTATATTGCCAAGCCAAAAAATAAAATAAAATTTCTTCAAACTTTGATACAAAAACACCAACAGCTATTTGGACTAACTATTTAGAAAAGTCCGCAGACAGGCTAAAACACATATAGATAACATCTAAATACGTCCCTAAGTCGGTCAAATAAACACAAAACCGTTTAACACAGATTTTAACTGTACGTTACTTATTGAACGAGAAATTGCTCACATGGTTATTTTTAATACAATGGGGAAGCACAGAAAAAATATAACATTTCCAGTATCAAATTGAAACAGAATAGCGTATATCCATGTGTATAGACATGTCATGCATATCTACTCTGGCTTCGCCAAGATATCATACTCCACTAGTTCAAAACATGGTAACTTTCTGTTGCTCTGACAGGGAAGTTTTATAACATTGAAAAAAAATGCAGTTAACATAATGCTCGGTTATAACTGTTCCGTAATAACATTGTATTTTATAGCAGGTAAAGGTACTAACTCGAGTTTGCATGGTTTGGGGGACTTTAATTAATCGATTGTACTATGCGTCGCTTGGAATTTCATTGATGTTGGCTCACAAAGCTACACAAATCTTGCAACCTCGAGCTGGGAATTTATATTCAAGGAACAAGTATTAACACAGAAATATATTCCCTGCATGGTTTGTTCAATCTTCAACCCCATCAGAAGATAATAGAAAATGCTCCCAGGGTTTGAACATATGTGAAATGATATATACGGGGGTATGGGAGCCTGATAAATTATTATGGAATGTTAACGTATTTGATGTCGAATTAGATGGGGCATCTTTAAATCAATAAAGAAATATAGTAAGATATTGCTCACATACACTGTCCGAATCCATTGCGCAACGACAAACTTCGGAAGAAACGTCCCTCAACTGGCGAGTCCTAATTCGAATTTAATAATAATTGAAATGTGTTGCTTTTCATCGTGGACAACACGGACATCACAAACTGTCCGTGCTGAACTGTGGGCGTGTACTCGGGTAATCAAGGCAGAGCTGTGGACCAGACACAATTGAAAGTTGGCTCCAACGACAATTCAATGAGTGGGTTTTAAGTCAGATAATATTCTCAGCGTCGGGAATTCGGTAAAGAATAGACTCGGGCAAGCCCTCGTCTATTCTTTTACCGAATTCCCTCTGCTTCGAACATTATCCTTTACTTAATGAAAATGTCACACCGAGGTACGCCACCTTGATTGCTTTCAAAAATAGTGTAACTTACCTGTTGGTAATACACGAATGAAGAGCGTTTAACTGATACGAAATTACTACACGAATGAACTGAGTCTTGACATTTATATTTCACATCTTTCTTAAATGTTCCAACACATACATACATAGACCTAGTGTTATACAGTCTTATATGTACACACGCTACGACACCATTACAGGTGGACAATACACTCACGATGTGACAACATATACAGACATAGGCATAGTGTTATACAGTCTTCTATGTACCAACGCTATGACATAATTAAAGGGGGGATAATGCACGCACGGTGTGGAATGTTAAAGTGACACGAAACAAGGGACGTGATGCAATATTGGTGTTTGAATATTAAAGGAACACAAGACACTCTAAAGGGACACTCATTATGAATGAATGTTAACAATACAAGCGCAGTGGTTGAAAGTTAAAATGACACAGAACAATATTTAAAGTTCAAATTTTCGGGCACTTAATGCGCCTTTTATCATTACGTATCGTTTCTCACTCTACAATTCCCAATAATCCACTCACTCTCTCCCCGCTTATGGATATATAACGAAAACGAGAATATCATGTTGATGAAGTTTATTGAAATTTAATCGTCCGAATTGTCATCACTTTCGTCAGAAGTTTCATTTGTTTCGTCCATGAATTTTTCTAGCATCGGTTTGTACTTTAATATTGACATTTTCACTGCATCACATTCTCCATAACCATTATTCAAATATTTGTCGACTTTATCCATGACTCTGTTGTGCAGAGTCCCATTGCGCAGCTGCAGATACGATACTATTGTCCAAGCATAACCATTCATAAAGTGCTTCATATCTTTACTTTTAAGGTCCTTGTCAGCTTGTTCTTTTGCTTCTGTTTCTTTCGAACCATTTTCCTTATACGTGTCCACTTTATCACTCCATTCCTCACGTGTTTTATCTATACTCTCATCACACAAACTTTTGAAGTATTCATCTTCATTCAATTTAAATTTAATTTTCTTATTCTGACTATCATCCGTGTCCTCAGTTAATTTTCGTTTTAACTTATTTTCTTGACACCAGTTTTTTACATGTCTCTGAACATCATAATGATCTTCGAACAAAAGCCCGCAGTCATTACAAGGGTACGACATGTCTTCTCGAATGTCTATGTTTTGACGGTTCTTCTTATTAATTTCATCGAGCTCACCAGGTGGCCTTATGTCGTTAGTATAGTCATTATGGTGACCCTGGGGCACAATATAATTATATGCTATGCCCTTCTGTTGACCAGGGAGTTCTCTGTCATCGTATTTCATCGCATTCTGTTGACCCTGGGTCTCAGTGTCTTTTGTATGTTTTTTCATCCCATTCTGTTCATCTGGGTGTTCTCTGTCTTTTTGGAGATTATATTTCATGCCATTCCATTCACCCATATGTTGGTTCGTGTCCTCTTTTAGTACATTCTGTCGCAGACGTAATGTGTCCGGTGTTGCGGCTTTTAAATCCACCAGTAGGTAACCGTACGGTTCACTCGTCGCTTCCGAAAACTCTTGAACCATTCGCTGAGGACATTCAGGATACATCTGTCTTGATAATGTTGAAATTAATCCCTTGTCGATTGGGTTATTGAACAATACCAAATATTGACAATTTCGTCGTTGCGTTGGATCTTTGTTGTAGTAGAAATTCTGGTTCAAACTTATCAAAGATAAGTTCAAATGGTGACTTCCTTCGGAATGCAAATCATTAACTCTCTGGTCTTTTGATGAAGTTTGCATCAAGTCATCGAGTATAACTAGATTTGTATACCGGGGGTTGATAAGAGAATCCAAGTTTGCTGGTATTCCTCGTATAAAGTTGACCTGAGGGGTGACGGTATACTTTATTTCGTCATATAGGGGCTGCCAATATTTATAAAACCATATTATTCTGTCAGGTGCGGGTGATATTTTTGAGGCAGACTTTTGTAGCAAGGTTTTCACGAAGTATGTCTTACCACTAGATGTCGGTCCACTTACACATGCCGTGAATGGATGCTTGAAAATAAAATCTTCTTGGACATTGGCCATTGGATCATCAAAGCAGGATGTTATGTCGCTTTGTTGCTGTTTCCCCTGCTGGTGTTGTAGTATCTGGTGTTGCTGTAATGGCTGTTGTTGTGGCTGATGATGCTGCTGCCTGTTGCTGCTACTGTTTGTTGCTGCTGCTTGGTGCTGCTGTTGTGGGTGTCGGTTAACAAACTCAGTGTGCTTAGATTGTATATGTCTTATCAAATCATGGTTCCGCACATACTCACTAGAGCAAATTGAACACTGGTGCTTCATTTATACTTGACTAAAATGTCTCGGTATATGGATTTCCTTTATACAAATGTTCATTATAACCTAAAAATATGTCCTGTCCGTATGTTTGATAACTTTATGTAGATGAAATAGTCTGCCGGAGAAGCACTGTGTAGACGGGGAATCAACAGGTCTTGTCGGTAAGAGAGTCAGACGAGAAGTGAAGTCTCGGCTATTAAAACATAGTAATGCGATAGCGAACATCAAACGAGTCTGGGCACGCATATCTGTCAAAAGATACAATAGCCGTCATTGGTCAATCTATCCTCGGTATCACTTTTCGATTTACAAAATCAATTTCACCGAGAGGTTCCCTCGTCATTTGTAGTAACGTAATTGCGGCGTTTTGGGGTATTTTACTGCGGCGGCGGTGCCGCCGCCGTTGTTGTTGCCGCCGCCGCCGCAGGCATCGGTGGATACCCGATTGCCACATTTAGTGATCACGTGAAAAACTGATAAAATGTCCAAGTGACGTACTATATGTATGCATAACTCAATAAACTGTTAATACATAAGGTTGATAAAATTCTATTCATAACAACATCAAAGTAACTTCTATTATTGCGTGTATGAGCACATTCTGATCCGCTGTCGTTATTCATTCCATAACGTAATGTATCAGGCCAGTCGAAAATTGGTTGCTCGTCATCTTCATTATATATTGAAATTTTTGAAGTTTTTTGAAATTTTTGAAGTTTTTGAAATTTTTGAAATTTTGAAATTTTTGAAATTTTTTCGAAGTTTTTGAAGTTTTTAAAATTTTTAAAATTTTTGATTTTTTTTTAAGTTTTGAAAGTTTTGGAAGTTTTTGAAATTTTTTGGACACGCTCAAATATCGTGACTGCTTTCAAAATAGTACAACATCTCAATACTTCCAATAATTCGCGATAATGCACACCTGTCATATACTCAATAACTTCATCGGGATAGAGAAGTAAAGAATAAACGCTCTTTATTATTCATGTAAGAGTAATGGTGTCAAATTATTTCAGGTATGACAATTATATGATGTATGGGTTGTGTCTGATTGATAAACACTGGAATGTATGCATTCATACCGATGGTCACAATGTCCAAAATTACAGCGACTCGGACCTGTCCATACACATATAATTGGTATAAAGCTATTTCTAAACATCGATTAATAAAATTAACAGAGTTTCATGAAAAATATTTAAAATTTGTTTTGAACAAAAATAACGAAAGATATTACACGCAAATAATTTAAAAAAATTTATTACTGAGATTATCCGAAACCGAAAACTCATTATAAATTTTTGAGATTAAAACTTTTGTTTTTTTTTAAATTTTGAGAGAAAAAAAATTGGGTTTTGAATTTTTTTTTTTTGGGAATATTTTAGTACAAACAATTTTAGACCCAAAAATTCTATTTTTAGATGTGGGGTCAACGAGCCTCCCATACTACTAACGTCACAACGTCTTGTCCAATCAAAGCGCGTTTCATATAATAATAAAACAGCTATAGCATTGTTTCTTGGTTGATACGAGGAATTGCAACCTCGAAAGAGTGCGATAATTGTTAAAGTTTAGCTCTAGTGTCAACTCCCTTGAAATACACCAATTTTAAAACATGGTCGTGGAAAATCGAACAAATCTTTCGCGAAATCGGATCTTCTACCACTTGGATTGGAAATTTTGTTCTGGCTAAATTAGTTTTCGAGGAACAGATCACCAATAGTGGGATTATACCGGTATTTGGTCAAACGTACTATGGGGCAAAAATACCCGGCCAGCAATACATATTATGGTCTCATTGTGTGCGTAAATGACTATTCTATAGATAAATGTGCAACATCATGCCCAGATGCGCATATAAACCGACCAAGAGACCTGGTATATAGCAAGCAAAATGGCCGCATTGAAGGACGCCATCTTGTCTGGAGTCTCTGTTGCCACTTTTTTTCTTGTTAACAACCAAACAATATTAGAGGATTCGAGAACAACATAATCATCGGTATTTTGTTGATTTGTGGCAGATGTACATACATTTTCAAAATAAACTTGTTCGGGTACTCATTTTGACTACAGTACTACAGCCTATTCAAGTAAAAAACAGAGTGGAGACCATATAGCAGCGGTTGTCCATATCAAACACTCAACCCTGAAAACTCTTCAACCGAACCAAGGTCATTGACTTGTTGAACAGTTTTCAGGTTAAGTAGTCATAACATTGAGTTCATTTTATTTCTGCCAGCTTAATATGACCCCAACTCATCCCTGATTGACTCCGATTGAGTATGACATTTAGATACCGGGCCAACTAGGCGAGCGGCAAGTAACACAAAAAGCCACATTTAAGGAGTTTAATGCACCCCTGTACACATGGGATTGTGATGTTTTCGGAAAGCATGCCACGTTGGTCGTATGATAAGCTCTGCTGTGGTGAATTGAAGTTGTGCCATTGGTTTGATGTTATTGAAATATATTTTAGTAAATGATGGAACACAAATATCTGCGCATCCCCCACCCCACTACTGAATCTAAAACAGAATATAAAGTTAATAAATTTTCCCCATGCAGGAGGACCTGTGATTCCATCATTCAACTACATATTCGATATTTATTTCAGTCATCCATGCACCCAAGAATACTGGTCTCTAAATATCACACCTGATAGTTCGGTATTCCCTGTGATTACAATCCTATGTATATCCTACTGTGTCTGGGGTACAATATAGCACCCGATCATTTGGCCCAAAGAGAGATAACTATATATATGCACCCTTGTGCAGCTTATTTACAAACTCTATAATGTTAATATGGACCAGGACGCAACGACGCATGTCAAGGTCAAACTTGTACATTATATACACGAAACAATATTCGTATGAAACATTAGTCAGTGGAGTGGAGGTACTACTATACCTTAATTTACAGTAATTTAGCAACTGTCGGGGATTACTCGATCATAATAAATACATGTATCTTGTATAATCGTTGATTATTTGCCCTGCTATTCAATATACCGTACTGACCTAGCTGTCGCCCATCACAATTTCAAAGTAAAATGTGCGACTTCCGGCGCGAAACTGATAGTTACACTGACATAGGAAAGTTTTCAACGATGAATACAGTTTATATCAGCAAAATGAGGACATCGATAATTGTGATAACATTATCCGAAAATGGACTGCAGAAAGAGTCTGACTGCATGCCCCTTTAATAATTTCGTCATCATTGTGATGACAAAATCTAAGGGCCGCCCCATGGAGACGTTTATCGCTAGAAAACTGGACGTTTCTAGTCGAAATCTAAAGAGCATCGCTCGGGCGACAACTGAACTTACAGCGCGAGAATCGGAGCGAAAACATAAATCAGCGTTTTCAACATTTTGCTGGCTTATTTTGGCAGCACAATGATCGGGGAACATGTCCCGGTTGACGCTAGAGGTAACCGTTAACACAATATGTTATTAAACTTACCTTATGTCTGTGTTTTTAAGTTTTTCGGCTGTTAAATTTGAAAATTGCTCGACCGACAAGCGGAATAACTCACAACTGAATCGACATTTGATCGGGCGGAGTGAGTTTTCGTGGAACATATCTCCCAAAGTGATGCCCAGTTTGAATGAATTGCTTGGCAATTTGTGTGGGGGTGCGATACCTGGATGGGGCGTGCTCGCCACCTACCCCACACGCCCCAAGTTTCTTCCGATTCTCTTATGAAGACCAAGTTAACTGACTTTTGTTTTGAGTCTAATTTTGCCAACTATTTTCGGTATAAAACTGCAGGTTTATAATGACTTCAGAGTGTGTCCATTGCATGAATCATCCGAAATGTAGCCCTGCAGTACGTTATCTGGGCTTTTGGTTGATAGTATAACGGAGGAGAGATAACTCTATATTCTGGAAATATAAAAAACGAAAATAACACATGAACTGGTACTGTATAAGATTATTAGTTTGCCAGGTCAATAACATAAACTAAGAAGGCATTGATTTTCTTTGTAAACGTCGAGTGGTGATTATGTGCAGGAAACAATTCCAGCAAGAGGTCGTCGATAGATATATAGTGCTGCTACCAAAACATATGTGCATGTGAATTCCATATTGTTTAATTGTCCGGAACTAGAAAAACAAGTTTCCGCAACAAGAAGTATGTTTTACTTATATTAGTTTGTGGATACAAATACGTTGTTGTATAATTAAAAGTAGGGTAAACATTTGTGCTAAAATCGTGATCGTTCGTTACGGAATACAAAATTTAGTCCGGCCGCCAAGTCACAAATGCTTGTTTTCGCGTATAAAGTTTTTGCTCAGTGGATTCCCGTGGTCCAGAGCACAGTTCTGAATAATCCACCGGCTGACCAGCCTTTGGGATTATGAGAAATTTGTGTTACATCAAGATGTAGGTCAAAATGGCCATCTTTGCCACAAAGAGATGGTTTATATCGGAAACGAAACAGAATATCATCACAGTAGCACAATGATTAAGTTCCTAGGACCTCTTTGTATTATTTCAACCGAGTTTATGATGGGGTATTTCGGTGCACCCCATCAATTATACGTGATCTGCTTAAGTGTACCCAATGCACTGCTGAAAGGGATATTGAACTTCAGAACTGGTGTGCCTGTCGGTCCAATTGTGTTCCCTTGCTGTATGTCGGTGTACATACACCGTCGATTACAAGTCATTTGCATAACATTCACCCGACTAGTTTTGTTATAATTAGAGTTATACAGCGTTCTGGAGAATCTGCTGAACTGTACCCTATGGACTGCCTAACCGGATTTTGAACTGCTAACTATGGTGGGGGTCATCAAATGGTGTTCCTTCCCTGTATTTGGATATAACCAATAGATTACATGTCATTTGCACAACCTACGACTGGCTATCTTCGTTATAATTTAGTTAAACTTCGTTCGGGCGAATCTGCTGAATTTCAGCCGATAACCTGTTGAACGTGATTTTGAAACATTGAACTGAGCTGGAAGTCGGTCGAATGATGGCCTCTCCTGGTATTTGGATATGCCTATTCGATTGCAGGTCTTTTGCATAACCCACGCACGATTGTTGTTATAATTGAGTTAAACCCCATCGGTTACTAATCACCTGCACCCGGCCCCAACGAGTGAAGTGGCATAACATCGTTTAGCTCAACCGGGTGGTTCTTCTCACTACATGGGTGAAATAAACTCCAAACGAGTAATACTCCAAACGAGAACATATATTGATGTGGTATTGAACCAATGTGATAATTTTGATATATATTTATGTTTATCGCCGAACAACCAAGATTATCTGATGTCGCAAAATTCCGTGGTAAATAAAAACTTTGATAATGACGTGTGTACATGGCTGAATTAATGATTATGATACACCTGTTACTAATCCTACGTTAGATCAATTACTTAAAGAGAGTAACGCGAGACAACCTGAATAACGGAAAAGAACAGTCGACATTTCTCGTTATGAATTGAGACATAAGATTCAGAATTGAAAACCCAAAAGAAATCTTACATACAAGTCTTGGGTTGGAGATTAGATCAATGGTTGAGGCCGGCGTGAAAGGACCTATACCCATTGTTACTGCAAACATAGCAGATATAGTAGTTAGCCAGGTTACCAATGCAATGAACCTCCATAAAGAAATTAAGGGTCTAAAAGAGAAACTAAAAGTGTAAGAGGATAAAAACAAAATGCCGGGTTCACATGCTAAAAATTTGGAAGCCAAATTAGAAACAAACACGAACGATATGGCAGAGGAAGCAGCCTGATATTTATAAATGTGCCTGTTCCTGATAATGCCACTAATTCCTGGAATGTGATTGCCAACCAAATGATAAAACAATTATATAAAGACAAACTAAACATCACCCTTCAAAACATAGAAATGAACAAAGTTCATCCTGTCTGCAAGGCCCAAAAACAGAAGCAAATGGTCCAGATAATGATTCTGATGACAGTGCCAGTGCAGAAATAAGAAGTGTTGCCTATAAGAAAGACAAAACTTTCAACATAATCACGCGCTTTAATGACATCAGGCAAGACATATGTAGCACAATAAACAACTAAGAGGGAAGTCTAAAGTAATTATATGCGAGAATCTAACCAGGGAGAGACAGGCAGTGGTAAAACAGCAGGTAGACCATATGAAGCAACTTGCTCTCCATTCCTTTTGGACTCAAAATGGGAACATATTCAAACTAGCGGCGACATGTCAAAAGGATGGATGAAGAAATAATTGCACAGCTACCAATCCACTCTTGATGGAGATGAGTCAATGTCATAATTACACTAAATCAATATTGGTCAATAAAGTCCCTATGTACATTTGTTGTCATCTCTTTCAGAAATGTGCAGAATGAATGTTTATCAGAATGTTTCATAATTAATTTTCTTTTCCTACAAAATAACACAAACAACTCAAATCCATTTAGCAGTTAATACTCATATTGTGAATATATTCCTTCGAAAATCAGCATCAACACCGAATACTACTGACCAAAGTATAAAATGATACCAAATCACTATCTCAATTAGAAAACATTATGAAAATCTATTTAGAAAGTAAGACTCATACATCTAATAAAAATACTATTCAACCTTGGTTTGATAATATAATAAAAAACATATTCGGAAACGCGATCGCCTCAGAAAAAATCTTCCTAGTGCCTGGGATAAATATAAAGCAAACCTCAATAGAACAAATAATTTGAAAAAGTCAGCAAAAGAGAAATATTTAGCAAGCCTTGACGACAAATTGAAAGTAAATGAACCCAAACAATTCTGGCATGTCGTTAAACAATTACTTAATAATTTCTACAATTAATGACGAGAAAATTCATATATTAAACTTCAACAACAGAATATTTGAGGTCGATTGTTAGAAAGCACAGGTTTTAAATTCAATTTTCGTACGAAATGGTAAATTAGAAAATGAAAATCCTCATTACCGAAATTTGCATAAGGAACAACCGAAAAAATAGAAGAAATCAAAACTACTGAGGAAGACATATCCAAGATTGTTTTAAGTTTACAGACAAATAAAGCCACGGGCACTGATGGTATAAGTGACACAAATTATAAAGGAAACACATGGCTCTGTTTGCAAACCACTTAAAATAATTATCAATTAATCTTTAAAGAGCTGTTGTTTCACTGCAGCGTGAAAGAAAGCCGATGTGATGCCCCTCTTTAAAAAGGGTGATCAGCATTATCCTTTAAATTACCGTCCGATATATCTTATATGTTGTGTCGGCTATGTACTAGAGAGAATAGTTTTTAATGAAATTCTAAGCCATTTAAAAACTCATAATCTTTTATAAAAGCAACTATCTGGATTTATAGCTGGTGATAGTTTGTTTGCTTGATTAGGATTTTCAGTCATTTCAGTCGTTAGGCCACATCACAACTGAGAAAACTGAATCAGAATTAAGCGAAGCAACTGTGCATAGACGTAACCGTGATTGATTGATTGACTGGGGTTCAACGTCGTTTTAGCAATAAAGCCATATCACGACGAGAGGAAACAGATTATCAAAATCGAGGGAAGCAACTGCGATTAGAAATGACAGAGAATTAGACTAAAATGAAACAATATATATACAAATAAAAACACCCAAATCAGCGTGTGACTGCTCGATTGGGGCCATAACAATTAAGAAACTGACCATTGTGCAAACACAGCATATAAAATATAATATCAAAACCGATAGCAACACTACATGTAGTTTGAAAACAGCAAATATAAAACCTACGTGAAATGTTTTCATCAAATATAATTAATTTATTAAGACGTCTGCATATCGAAATATTCAGAAAACCTGACAACGTTGCTTTCTGGATGAGTGGTAATATATTTATAATTTCTGTTGAATCTGCCGTGGGTCTTTATCAATTAATCAAGTAGACAATCGGGTGGTTGACTCAGTAGGTGACCCCTCGCCCAAAAGTCAGCATCCCCCCACGCCTGTATACGGGAGTCTTTGTCCTGTTCATACAAAATTTGCCCTTTAGCTGGAAGCATCTTATCATACTTTGCAAATTTAATGCTCAACCTCTGCTTCTGAGAGTCAAAAGACTAGACAGACCTTGGAGAGTTTTGTTTTGGAAAAATGGGATCAACTTCCTTAGTTGGTTTCGGAGCAAACGTAAAAACTGCAGTAGCTGTATCCATTGCCTGTGAACCAGGTTCTGGAACAGGAGAAATATCATTCTCTTTAACATATTTCAATTGTCCAGCAATGCATTGTTGCGTTTTATCAATGACAAAGATAGAAGGTCGTTTAACGTTTGGGTCAAAGCCAAGAACCAAGTACTGAGAGAATACCACAGCATCATTGGAACTTGGTGAGTCATCATTCTTACGTTGTTGTTTTTTTTTTAGTTGCCATATGAAAAGCAATAAATCGTCGATTAGCCCAGTAGCCGCCGTGGACTACCCTTGGAATTCTGGTCGGACCAAAGACTGGTACATAGCTGAAGCGGTGACCCGGATAGCCAGTGCATATAGCAGCCTCCCGGTACCTCTCCACAGTGAGATAGGCGTGACAATACAGGATTCAATACTTAACAATCATCAGGACGAACAAATAAGATACAAGAGAGAACAGAAACATACGTGAAAAACAGAAAACAACACTTCAAACATCAGACGAGCAATACAACATACAACAGAAATTGAATCTAAAACACTGTGGAGAGGCGTGACTAGCCGATTGGTTGAGCCGGGTCAACTCAACCACCCGTCTTGAACAGATGTAGGACCAAAGAGGACCATGAGCTAAGTCGTTTTCGCAGGTCGATGCCTCGCGTGCAACGGCCGCCCTAGTACCTCCAGGACTCCTACACCAAAGACTCCTACACCACATCTCACGGGATGCACCCCACGGCAAACAGGGTGCCACATTAGGGGATGTTTACCCCTCGCAGTGGGGCGGTTGGCCTATTCTACCTCGGGCTCCACACGGGGACCTGGTCATAGTACCGAATTTCAACTAATTGAAATCATCTATAAAATCCAATGCCCAATCGACGAGGGCCAATCGAGTTGTGCAGTCTTTTTCGATATTTCTAATCCGTTCGACTAAGTTTGGCACCGAGGTCTTGTTTTAAAATTAGATTACAGATTAGATTTATTCACTCATGCGGTCAAAGTATGCGATTGGAGCATTGACATATCATATAATATTAACAAAGTTTCACCACATACAAGGGTGGAGGATTTTAACCCAAATGCGATTTTAAGATACCAGAGTTCCAATTTTTCAAATGCTCGCGTATTTTCGAAACCCCATACTTCGCATCCGTAAGTCATTATTGGAACTTATGTTTTCTTGCTTTACCCAACAAGGTGTACGAAGCCTTTTTTTACGTCTTTGCATCGCACGCTGTGCTCTCTTGTGAATTTACCTGACTTGCTGAAGTTCCAAGATATTTGAAATGATCGACTATTTCTAGTTGTATATAGCATTTATGTGAAAGCATGGAGGATTTTTCTTTTTGCTTCGTCCTCCGAAAATAATTACTTCCGTCTTCGAGTAGTTAACGTTGAGCTTCCACATATTGCAATATGCTGCGAAATCATCTAGTGAGTATTGGAGTATTGTAGTCTGCTCTCAGAATTAGATAAAATCACGGTGTCATCGGCATGAATAAGTAGAAACAATTTCATGTATATTTCGGGGGTTCACTCACCGAATTCAACGACGACGATCATTTTGATGTCTAAATACATACTCTCAATAACATTTAAAATGTTCCCGGTGATATTATAGTGGTTTAGTTTGGTCCATAGACCATCTCGCCAAACAGAGTCGAAAGCCTTTGTGAAATCAATAAATGCACAAAGTAGTTTCTTTTCCCCATTTTGACCAGTTGTATAAGTGCGCACATGGAGACTATGTGGTCTATAGTTACATAACCTATTCGAAATCAAGCTTGTGTTTCTGATTGGATGCTACTAGATGAGAGGAACTGTCACGGAGCGTGGTGTCATAATGAACGTTCCTCCAATAACCGCTTCTATGATTATATCTCTAATACGGTCCGATGACATACTAACAACAAATTGGCAGACTTGCTTATCCGCTTTGTTAAATGTGGCCAATCCAAGTTGATTGGCTGGGTCCCTAACCGCTAATCTTACTGTCTCGCCGAATGCGTTGATGCGGGTTTTATTCCATTTACGGCTTGTCTCGCGGCGTTTTTATCGAAAAGTCATGCGACTGTTTTGTTGTTGTTTGGTTTGTTTATTATTGACCGCGACCTGATTTCGAGTCACCATGTGCTGGTGTAAACACAGACTTGCAGTAAGCGATCAATGTAAGTCAGACTGCAGACAACTGAACGACTCCACCTGAAAGTAGCATAATCATTAGTAAGTTTCGGGGTGGACAAGATATAGTCAATCACGCTGTAATTGTTAGTAGTGGAATTCGTATTTGGGGAATCGAACCCGTTGCGGCCATTCAGAATTATTGAATTTGTATCTTCGCATAACCAAATAAGTCTAACACCTGAGTTGTTTGCGGTTGTGTCTGGGTTATTGCTGATATTATATATTGATGTTAAAGTGAGCTCGTCTATCAGTTTACTAAAATGTGTTGTCATCCAGTTTTCCTGCTCTGGAATTGAAATCTCCACAGAGGAGTGAGTGCATGATCATATGATATAATTGTTTTCTAATAATGAAATGTGAATTTTGTGACATTTTTGTCGAAAATATTTTCATTGAAATATTTGGAATTTTCACATGGGATGTAAAATGTAAATGTTACCTAGGCAGTAGCGTTGTCCGCCACCGCCTTTGTACTAACACCATAGTACATCAGTACAGTCATCGTCGTTGACACGGAAGTACTGTCTCAAAGATTCCATGATGGTTATGCACAAGCCACATTTCTACGTGTTCTATCTTTGGTGCCAAGTACGTGGAAATTATCAATATTAAATGTGTAAATATCATCTCATTTAGTTTCATGGAAGATAAGGAGTCAAAGCGATTGATATGCTCAACAAATTCGGGATCGTCCAATCTGGATAACAGCCATTATACATTTAATGATATAATGCGAAACTGGAACATTCCCGGGCCATCCTATGTGGCGTCAGCCCCAAGCTATCCTCCATAAATAGGGTTTGAAATGTAATATTCTGAAATGGATGATAAACTATCTAAAAAAAATAGAAAAAGAGTCAAAGTTAACTCAAGATGTTCGCAGTACCCTTCCATACCACCTGGTGTGCCCCAGGGATCAGTAATCGGGCCTATGATGTTTTTAATTGACATTAATGACATTGTCGATGGGATTACATCTACCACAAGACTTTATGCTGACGACACATGTTTATTAAACAATGATAGTGATACTAATAACGGAAGTATCTCGATCTGCCGACGGCTATTGTTTCCAGACGGTTCACAAGTTCGACATTTTTGTTTGCAACATGCATAATTTTGTCCGAGCTTTTTTTCGGTCAATATGTTTAGGATTAGGTTTATGGGTTAGGGTTGTGCACCTGCAATTGGAATCTGATATTTTATTATTTTAGCTAAATGTTTACTGACATGTGAAACATCTTAGTGTTTTTAAAACACGGGCGGTATCCTTAGTCCCACTGGGACAGTCACACCTCTAGTTTGAGGCGGAATTTGAAGTCGTTGAAAACCATGTGCTTGCCACCACGACCGTTGGGTAAAGGATACATTTACTTGTTCCCAGGGTTTTACAATAAATACGTACATGCATGTGAGCTGCTACTTGCACAGAAATAAATATTGTCCTTATTTCCAAACTATTTATATTTGCATTTATCTTAAAGTTATATTTTAAGTCTTTAAAATCTCTTTCAAATAAATGAGTCTTTAGTCCAGATTTAAATTCATCAAATGGTATAAATGGATCAGTTATCTGGCAGACGGTTCCAGAATAATGGACTAGATATGGTGAGTGACCGATCCCCAAATATCCCGTTACAAAACAACTGTTTACTACTATTTCACTGAGTGAACATGAAAATCACTCATCTGACGACTCATTTGAAACGAATAACATAATTCAGGCGGCATGATAAAACAACAGTGCATCTGGAGCAAACTGTTATTTAATTAAAACAGACTATAGACGCGACGCTCAAACTTTGCCGGCCATATTTATGCAGGTCCGTCGCCAAAGTGAGAATAAGCCTTTATAACCTTCAATCAATTGTCAATAGTGAAATGAACGAAATCAGAGACTGGGCTGATAATTGGTGTGTCCAATTTAATAGTAAAACCAATTTAGTGTTATTTTCTAAGCCAAGTGTTGTTAAACCTACTATAATATTTGATGGGGTAACCGTAGAATATTATAATAATCACAAACATCTAGGATTGGATATTGACGACAAAAGTCGACAACCTAACTTGGAACTCACATATTGGTAATATATACACAAAGGCATACGCACGCCTGTCACAATTGCTTAAACTAAGAACAATGCTAGATCGCGAAACATTTCAAACCCTTTATTTATCTCATGTTCGATCCCTTATGGAATACGATAGTAACGCTTGGTCATGTGCCCCTAATTACTTACTAAAGGATCTAGAATATGTTCAATACGAAGATGCTAGAATAGTCAGCGGTTGCACCAGATGGGTTCCAAATATAAGACTTCTGACCGAATTAGGCTGGGAGACGTTAGAAACTCGAAGATATTACAAACAGGTTTTAACATTCCACAATATAGTAAATGGAAAACACTACATTTTTGACAGAACTTATACCACCAAAATTCAACGCCAGAAGTGAACGCGATACCAGAAATACATCAAACTTTGTCCCTATGAAATGCAACTACAAAAGAAAAGAGGCCACTTGCATGCCTAAGTGTATAACCGACTGGAATACATAAACGCGATAAAAAATAAGAAATCTGACTTATGAATGTTTTCGACAATCACTATTTCCTAATCTGGTTTAACCCCCTATGTATTTTTCTGCAGGGAAACGATCACTAAATATGTTACACTGTCGACTCAGATGTGAATGCAGTAAGCTCCAATCAGATAAACACTTAAATTATATTGCGGTGTCCAAAACCTGTAGATGATGTGATGCCGAAGAAAACGCGGTTAATTTTTTTTCCAATGTCAATTGCATATTATTCCAAGAATAAATTTGGAGAATAAGTGACTACGTTTCAATTCAGCGACTATTTATTCAGCAAAAAAATACTATTTGGAGATCCAAGCTTATCAAATTCCAATAATGAAGAAATTTTCAAGGCTGTCCAAATCTTTATAAGAGACTATTAGGAAAACAAAAAATATATATAATAAAAATGATTTCTAATTCATTTCTAAATGATTCTATACACAAATTGTATATTTTATAATTGACCACAGTTATTCTATATAATATACCATGGTCCACGCAGCTTCCAGACAGAGCAGAGTGTTATTTGAATGACTAGTTGGGGTGGGCAGTAAGACAGCCAATTATTGGATATGCCCTTCCCAGGCAAGGAGCTTGGAATTTGGTCAAAATCCCTCTTTTATTGGCAGAACCACCACCCGGGACCAAAGGTCACGGAAGGAACGAAACACGAATTTGTTGCCACCCATTTTGAACTCAACTGTATTCCTACAAAAAATATATTTTCACTAAAAACTTTTGGTACCTCTTACACCTTAGATGCCAATCTACAACATTCCATAGGTATATTTTTCCAGTTCTTCGAAAACCTCACTTTATTTCGGTAATGTATTGTAAATTCACCAACGAACACAAATCTGCGACACCTCCATCATCCGTTGAAGAATCTGAATGACAAATGGCACAAAACCATTTTTCCGGAATAACAAAGTCGGAACGAAATAAAATCGAAACCTAAATTTAAAGCCCGCGAAATTCAAAAATATTTGAAAGTGCGTGCGGTTTTCGAACTTAGGCGCCAGAAAACTTAAATCAGTTTATGTTTGCGTCATACTATATGCGCGTTTTTGATGATCTTATCCTGATGTTTTGTGTATTTTCTTGAAAAATTTTGTATTTGTCTGTCTGCTGTTATCATCTGATGAAAATGACGACTGTCCAAGAAGATATTCTTCATTTGACTGAATGGTAATTAGTACAAATATTTTAAATATAATTTATTTCTATTTATGGCACGACCACGTGGTATTGTTTTTTTTATGTTCGTTGTGCACCGGTAGGCCTATGTACTACTTGACTTGGTAATGCTACTGGTTGCAATGATTGGTCATAAGGGGACCACAACTCTCTCTCTCTCTCTCTCTCTCTCTGTCGCGATCTGTTTATAGACCTAAACTATCCACCATATACTCTCTCTGTCGCGATCTGTTTATAGACCTAAACTATCCATCATATAATAGTAATAGTAATCAACCCACTGATCGAATATCACAAAGTAGAAGAAAAACAAAGATATATAGACTCACGGGGAGGCCTGGTATATATATGCCTATGCATGAAGCGATTCCTTTGTGCGTTTTTGGTGCATATTCGTTGCCAGAATATCTTGATTATTTCCACATAAAATGCTTTTTTTTTACTAGTTCTGACGAACAAATACATGTCTTAGTTGACGAGAGAAAACATTTTTCTTCAGTTAGGTAACGATATATAGAACGAGTGTTTAGTTTCGCGAAATTCAAAATTGTCAATGTAGGGTACAAAAGCTCGCCATTTATATCATAATATGCCAAATATAGTAACAAAATATAATAAGATTCTTTCATGTTATCCTGCGTATTCTTTACGGTATACGTTTTATTTGTACAAGTTGAAAGGCAAACTGGTTTACCGAATAACTAGTTTATAAATTTGAGTTAGTGATAAACTCGCTAACATAAATTTTATTTAATAAGCAACTATAAGTATTGTCAATTGTATCACTACCAGGATATATAAATAGTATACGTCACTCGTGGCTCGTAACGAATCATCACCAAAACTCTCAAAGAATGGCTTTAGGCATATGATTATATAGCCTGTGCTCATGAATTGGAAATTCAAGACAGCTAGCCGCCATATGGCATTGTTTTTCTCAAAGTCGAAAATACCCCACAAAAATATTAAAAACATTACTTAATGTAACTTTCATGGTCGATGAAATGAGTGGCTGAAATCCTACGGCGGTCATGTTTCTATGAATAATTTCACGATGATCGTACCAATGCTACAGTATATAGCAATGATTCGTTCTCATTTTGATATCGATGTCATGACCCATGAAAATTTCACGATGATCGGTGCATCGACAAAGCTCTAGGCAGTGTTATTGATTTATATATGCAGGGTTATCGCTGAAATCCAAGATGGCCGACGGCGGCCATGTTTCTTGGGGAATTCACTCCAAAATCATTCGTTCCCATCTACATGTCAATGTCAACCTCCATGACCAATTTAATTATGATCGGACCAACACTGCGACTTCTTGTCCGTGCTAAATGGTGCAAATTTGAAATCCAAGATGGCTGCTGTCGGCCATGTTTTTTATGCAAATGAGCCAAAAATGACTCAGACAATATTTATTAGATCACAGGAGCTTGGAATTTGGTAAAAAAAACCTCTTTTATTGGCGGAACCACCACCACCGGGACCATATTCCAAGCTCCTGTGATTAGATCGATTGCAGGAATTGCCCAATGATCATTTTGATACATAATACATCTGGTCGAAATTTTATCTGGCCAGTGCATTCTCTGTATTATGTGCCCAGATTTTGGGAGGGAATTTTGTGTTTGGTGGGCTGTAGCTTGGCGATCACTCGTACGATTTTCATATATTATGTATGAAAATGATAGTTGGGCAATTCCTGCAAGCCATTTAATATTGTCAGGAATTCCATTTAGTTTATTTTATTCAGACTCCCCCCACCCCCGAGATATGGTGAACTACCTTGATAGTAGCCTACCCTATCTATGTATGTAATACCCATACACATCACACACATTCAGATATTGTGGCGTCAAAATTTTCAACAGTTGGAAATTTAATACCTGCCAAAACATTAGTTGGAAATTTCACACCAACAATAGGTTGAAATTTTCTTGTAGCTTGATTTTCAAACAATCTCTTTGGGGGGGGGGGATTAATTGTTTTTGGACCAATATTAGCATATTTTCATATTTTTGGTAAAATTTTTGGACTGAAATGGTCATCACTGAGTTGGAAATTTTCCAACCTCAGGGAGTGAAAGGTTGGAAATTTCCAACACTTGGAAAGCTTGTGTCCTGGTCATCCACAGGAGCTTGGAATTTGGTCAAAACCGGGACCAAAGGTGGTGGTTCCGCCAATAAAAGAGGGGTTTTGACCAAATTCCAAGCTCCTGTGGTCCACCCCCCCCCCCGAGGCCAGTCAAAAACTGCTAGTTAATTTAAGAAAACAATATTGTCATACATTTGGTCAACATTGTCATTGGAATTGTCATCAGTTGTAAATTTTCCAACGTAAGTGGGGTGTCAGGTTTGAAATTTCCAAGGAATGCTTAAGGCTAGTCCAGATGCTAGGATTTTGCGATTTTCTTGTTCAGATTACAAAATTGTCTCACACTGGGCCGAACAACCATGGTCAGCCCGGTGTGCCATGGTCTCTTGTCCGTAGCCATGTGCATTTGTCCGGAATTAGACCATTAGTTATATAAGATATTAGGCCTAAGAGCACTGAGGTGCAAGGGCGGATGCAAATGGAATTATGCAAAGTTGTGTTTGGTCTGATTCTGATTCAAGGTGGGGGGGGGGCAGTTGAAATTTCCCCCAAAGTGCATGGACACCACCCAACGGAAACCCTCTAGCCACGTCCCTGCACGCATGTGAGTCCCTGTGACCGTAATCATCACTCCAAAGCTGCAACATCTATTCTGTTCGAATAGATTCACTTTTTAAATCCACGATGGCTGTCGGCGACCATGTTCTTTGTGAACTATACCAAATGATCAGTTCCCATCCACATGTCATTTTTCATGACAAAATTGGACCCTGATGTAGGATGTGCTAAAGGATTCACCAAACAGGGCCTTGGCAATATCTTAGCCATCAAATAAGACAGGTGTACCCCGTAAGTTATACAGTTCTAGTCACGATACAAAACTAGTAATAAATGTATTTGTATAATTTGTATCGTGACTTGAACTCAATATCATATATATATATATAGTGTACGCCTGTCATATTCGTTTCGGCTGGAAGGCCATGTTGCCAAAAAATTCCAAAACCGAGTTGTTTTTATTGTCTACCGGTACTTGGAGTGCCTTTGGACTTCATATATTAAGTAAGAAATTTGTGAGAGCTAGCTCTTACAATGAATGCACATTTCAATGTCCAATGGAATCACACAGGTTTAAGGAAAACTGCTGCAGTTGGATTTCGAAAGTCCTCATGCAATTTCTTTATTTGACACACTGACAAATTGATACAGACACTAGGAAATGAGAACTCGGGTCATTGTTCGGAGATGTGACCTTCATGTAGGCAGGATAGGGACTTGGGCCAATTTGGTCTATGATCACTAAAATAAGATACTCTCTGGCATATGAAAATTTTATTATTGAAATAATTCATATGTAAATTAAGACAACCACAGAACATTTATTGGTTTGCTGATGATAAGGGCATATCTGTGTGAACATTTGTCCACCGCTTAGCTATGTTCACAGTTCACTGAATAATAGTCTCAACTGTCACTTTATGATAGGCACCTGGTACTTATGAATCGTGATTATTTTTTTCTCAAATATAACCTATTGATTAAATTAAATAGGTGGACATTTACATTGTAATTTGGTGCGATATTCCGTTTGAATTAACTGATTTGCTTCAGGTAATAACCAGACAGGCTGGGTTAAACTGAAATAAATTTGTCATTACCACAATTGTATGCTGCCGCAAATGTATTTATTCATGAGGGCCTTGGTGACTCCATCAAAGCGTGTTAATGAACATTGATCAAAATAAAGATTGTCAAAACAGGGATTTAATTTGTTCTCTAATGAACAAAGCAAAGACACAATTTCAGAATATAATAAGTGAAAATATTTAAGAGAAGACATATCTGATGATATATATCGAGAAAACTAATTCTGAAGATATTATTTATTAAAATATCTGGAATAAGATAGATACAACATTGGCATAGTGTGTGTTAATATTTTCAATATCCCAGACCATTGAACAGTGTGATATCTCTCAACTAGTTGAGATATCGAACATATCAAATCAATCTAATGCATCAAAATAGTGTAAACTGTGTAGCGTGACATGCATAGGCAGCATAGCTATATCAGAAGTTTGTTATGAAAACATGTTTTTCAAATAAGAAAACATTATGGGCAGAGTCAGTCGTACTGTCATAGTGACCCCCTCCCTAGAAAATCCAGGCATAAAACCTTACATTCAGAGTCTGACACATTCTCCACACAGGAGTATTTCCCTGAAAAACGATTACACCACATGGAACCAGATTTCTGGCAGGATTACACTGTGATCTCTTTATATCTAATGAGTGACCGCCTACTACGGTGTGCATAATTATTAGCAGTCGGTGATTATTTTTGGTGGCGAATGGGTCCGACTGATGAAATGTAAGGTTTTATGTCTGGATTTTCTGGGGAGGGGATGGTGGGGTTATAATTTCTTGTAACCTCTTAGATAAAGCACAATAATAATAAGTACAACGACGGCTCAGGATCCAGATGATTGCTGTTTAGGCCAATATAAACATATTGCTTGATTTACATCCCCTCCCGACCATATTTTTAGTCCCCTCAATTTTTTTTAATTGCATATCTTTTATGCAAATTTTTTCTCATGCCTTAACTCTTTCATGACAGGATCCGCGCTGATGCAGCATTAAAGATCATGTGGCAGTGCATTCTCTGAAATATGCGAGTCTCCCACAGGGAGTCTCGCGTATATAAATTAATGCACTGGTTTACAAGAACAAGGTAAATATTGTTAGGCCAATGCATTCTTTTATATATGCGAGGCAACCTATGGGCGACATATATATAAGAGCATGCATTGGCACAGGGTTTTCACAAAAAATCATGAAGTTCCAGTCATGGAAGGGTTATCAATCAATGTAATCATCAAATCACATTTCAATGATCCATTAATCATTCTGTTTTGATCAAAGTGGACAATATAAATCACCTTGTAATATATAAGATAGGATACTGCTTCAATATCTAGAACTGTCCATGGCCATTTTATGTTATGAAGAATAAAATGTACCATATAAAATTTGTCCTCCCGCCCCATTTATCTAAAAAAAGTTGGATGTAAATCTAGCAATTTATTTATATTGGCATTAAAGACATACTAGACAAAGCGGCAGAGCACTCAATCAGATTTGTTATGTCCTGACTCCTCTTGTTTTTTTGCCACCCCTGGTTGTTTTCCCCCCTCTAGCAGTCTGACCACCTCTTGCCTTCTTTGCGCCAGTTGTTGCACCAATTGTTGAACTTGTTCTCTTCTCTATTTCCTGGCACTCCCCACTAACAATCTTCTTGGTGGTATCAGCACGCAGCTTTGATCGCAAAGCCTGGGACTTTTTCACGGTGATAGACTCTTTGAACTTGTGGAGCCCCTCCAGAAAGGCAATTCTGATGAAGTGCTCAGCCACTTTGTTTAACAAGTCTTTAAGCAGAGAATTATATAGGTCATCCTCTGGATCTTCAACCTCTGGGTCTTGATTTGACTGGTCTGTAAATATATCGAACCATGCATGACATATGTCATCATCAGATGCAAATGTATTTCTAGCTAATACATGCATTGATTCAATGTTACAGTGAAATGAGTGAACAGTGAATACATCAGATAGTTTTAGTGCCAGTTTCATGAAGAACAAATATGTTTTTTCATCTACAATTGTTAACCCCCGACTCTGTCCCTGCTTATGTTGAATTTCAGCTAATGTGTGTGGAGTCGCAGCAGTAACAGCTTCCAGTTCCGTTAGTCTTAATCTTGATAAAAGCCTTTGTTGTTGATGCTCAAGTTTTCGTCTGGTCTGATCTGCTATAGATTTCTGTCCGAAGCTTCTTTGGATGGAATCCACTAAACGAGATTTAATTTTGTGGATGCACGCACCAGCAAGATGTCGGATTTTTGCATCATATGCTGGGTCTGTTGATTTAGTTTCTTGAGTCGATTTAGATGGCGCTTGAATAGAATCGGCTTTATCAGAAATAATTTGAGAATAAATCCACTGTAACAACTTAGTAGAGAATTTGTTCTGTTCTTTTGAGAGTGATATACCATTGAACAAATGTTTGGCTGAATCTACATGATTTTTAGAAATAGCAAAAGAGTTAATGGAACGAAAAAAAACAGTCCATTGTTTGTGGGATTTAACCTTCTTTAATAAATCCGAAGCCACAGTGAATAGATAGTCCAAGTGTGTTGACAATCTGTTTGGATCGATACTTGAAATACAAACAGAATTTATCAATGGTGTGTCCTTAATAGTAGACAAGAAATCATCTATTTTGTATTCACATTTTTGAAGATTATCTCCAAATGATATATAATTATCGTTGGTTGTATCAATTGCTGGCATGCTGAATGAACCTGAACCACCATCGACAGTCGTAGAACTTGATGCAAATGTGATGTCTGATGAAAAACAACACGATTGGTCATCCTCAAATGGTGTGGGCTGCCTTGTATAGAATTGTATAACTTGATCGGAGTGTGTAAGTCTCGCTATACTTGGAGAATAATTTAGGACCTGTAAATGATCCTTTGATTTGGCCCTGCCAATCGCCACTCCGATCTGCCCAGGAGCAAAACATCCATGGCAGTCAACAATCAAAGGATCAATTGTAGATCCTTGTGCACGATGGATTGTTAATCCGAAAGCCAATTTTAGTGGAAACTGAATCCTTGAACACAAGGTCTTTTGAGTATCAGGGTCATAGACTTCAAAACGTAGTTTCTCTAATCTGTGTAAAGAACCCGCCACCTCAACTGTGGGTCCATCATTATCCAACGAATGAATAGCAGCTCGAGTTCCGTTCACCAGTTTACTTGTAGAATCAACAGTCCTTATGAGAATGACTGGTGCGTTCACCTTGAGGCTTAAGTTTTTTTGGGCTGGTGATTTCTTCAGGAGTTGCTTGTTACCTAGAAAAAAGTACATAAGAACTATTTACAATTTTGTGTTGATCATAACATAACATTAAGCACAGTGGATCTACTACAAGTTATGCTGTGATATCAGATTTTATGAAAATATCTTGATAAATACGATTCACAATGAGTTGTAAATGACCTCTTTAAAATGGTTCCTTTTGTTAAAGTGTCAATTGCTTTTAATTAAATAGAGCCTTCGATATTTGATAACACTTGTCCTTTTTATCACAGTCCATTTCCAGTTCATAACTAGTTTGATACTGGAAAACAACAAAGGATTTTTAAGCAATCTAAGAGTAGTTTCATGTCATATAATATGAACTTTATCAAAATTGGGAAGTGATCAGTGGTCTCAGATTTCATGGAGTTGAGGATGCCAGATCAGGCAGATCATACGAGATCCAAAGGGAGCGAGTATGATCCGTTCTGATTTGAAGTCCTGAATGAGACGGAATTAGACTCATCAGATTACTTGCATGTACTGATGACCTACTTGTTCTATACCTGATAGACTGATACACCCAATAATGAAATGTTCGATCAAAATGGAAACAAGCAGTCACAGACGGCGGTATCCCCCGCCGGAATGTGCAGTTGGGGAAGTGCATTGTCTATAATGTTTGCGTTCTCTGGCGAAATGAGAATCCACGGAAAACTAATTATGTAACCCGGAACATTTTCAACCATGAAGTTCCCATGTGTGTGGTGCAGGATGTAATGCACGTTTTAAAGAAGCTTAGAAACAGCATTGAGTCGAGCAGAAAGTCGAATGAGCACAAGCCTGGCAGATATTTGGAGCTCAACAGAAAATCCGTTGTTTGGGAACACTGGTGGGGTGCCTACCGTTTCAATGAGGCGCAAAATGGAATTCGTCTACACTATAAGTTGACAAAAGAGAATCTAGAACTAACATCATCATCAAAGATGAGAAACCACCTTGCCACTGATGTCTTGAACCGAGATATGCTGTACTTAATGCAGTGCTACCAGAATTCTTTAAGCAACAAAGAAGAATTAGACTCAACAATCCTCCTTCTTACTCACACGAGCAAAATTGTGAGCGTTTTTGCTGACAAGCGACCTATCAAGTCAGTTCAAGATCCACGTGTTACGGATCTTAAAGTTGTTGCGGACTTTTTTGACAAATGGGAGGATGATGTCGAAAAATCAAAACTTCTTACTCCAGCTAAGAATCTGATCACAATGGAGACAAGACAGGATATCCGCTCCAGCCTTATGGGCTTTATTTCCTTATTAGAGTTTGTATTGGACGGAAAAAACAGTATCGTTCCCTCATATTTTAACTCCGATTTGATCGAGAACACCTTTTGCCAACAAAGAGGAGTAAGAAATGGACTAAACACGAATCCAACATTATGTCAGTATGGGCCATCATCCACGGCGATAAGCTTAACACAAATGTCTATATCTGCAAAGTGCAACAGCGGCAACAAAGTCCTGTGCTACAAAGCTCATTCATCACTACCTCTAAATCCACGGAGAAAATGCAAGGCTGAGAAGAAGGGCATCAGATTGTGACTGTTATTCTTGTGTTAGTAGTAACTTACTGTTTTTGTTCTCGGAAGTACATACAACATTTTATTGTCGTAAATTTATTTTATTGGTAACGACGTTAGTGACAGCCAATAAGTTGGTATTTGCAACAATAATATTGAGCCAAATAATAACAGACTAGCATACCCCCACCGTGGCAAATTCAACCCACGTTATCAGTAACTGTGGCAAAACTTATCAAAGCTAATTCTGGTTGGCATTGGGTCTGTATTTTAAGCCAATTCAGTCATATATCAAGTTCAGTGGCGATCGGGACATCCTAACTGCAGTTATCATCCAGAACGAAAAAACCCCAAAATTAAAAAAAGGCGAAAATGAAGTGTAACTATAAAAAAAATAATTGGACTGAACTCCAATTAGCACCATGCCTTGAGGGTGCTGCAAGGAGCTTGTATATATATATTCATCAGAGTCTTTGGTGTCTCACTTTATTTCAATGTCTAAATGGCAATTTACTTTATGTATGCGTCTTGTACATGGAATGGATCCAGTTTAAATTTTTCTAGAAGGAGATAATAGTGAACTGGGTATTAGTGTGCACAGTGCTCTGTTCCACCAATTTGCAGCATATAAATTCCTATTTTATACCATTTAAAGGTACTCAATCCGATAAAACTCCTCTCAATTACTATTTCAATGGCTTCGGGTGTCAAAAATATTTGATTCGAGTCGAGGAAGTCACCCATCAAAGCTCAGATTTGTTAGATATCGATTTTAGAAATCTATTATTTTTCATTATCGGGAATACTTTCTGGCCCAGAACTCAGTCAAAATTGCGTTATTATTACCACTTGATTTTAGAGTTATCCATCCTTGTATGTTTGAATAGTGTTTTGGTGTACACATCTCGCGCAGGTTACGAAACTGACGGCAATTATTAGTACTCATCTCGAGAAACTAAAAAATTTCGAAAATCAATATCTAATAACTCTTGAGCTTTGTTTGATGGGTTCCTCGACTCGAATCAAATATTTTTTACCCCCAAGCCAAAGAAATAGTAATATAGGACCCTCTGATCGGATTGTTGTTGTTGGAATCTGTTGAGATGAGCACCCTCTGTTCGGATTGAGTACCTTTAATTCAACCAATCAGAGACTGGTAAATCATAAAATTGCATAGGAATAATTTACAAGTGTAAGTACATAATTATATACGTCACAATACCTCATGAGAAAACTCTTCCCAGTTCCGCATTGCCCTGTCACTAAAACACTGTGACCATCAAGGGCATATTTCAAGCACGTAGTTTGTTCTTTATTCATTTTTTATGCAGACATGATATGTAATTCCGGCTGGTCCTGGAGATATAAAAATTATGTTCTTAATGTGCCGCCAATAAACGATTTTTCACATTCTTTTGTACAATAATCCACTTTCCAACTGTACTATTATTTGTCAAATTGGCACTGTACTATCATTCGGATAGTATGGATTTATGAAGTGAAAGACCTTGATGTGTCTTGCTCAATGATCCATGGCAGTATATGATGGTAATTCATTTATATGATGTACTGTATACACATGAACCCCAGTGAGGGGGTAAACGTTTCAGAAAATCTATGCAAATTGAGTCACATTTAGCACACGTAAACCTAACATATTGTTCGTGTTGTCCTTCATGTGAAAATATTTTCCAACAGAACATTTAAAGGGGGTGACCATAATAATGATAAGTAAGTCATATATAATGTGGGAAATAAATAATTTCTGATTGATAAATGTGGTATTTAATAAAAACATTTCAAGATTATTCAATCGTGGAGGTCCTCGACAAGCTTTACCTGTATGATGACAGGTGGGTTTTTTCATATAAAAAATATTAAAATGCCCATATATTAGATAAACAAAAAAGATATGTTTCACATTAGTTTAGATCAATATAGAATTGTCCAGTTAGCTTATGCAGTAAATAACTCAACGATCGGTTAAATTGAAAGCCTCCTGGTACGAAATATGTAAAGTACGTCTCCCTCGGGGACCCCCGCGATAGAAGAATCTTGAATTTTTATTAGATACTAGAATTATTAGTTAACCTTTTTCTACATTATATATGCGATTGAATAATCATATTTACTTAACAATAAAACCGGTTATATACCATAGCGTTTGGTTATAAACAGGTCTGGCAGATAGCTGTATTCAGCTAACCAAGCTGTTTTCAGCTATATATTATACTCTCACACCTGTCACACCGGCTGTTTTTCGATAATAATCTACAAGCGCTTATTTTCGCAATGAAATTAGGCTACCACATTATCCGGCCACCCTCAACCAAATCGAAATCAAAGTGTTGCCTTTTGTCTACACGGCAATTGTGATTATGTGTGTAAACTTACTACAGCGGTCGATGTTGGTCATAACGGTTTAATAACTCTCTTATGTAATGCGGAATACCTTGAAAAATACATTAAATACAATATTTATCACCGAAAATGGAACATCTTGATCATTACCGGAAATATCAATAGGATGCTGCTAAAACGCAGTTTGGTTGGTGCATTAAAACAGGTAAAAAGGGGGACATCTCTAGCCAGAGTTTAACTGAGCGAGTACCACTCACTGCTTGAGCTGACTTTCTCCAAAAATACCGAAACGCATACATATATGTCGAATCGCGAAAATACAAATAGCAATGTTATGTTTAGTAAGTTTCCACACATATATCTTCCCGCCAAAACCGATTGAATAGTTCTGACTTGCTAGCAACCAGGACTTCATGTTTAAAATACTTCAGGAATTATATAAGTCGCATTTTCATTTCAGTTGTCCCTATGTTGTGCCATACATTTGCAGTATGCCGCACAATATCTGTATATACCGTTGTGAATAGTTACCAGTATCGCTCACAAACCGCTATGTATGTAATTCTAAATGCTTGATATAGGTACACCATTATAATGCCCCGACCGGTTTAGCATCAGGAAGAAGTAAACGAGTGTTTGTGATGAAGTTGATGTTTATTTTATAAGTTAGTTAATGAATGCATTCGCTGGCATTCGCAGAAAATAGTCCCCAGAATATTTACTGACATCGACCGCCGTAGTAAGTTTTCACACAAAATCAGAATTGCCATCTCGACAAAAGGCAACACTTTGTCAGAAAACAAGTCACAGTTTTGATTTGGTTGAGGGTGGCCGGAGAATATGGTAGCCTACTACTACTAGCCTAATTTCAATGCGCAAATTCACGCTTCTAGTTTATTATCGAAAAACAGCCAGTTTGACAGTATAATATATAGCTGAATACAGCTACGTTAGCTGAATACAGCTGTATATTGTAGCTGTATTCTCACATTTGCCAGACCATATAAAGGTAATCAGAGGGATCTCCGCCAATTGAGGGACCTTCTGCATAAAGTGTGGCCCCTCACATACTATTAATGACAAATGTCTGCTGTGCAAATGGATGGGTCTCAATAGTAAGACACTCCAGACAAAATTTCGCTGCTCAACTTGTAAAAAAAAGTCATGTAATTTGTTTAAAATTCTTGCTTTCGTACCGTGTTCGCAGGTCACCTATTTTCGAGCAAATACAAATCGTTTTCATCCCATTTAAACCCATGCATATACACAAAAAACATATGATTCCAAAATAATGTACCTATAAAAATGTAGATTACACGGTATTAGCAAGATCATTATTTAAAATCGATCATAAATTGATTTTGTTTCAGAGAAAAAATTCTCAGTCCACGCATTTTTTTTCCTTCAAAATATCCGTACTTTGTATAATACGTACCTGATCAGGAGCTCTTCGAATTCTTGGTTAAAAATTGTGTTATACCAACCACGACGTATGATTGACGCAGAATTACATATATTAAATTGTATTTGACACAATTTATCAGTTTAGGTCATGTAATAAACATGTAATCAGCAGCTATGTTCGAAATTATAAACGGTACTTTCATGCTATCCGTCTCCGGATCATAGTTTTAAAGTTTCCGCATATTTCGGTACCATTTCCGCTACTCAGATTCTACAACGGATGATGGAGGTGTCGCAGATTTGTGTTCGTTGGTGAATTTACAATACATTACCGAAATAAAGTGAGGTTTTCGAAGAACTGGAAAAATATACCTATGGAATGTTGTAGATTGGCATCTAAGGTGTAAGAGGTACCAAAAGTTTTTAGTGAAAATATATTTTTTGTAGGAATACAGTTGAGTTCAAAATGGGTGGTAACAAATTCGTGTTTCGTTCCTTCCGTGACCTTTGGTCCCGGGTGGTGGTTCTGCCAATAAAAGAGGGATTTTGACCAAATTCCAAGCTCCTGTGATCTGGTGGATAGTTATCCCAGATGGGTTAGCATAGATTTTGTTGTATTTTCTTTTAATCTGTATTAACTTTATCATCTTCATTATTATTTGTGCATATTTTGTTGGAGTTGCTCTTTGTCAATAAATTATCTCTCTCTCTATATATATATATATAATATTGTTGCCATGGCAACGGGTACTATTTTTGTGAAAAAGAAATGGAAAAAGGTCATATCTAAGAATTTAATTGGTCTGGGTAAGATTAGTTCATATACAGATACATATGGGTGAAGGTCCTACACAATGTGCCGTCATCTGCTATGTTTATATGTCAAGGTCACACATAAAGGTCAAGGTCATTCGAAACAGTGGTTTTGCTCACATCTAATCACATAACAATAAAATATATTTTTATGCATAATGTTCTGTGATATTGCAAGAGATAAGAACACAATAAATAATCAATACAAATTCTGAACAAAACGTGTACATTGCCCTGTGTGGTGTATTTCAATCTCAGAATGAGGTTCATAATGTGTGGGGTATGAGGTTTATTATTGGGGAGTATGGTTTCTATATAAATGTTATGTATCAATGAGTAGTTAGGTTTTGTTAACCTTTCTCTGCTCAAAATGACCCCGTTGAAAGTATGTATACGCCATATATGTAGCTTGTTACCATGGCAACATACATGTATACACTTAGCGTCGATTCAGTACTTTAACGAAATGATTAATCTTATTAGATGTCCGTGTTCTGTGAAATCTAACGGAATTCCAAGTGATATAGATAAGGACCTTGCATCATATATAACTCCAATGGCTAATGATGTCACAATGACGATAATAGCGCTAAGATATCACACCCAATATGTGACCAAACACAATATAGAGATGGCCTACTTCCTGAGTACTGCTTCCAAAGAGCTACATTTAAAAAAAAATGTACGGGTTGTCTGAATCATAAATTTGAACAATATTAATCAGAACTAGATTTCAAATCCCCGGCGGGAATTCTGGATATTTTGGTCGACATTTTGGCAGTTATTTTCAGACCAAGTGACAATTTTGGTTTCATTGAGTTGAAATATTCATAAGTAATGGTATGCCTCACTTAGTTTGCACAGTTCTGTCCATTTCTTGTTAAAATATGACGAGAATAATAACGGTGATTTTTGGTGAAATTTCATACCGAGTTCTGTAAAATCTAATTTTTGAGGGATCGGTTCCATACAGCAGAAACTGATCTAGAAGATATTAGTGAAAAAACTACAAACTTTCCACTTCTGGTTGCCATTTTGATGGCCATCTTGGGCTGGATTTCAAATTTTACCCTAAAATATGGGATTATTATTATTACTCTATATTCCAAATTTTAGATAGCATATTTCATGGTAAGATTACTTGTGACATTTAATAAATTATATAATCACGAAACGGTCTTTAAATTTGGAAAACCCCTTAAAAGAGGGGTTAAAGTGAAATTTCAGCATGGCTCCACATCTAATATAAAATAGTATGTGAATATGTACATTTGTGCAAAGTGTCATGCTTTAGTCACAAAGTGAACAATTGCCTTGAAAATTGGACTTAATCTACTTCACTGTATTGTTTATCCTATCATATAATAAGTTTTAACCACCTCAGTCACAAATGTCTTGGGTAAACGATAAGAACTTGATTTTATACGCCCATTTTGTAAAAACGGAACGTCTTATGTTATTGGTCCGCCCGTATGTTCGCCTTTTTTCAAAAATGATAACTTAGTAAGTCTGATCTGAATAGAATAAAATTTGGTATGTCAGTTTACTAGCCCAAAATACAGGTCAAGTTTGAATTTACCACATGCATATTTTGCCACGCACAAGCGATGCTCTTGTTTGTAATTACTTTGAATGTGGCCGTGACCTACCAACCACATATGTTGAAATGTGCATGGACCCCAACTGGTTCTTTCATAAACCAGTGCAAACGTTGATGTAGTTGTTCAATTGTCCAATATAAGAATAATTTAAGGTAAAATCTCCAAATAACCATGATTGGCCATAGTTGCCACGGAAATTCTAATTTACCAAATTTGTCCCAATTGGAATTTCATAAATAAAAGATTTTCTAACACAGTAGACATTCAGCTATCCAGTGTACCGAAAGACGTCTGTGTTTCAATCAGTTTACACTAACTGACATGTTGCATGACAAGTTATGTTGTGATTTTTGACTCAACAATTGATTATATAAATACCCCAAGTTATTTCTGGTTGTACCTGAAATGTCGCCACAACAGCTATAGTTTCCAAATCAGATATCGATATCCATTTAAATGAACCGTCATATGTAGCCTGTATTCCGGAGTTTATAAACTAGTGCTGGTGATCGCTATTTATAACAAATCATAACCAGAACGATCGAAAATATGACTGCTAACTGATACAAATTCTGATTTTTAACAATGACCTTGTCTTTATGCGTGACCTCGATATTTCAACGTCAACATATATATGTGGATATGTGGGCCACTACAAGTATTTCCATAAAACAAAGTAAACTTTTGGGTAGTTATAAATTATTCACGATACTCATTATTTAATGTAAAATTTACAAATACCCGATTATTAGCCATCGTTGCCATGGAAACTATAATTTACCAAATTTGTCTCAGTTGTATTTTCCTAAATAAAAGATATTCTAACATAGTAAACATTCAGCTATCCGGTGTACCAAAAGACGTCTGAGTTGCAACCAGTTCACAATAACTGACATGTTGCATATGACAAGTTATGTTGTGATGTTTTGTCTCAAATATCACAAGTGTATGTGTCTTATTGTACATACAAATGTTGTCGCCACGTATTTCAAACTGCTATAGTTTCTAAAGCAGATATCGATATCCATTCAGATGAACCTTCCCACGGAGTCTGCATTCCGGAGTTTATAAAATAGAGTTGGTGATCGCTATTTGTGATAAATCATAACCAGGACGGTTGAAAATATGACTGCTAAATGATAAAAATCCTGATTTTTAGCAATGACCTTTATTAGTCGATTTTTTTTTACAAAACTCGACTTATAGTTTGAAGAGGGACGGTGGGCGGCGGACGGGTGGGCGGGCGGGCGGCGTGTTTTGCTTATAACTCAACCGTTTATTGACGGATTAAAAATGTTGGTGTGTGAGTACATATCCATGCACGTAAGCTGCAGACAAAAAATCGGGTTCGTCAGCACATTTATTACAGAGTTATGGCCCTTTGAATTTTCAGCTCGTTAGCGCGATAACTTCAACAAACGTTATCCGATTTGATTGAAATTTGGTATATAGGTGTCTCCCAAGAATATCTCGGTCGAGTGCGAAAACCGGCCAGGTCCGATAAAATTTGATAGAGTTATGGCCCTTAATTAGTCATTTTTCACGAATTTTCAGTTTGTTAGCGCGATAACTTCAATAAACGTTATCCGATTTGATCGAAATTTGGTATATAGGTGTCTCCCAAGAATATCTCGGACGAGTTCGAAAACCGGCCTGGTCCGATAAAATTTGATAGAGTTATGGCCCTTAATTAGTCATTTTTCACGAATTTTCAGCTCGTTAGCGCGATAACTTCAACAAACGTTATCCGATTTGATTGAAATTTGGTTTATAGGTGTCTCCTAAGAATATCTCGGTCAAGTTCGAAAACCGGCCAGGTCCGATAAAATTTCATAGAGTTATGGCCCTTAATTAGTCATTTTTTCCAAAATTTTCAGCTCGGTAGCGCGATAATTTAACATCATCCTATTTGATTGAAATTTTGATATATAGGTGTCTCCCAAGAATACCTCGGACGAGTTAGAAAACCGGCCCGGTCCGATAAAATTTGATAGAGTTATGGTCCTTAAGTAGTCATTTTGTACGAATTTTGAGCTCGTTAGCGCGATAACTTCAACAAACGTCATCCGATTCAACTAAAATTTGGTATATAAGTGTTTTCCAATAATATCCTAAACGAGTTCGAAAACCAGCCTGGCCCAATAAAATTTGATAGAGTTATGGCCCCTAATTAGTCATTTTTCGTGATTTTTTTAGCTCGTTAGCGCGATAACTTCAACAAACGTCCTCCGATTTGTTTAACATTTGGAATAGACATACTTGCCAAGAATATTTCGGACGAGTTCGAAAACCAGCCTGGCCCGATAAAATTTGATGGAGTTATGGCCCTTAATTAGTCATTTTTCGATTTTACCTATTAATTAGTCTACCGATACTGATGCACACCAATTGGCGGTAGCCACCGAGGTAAGCCACCGAAAACGAGACACAGCATCTCTGATGCCACCTCTTGTCAATGATCTTGATATTTCAAGGTCACCTTGGGTATATGTAAATATCGGCCATTACAAGTGTTTCTATAAACCAATGTAAACGTTTGGGTAGTTGTTAAATTAATGACGATAGGCATGGTGTGGTAAGGTAAAACATTCCAGACACTAGGTGCTTTTTTATTTTTCTGCCATCTGGGTACCCACCACTGCCCTCTGGGGACCCACCACATTCAAACTGCTTCAAATGACTATTTTACTAAGTTATCCTGATCTTATCCTATCTATGTTCTGAATCATGACCATAGAAGCATTCATACTTTTGATTTACCAATAAGGTTGTAAAGTTTCAAAGCAATTCTCCAATAAATGTGGGCTGTGGGTTATGCTGATGGATTCACATTTGAAATCCAAGATGGCTGCTGGCGGCCATGTTTATTTTGAACAGATTTCGGGGGGAAAAGGGAGGTTCCCATCTTGAGGTCCCCTCAAAGATCCATATGAAGTTTAGTGACGATTGGATGAGAAATGTGACCTGTAAGATGTGCTAAAGGATTTAGTCATATAAAGAGTAAAATCCAAGATGGCCGCTGGCAGCCATGTTTTTTAAAAACATAATTCGGGAAAATATGGTAGGCACCCATTGAGAGGTCACACTGAGGATTCATATGAAGTTTGGTGATGATTGGATGATGGATAAATTAAATATCTGTATGGGTATGCTAAAGGATTTAGTGATGCAAAGAGTAAAATACAAGATCGCTACCGGTGGCCATGTTTTTCATCAAAAATCGTTCAAATTTGACAGCTCTCATCTAGAGGTAATCCTAGACCCATGTACCGAATAACGTTGAAATCGGTTAAAGTTTGTTTTAACACCTTTATGTTTTATTTTATTATGGTTTTTTGAATAGTCTATTTTATTTGTAGAGTTTACATTTATTTTAATAATCTATTATTGTGTTATATTTACATTTATATCAGGTTGATTAAATGATTTTTAATAGAACTATTTAAACCTGAGCCGTTCCATGTCAATGTGCATTGGTAGATCATTGATGAAAACTTTAGCAAGCTGACCTTTTTATTACCCATGGTGTCATCCCTCGTTATTAACTGATGGTGAACTCAAACACCCCCCCCCCCCTACCAAGAGTTTAGTGCATACATATTACATAATAGAAGCATTCTTAAAACCTTTTGTTGCATTATTTTGAAGAAAAATTACAACAGAATTTTTTTTACGGAAGCAGGAAAAATTGTGTTAGCCGGGCTGTTGAATCCCCAACCCACCCGCCTAGTGTTCGGAAAAAAATTGCAGACCCCCCCCCCCCCCCTGCGATAGGCACAATTTAATATAAAATTTCCAAATACCAGATTAATAGCCATCGTTGCCATGGATTTGTCCCAAATGGATTTTCCTTAAAAAATGATATGCTAATGAAGTACATATTCAGCTATCCAGTAAACTAAAAGGCATTTGTGTTGCAATTAGTTCCGGGTTGTACACATTTTTCGGCTAGATCGCCTGTACTAGTAAATTTCAGTAAAAGGACTCGTGCACATATATAACATATCCATGGCCATACAAATGTTATTAGGGGTTACTGGGGGCCTGCTACCCCGGTGGGCCTATATAGCCTCAATTGAAGAAAAACTTATTTCCAAATGCATATCAGCAACCCTGCCACATGAATGTGTGTCTCCACCCGGAGCTCTAGTATATTTGAATAAAGGGACAAGTCCTGCACAGACATGTTCAATTTCCGTGGTCATAAAAAGTGGAATTATTGTGCATTGGGGGCTTACTTCCTTCATATGGTGTACCTATTGACTTAAATTTGGGTAAAAACCCCTATTTTCATATCATCAGCATTCCTGTCCCACGAATGTGTGTCTCCCCTCCCGGAGCTCTAGTAAATTTCAGTGAAAGGACTTCTTCTGGACAGATATATAGTATGTCCATGGCCATACAAAGGGGATTGGGGGTTACTGGGAGCCTGCTTCCCTCATAGTGGGCCTATATAGAATCGAAAATTTAAGAAAAAACTTATTCCAAATGTATATCAGCATCCCTGCCCCATGAATGTGTGTCTCCAACCAGAGCTCTAGCAAATTTCGGTAAAGGAACATTTTCTGCACAGATATATTGCATGTCCATAGCCATACAAAGGGAATTATGGGTTACTGGGGGCCTGCTTCCCTCATATGGTGGACCTATGTATATAGCCTCGAAAATTGAAGAAAAAAACCTATTTCCAAATGCATATCAGCATCCCTGCCCGATGAATGTGTGTCTCTAGTGTATTTGAATAAAGGGACATCTCCTGAACATATATATATACCATCTCCATCGTCATAAAAAAGGGAATAAGGGGTTCCTGGGGGCTTGCTTATCTCATGTGGTGTACTTATTGACTCAAAATTGGGTAAAGACCCCTATTTTCATATCATCAGCATCCCTGTCCCATGAATCTCCACATCGGAGCTCTAGTACATTTCAGTAAAGGGACATCTCCTGCACTGATTCATAGCATGTCCCTCTGCTCGGGGTAAAAACCATTTGACGTGAGGGTCTTGTAGGCAATCAGCCAATGGTCCCGAGCCCAAATCCTGCACCCCTTCCACGGACATATTGAGAGTTAGTGCGACAACAACGAACTAGTTTCTGACACCCAATTCGCGATCCAAAAACGTATTCGCATTCCAGAAACCTATTCAAAATCCGCCCCTATCGGTGCCTCCCCGGGGGTCATATAAGTGATTTGAAGTTAGGATATATAGGGTAGATATAATCTGCGGATCGACCGGAACCCAAATTGTCCACACCCTCCCACGGACATATTAAGAGTTAATGCGACAACAACGAACCGGTTTCTGACGCCCAATTCGCGTTCTAGAAACCTATTCGAAATACGCCCCTACCGGTGGCCCCCGGGGGTCATAAGTTATTTGATGTAGGGGTCGGTTAGATAATCTGCGGATCGACCGAAACCCAAATTGTCCACCCCTCCCATGGATAGATTGGGAGTTACTGCGACAACAACGAACTGGGGCGCAGCTCTGACCGATATCGTAAGGCTAGACATCTCCCCGTCCGTCACAGTATGCTTTATTTTATCAATCCCGCCACCTCCCCGTCTACCGTAATGATATATTCCAATGTTATGTTTACGTTTTGAACTGGGTACTGGGTAATGGTTTCTAACTTCACACACCTCTTCAACTATAGACCGTTAATCTACGTTTAAACCCGATTGAAGCTCGTAGGTTGAGCATTAAAAGTATTAAAATGTTCATTTTGAAAGTCGATATCTGGTCATCAAAATATCCTGTTATACATTAATGGGGACATATGGGACCGATCTATTTCTTTGCTTGTATAACAACGAATAAATTATGGGGGGGGGGAGTTGGTATCAAATCGGACAGGGCATCTTTAATTTAGTTAAGATACGAATGCAGTTTATATTATTGCGCCCTATACTTTGGGTGTTTACTACGATGCTGATGTGGCCGTGTCAATCGGGCGATGGGGATATCTGGCAGGACAACACATTTCGGGTTTCACGCGATGCGAGTTATTTTAGGAAATTGTAGTAAGGCTGATCTGGCCGTGTCAATGGAGCTATAGCGATGGGGATATCTCGCATGACAACACATTTCGGGTTTTCGCGGATGTATCTTCGCGGATGTCTCATTGTTGCAGTATGTAACTTTTATGACCGCGTTAATTGCTTTCGATGTTTAGGTATGAAAAATGGCTGGGCCACTCTTGATGATTTTATTGCGGGAACACAATGCATAATATAACAGCAAACTTTGCTGATGATGTATGTCTCAGTTGGAATGTAGAATAATGGTCGTATTGCGAAGTATCGGGCGTGTATTTAATCCGATTAGTAGATTTTTGGTCCGCATTTATAGGCTTTCTGGTGTGGTGAATGAGAAACCTGCAGTAATAAGCCGTATACTTTTTATAATAATTTGAAGGACTAGTTGTTTTAACGGAATTCTGAGGTGGTGCATTCATGAAACCACTATATTTTATATTATAATTTATATATATATGCCTAATAATATGATATTGAGGGCGTTACTACTTATGACTATGGATTTATTGTTGAGGAATTTGGCGCTGTGGTCGTTGAGGTCACATTGCACTAAATGTGCCCCAACGACCACAGCGCCGTATCCCATCAATAAAACACACATCGATGGACTACATTCATTTCTTATATTTATATAGCTTGTTGATGATTTATTCCCATATAAATTCTTAATGTATTCTTATTTATTTTCACAAAATCTGCCGAGAATTTGATACAAGCCCACCAGCACTGCAAGTCAGCACACTGAGATTGTAAGCACTTAGCAACGATCGCGTGATATATATAAACAACTGGCAGCGGACGCAATTCAGCTGCACTGTGTACAAGCGCGCCCAATTATTCTGCCGCCCGCTTTTAGTGATTATGTCAACAATTTATGACGTCGTGTTGATGTCTGTTTTATTGTTATATGAAACGGGTGACCCAATTGGCCGTTGACCAATCACCGAACACGATTTAGTGTAACACAGACGAGCTGTGTAAATATGTATTACATGTTTCAGACCACCCTGGAATCAGACGCAGGAGAGATCTACACGTTCATATGGGATGACTGGGTTAACAACGGGAATCCAGTAGAGTTGACATGAACACATGCACTGTGCACAACACAAGGATCCACTCCAGATTAAATGGTCATACAAATGTTATGTGATGTCGGTGGGTCCTGCTGAACTGCTATACATGTAATCTTGTGGGGCAAAAATATGATATATAGTCAATTTCCAAATTCGGGTTAACTTATTACATTCTCTCCGCACAAAAATGTCATGGTCATGCACTGTTCCAAGATATAAAAAAAAACATAATACTCTGTAAAGTATTTTTAAAGGTTTTCAGACCAAGCTCCGTGAAAACATTTGTTTTATTCTGAACTGACCATACCCAGCATCATTACCGCCACATGACATTCTGAAATATCCACTCCAACAAAACAGGATATTATTAACTTATTAACTCACCTTTTATATGATTGGACTGTTCATCCCATACGTGTTACCATTAACACTTCATCTTATCATAATCATGTTCGTCGTCGTTTTATATATTTTTTCCATCTATTCACCATGGTCTATCATGTTTTTCATGTATGATACACTCCAATCACGTGGTCGTTTCTCTGATCGACAAAAATAACTGTATCTCTCTTACATTATGTTAGCAAATTGCCAGCTTTCTCTCACTCCAGGACTTATGCTATTTCAGTTTCTGACCGGTTTAGGGCTGTATCGCTGTGATCTCATCCATAGTATTTTATGGGAATCTCAGCATTGCATCACTGTGCCGCTATAAATATAAAAACAGGCCGAAAATAGATTAATATCGAAAAAGTTAATTTTATAAAATTCCCAAGGGTGGCACATCAAACTACAACTTGTCATTTTAGTCATAACAATGCTGCTTCTATGTTCGGGATACGTCCATAGTAACGGGACCAAGTTAACAAACTGGCATATGAGGGGAAATTACTGTCTTTCAATACAATATCCGCTGTATTAGAAATAAGATACAGCAAATAGTTGAAACTATAAACAAATAGGACATTGTCTGAATGTTGAACTGCTATACATGTAATCTTGGTGGGGCAAAACATATGCTGTATAGTCAGTTTCCAAATTATGGGTAACTGATTACATTAACTCTGCACAAAATGTCATGGTCATGCACTGTTCCAAGACACAAGAAAACATAATACTCTGTAAAGTATTTTAAAAGGTTTTCAGACCAAGCTCCACGAATATTTTTTATTCTGAACTGACCCATTACAGCATCAGTACCACCACATGGCATTCTGAAATATCCACTCCAACAAAAAAGATGTTTTATTAACTCACCTTTTACATGATTGAACTCTTCACCCCATATGTGTTACCATTAACACTTCATCTTATCACAATCATGTTACCATTTAACACTTCATCTTATCACAATCATGTTCGTCGTCGTTTTATAAATGATTTTGTGTATATATTGTTTCCATCTATTCACCATTGTCTATCATGTTTTTTCATGTATGATACACTCCAATCGCGTCATCGTTTCTCTGCCGCACAACAATAACTGTATATGTCTTACATTATGTTAGCAAATTTCCAGCTTTCTCTCACTCCAAGACTTCGGTTATTTCAGTTTCTGACCGGTTTAGGGCTGTATCGCTGTGATCTCATCCATAGTATTTGATGGGAATCTCAGCATCGCAGCACCGTGCCGGGACTGGAATCTTTAATAACATAAAATATAAAAACAGGCCGAAAATTGATTTATATCGAAATAGTAATTTTTATAAAATTCCCAAGGGTGGCAACCTCAGACTACCACTTGTCATTGTAGTCATTACAATGCTGCTTCTAAGTTCGGGATACATCCATAGTAACGGGACCAAGTTAACAAACTGGCATATCAGGGGAAATTACTGTCTTTCAATACAATATCCGCTGAACTGCTATACATGTCATCTTGGTGGGGCAAACAATATGCTGTATAGTCAATTTTCAAATTCTGAGTGACTGATTACATTCTCTCTGCACAAAAATGTCATGGCGATGCACTGTTCCAAGACATAAGAAAACATGATACTCTGTAAAGTATTTAAAAGGTTTCCAAACCAAGCTCCACGAAAAAATAATATTCTGAACTGACCATACCTAGCATCAGTACCACCACATGGCATTCTGAAATATCCACTCCAACAAAAAAAGGATATTTTTTAAACTCTCATTTGACATGATTGAGCTCTTCATCCCATACATGTTACCATTAACACTTCATCTTATCATAATCATGTTCGTCGTCGTTTTATATATTGTTTCATCTATTCACCATTGTCTATCGTGTTTGTTTCATGTTTGATACACTATTAATTGGCAAGAATGAACCCCATCCCCTCGTGATTTTTGGCAAACGATAAATTATTTGCTGAACAAATATAAATCCACATGTATCCAAACATTATACAACCAACACGGAGATGCTACTATCGACGGAAAACCCTATGTGACAGACGATCTCGAGAATGTGAAGAGTTTGAATGAGTTTTCTTCAAAGATACGGGCGGCGTTGGCGGTGGGTATGCTGTTAAAATATTCACCTCCGTCAAAAACCGTCACAAACAGAAGAATAGTAAAATATAGACAGACTTTGTTCTTATACCAATCAGAAATATGGCATAAACAGTATGTTGTCAAATGTTTTTCATTTGTTATGTAAACAAAAGCAAAAAACGTTACAGAACCTGGCTTTTGTTTAGATCCGGATATGGTAAACATAAAGATCGTTATTTGTTACTGTTTTCCTGATATGGAAATAATAGCGAGAGTTTATAGCATCTGTGTGTGATTAACCAATAGAATTGCGCTGTGTTATGTAAACAGAAGCAAAACTTCTGTAACTCGAGCAGGCTCTTGTTTACGTACACCATCGTACGTATTGATGACAATATACTATTTCAGCTACGTACACCATCGTACGTATTGATGACAATATACTATTTCAGCGCTTGTTATGTTTGGCATATGAACAAAACTATATATATTTTAATATTCCTTCTGTTGATGGCGATTTGAACAAATGTGTATATTTCTGCAACGAACGCAGCCAGTGCCTTTAAATTCAACTATCGATGATCATGGTCACGATATACCAACTGTTTCCAGTAGATTATCCAAATCGCTCTCCAATGTTACATTCACCCGAGATAAGATAATTACTGCAATTAAATCATTCAAAGATAACAAAGTCCATGGATTTGATGGCTAAGCCCAAAACTGATCAACACTACTGCTGATTCGATTGCTGTTTCCTTAGAAATTATTCTGCAAAACGACCAGGATACGATTATATATGTCTGATTTATCCGTACTATACGTCTCGTCTTGAAAATATACTTTTAAATTTACTTTGAAAAAAAAAAACATAAAAGTAAAACCACCATACCCCAGAATTTACTAAAACCTAGTCTTGTGGGTTCTATTATTTGGTCGACTGTTTTCGCCCAGTATTGATGTTGTTTCTTCGCGTATATGGGGTGTTTCTTTGAATTGGGGGAGGCGTTTATGCTCGGGGGTTTGTCACTAAATATCCATGTGCAGTACATATATGAGAGTCTCAGTGGAATTCGGGTTGGGGATGTCGCTACTTATCGGATAACTTCTAACAAATATTCCAGTGCGATGGGTGATTTCCTGTTATATAGGTTTGTTTGCGATTCGCTCGTTTGGAGATCGCTTTGGCGACAGAAATCATGGAATGATCGGACTGATCCGTTTGACAAGTTCGGCACGAACCTCGTTGGAACTGATTCCTTATTCACAAAAATGTCTCTTTATGTGGCGCGCCCAAATACCCACTAGAAACACCCACAGACCTCACCCCAGGGAGGGTATCAACCTGAGGGGGTGAAATGGAGAATGGACTATTTTCGACTTTGAAATCCGGGGGGTTACCACCCTGATGGGTGAACACAGGATATGGACCATTTTCGAGACCGGTAAGGATTTCGGCCAATTTGAGGGCATGGGTGGTGGCCAGCTTCAAATAACCCATAGAAACAGCCCACCCTCCCCCCGGTGGGGGGGGGATCACCCCAGGGGTCAAAATGAGATATGGACCGTTTTCGAGAACGGAAAGGATTTCGGCCAATTTGATGGCAGGAGTGGGTGTCCCGCTCCAAATACCACTTCGAAACACCCCACCCTCATACCTGGGGTATTTTGAAATACACTCATACCCACCCCTCACCCCTGGTGGTGCCACCCGAGCGGTTGAAAATGGGGTATGGATCCCGGTGTGATGGGTTGGGATGTTACTATGGGACATTTCGGGCGGGCCAACAACCGTTCTCGAAAATGGTATATACCCCATTTCACCCCCCCCCCCCGGTGGTGCCCACGGGGTGAGGGTGTTTCTATGGTGTATTAGGGCGGGCCACACACCATGCCGTATAAATGACCGAAAGAAACATTTTTGCAAATAAGGAATCAAATTGTCCTGGATATTTGTTTGTTGAAAGGAAGTTTCGGACTTTGATATTTTTTCCCCAGAAATCTGTTTCGAGTTTACTGTACCAATTTCTAATTTTAATCCGGTTCGACATTCAAATTGAAATTCAAAGCCATCAATCAAATAATTTATCGACGCTGAGCGTTCAGCCTGTTCGCTTGAATATAGGTTTATATTGAACGTATTTCAAAACCCAAAATATGCTCATATAGGCATTATTCAAATCTGAATTACGCTCTATATGAACGTAAATGGGGCACGATAACAGTCGTATATGAGCGTATCTATATTACAAATACCCCATATGAAATACGCCCATTTTGGCATTATTTAATCAAATGTTTTTCATCCACACGAACTGCCAGGCTCACGCTCTTTGTATAATGTGGATTCACTGCGGCTCGCGCCATACAACGGAATGACGGTTATACGCTCATTGTGGACTTATTTCATTACACCACAAGGTGGTGTAAGTTGTTTTACAGTTTTTCATATCGCCTGTATCATTGTATCACGGTGGGGGAAATTATATTGTGTACCCTGGCTCAATCGTACCCATATGCTCCGTTGGTTCAGAGTGCCGGGATGAAGATAATTAATCGAATGCGTTAACTATGAGATACCCCTGTCTGGAGTTTGGTTAACCGCTTCGCCTATGGCTTTGAAAAGCAGACGAAATTCATAAACGATGTGATGTGTACATCTGTTAGAAATTTCGTCGGCTTTTCAAAGAGACCTGTAGGCTATTGGCCATGCGTTTGTCACAAGACAACAGACATGTGCATGCATGCGTGCATGCATAATTCGTGTTTTATTGATAGTAATGATGAAAGAGTAACGACTTGTATTAATCGAATAATAAAAATGAAGTTAGTTTGCCGTATCGTAATCAGGATGGACTTTATTTTACCTACGGACTGTCCATTCTTGAAAGTGCAGCCTACTCGTATAGTAAAACTGGGAACTATGCTTGATTCATATCAAGGCGACGTCCAGTCGCGGGATGTTGGCCAGTTTCTGTGCCGATGCCACGGGCGTACACTGGCGATGGCGGGGTTGTTGACGGAAGTGTCAGGCGTGCAAATGTAGAGTGACATATTAGCATTAACTTTTACTATTATGAAAATAAATTGAGTTCGTGTGTCTGTCAGGCAAAACGCGACAAAACGATAATAATGTTTATAACTTTTGCTATAAATTATATATGCGATCAAACGGACGGGCATGCAGATCGGCAGATGTTTTAAAAATTTATCTTTTTTTTTTTAATTTGGGAATAGATTTTTAAAACTTGTTTTGCTTTATTCTATTTTATGGATGTTAGTTTTGAAGACTATTATAATATTTAAGGAAGGGGCAGTCCTATCAACACATTTGGTATTTTGAAAAAATAGTGATTTTGAAGCCATTTTCACGAAGCTTGGTATTATTTCTTTAAAATGGGGAATGTGACCCTAAAAATAATATAATAAAAAAATCCCAGACCCCTGTGTCTTATATATATGTACTTTTAGTATTATGACCAATTTGTGCCAGGGGCCGGTGGTTGTACTATTCATGTGTGTTTCCGAATAAGTTGATCGAATAAATAGGATTATCATTATTTGTGGCTGAGACATGGGAAGCTACATAATTTTATATGTAATTGCCACAGGTGTAATATGTTCTTGTCCAATGGGGGATTGCATTATGGGTAATTAGGTAGTGTCGTAACTGACTCAATCGTACGGATAGAGTCACGTGCATTACTTTCCTTTGAAATTTCAACACGCGTCTCAGTCATTACATACACCACAGCAGAGTCATGTGTTGGGTTCTCTTCGCTTTCACATTTGGAATCGCCGCCATTACTTTCGTTTGCAATTTCATCACGCGCTTCAGTCAATGCATATCCCAAGAGATTATGTCCTTTCTGTCCAATTTAGTAGACTAGTAATTGGGTCGATGTAAAAGTAAAAATGGGTCGCTTTAAAAGCTGCAGTCTTACCCCGCTGAATAAAATAGTCCGACACAGATTAGCACATGTGCTGATATTGATATTACCACACCCTTTGGAAAGCATGCGATCGTGTGGTAATCAAAGATGGATTTCGACTAAATTTGACAGAGGTACTTGTGTCCGGGGAGTGTTTTGGACGGGTAAAATCGTGACCCCGATCTCACCTTGACAATTGACAAGGTCAAATTGGGTAAAACGGACGGATTTCGACGAAATTTGATACATATATGGCTACTTTTATCCGGGGAGTATTTTGGACGGGTCAAATCGTTACCCCGGCGTGACCTTGACCTTCAATATGGCCAATCCAAGGTCAAATCAGGTAAGACGGATTGATTTCGACGAAATTTGATACATGGGGGTACTTTTGTCAGGGGGTGTTTTGGACGGGTCAAATCGTGATCCCGACCTGACCTTGACCTTCGAAATGGTCAATTCAAGGTCAAATAGGGTAAAACGGACTGATTTCGACGAAATTTGATACCTAGGGGTAATTTTCTCCGGGGGTGTTTTGGACGGGTCAAATCGTGACCCCGACCTGACCTTGACCTTCGAAATGGTCAATTCAAGGTCAAATAGGGTAAAACGGACTGATTTCGACGAAATTTGATACCTAGGGGTAATTTTCTCCGGGGGGTGTTTTGGACGGGTCAAATCATGACCCCGACCTGACCTTGAATTTCAAAATAGTCAATTCAAGGTCAAATCGCGCCTTTCGCCGGAAATCAGATTGGAAACAGCCCGGACGAAGTCGGGCCCACCAGCTAGTGTATTAAAAAAGACAGCTTGAAGAATGTAATGTATAACACGAGAAACGGGGAAAACTTTATATATGGAAGTATCCAAATTTCCCACATGGGATTTGAAAGCTAGTTTATATCATATTATTATAATTTATATTTATGGCTAATCATATGATCTTGGTGGCGTTACCATTTCTGACTGTGGTTTTCTTGTAATAGACTGTTTTCGTGCCCCATTTACGTTCATATAGAGCGTAATTCAGATACAAATAACTCCAAAATGGGCTTATTTGGGTCTATGAAATACGTTCAATATGAACCTATTTGCATGAGGACAAGTTGGAGCGTTAGTACGTTGGGTTCTCTTTTGGAATGTATCAGCAATACAAAGTTTCAGCTCGCTACCAGCGGCCATAAACAGTGCCACTTCCCTTCAGCATCACCCCTCACTTAAAAACGCCAGTGGTGTCTCAGAAAAAAAGTATACGAATTCACGATTGACCCAGAATTCGAGATGGGGAGCACGAATTAGGCCACAACAAAACACTTTATGCTCATCAATCGGTCATAACTATCTAAACTTCAATCGCATTCTCACATATTTATTACATGTCATTCCGCAGATCACATTATTATTTCGGTCATTATTCAACAATTTTCATCCAATGTTGTTATTATGTCCATTACGCCGGACTTCCGGTTTGCTTTTGCGCGCTGTTGCTAAGACGCCTCATCAATGGTAGCCATGCACCGGGTTTGGATTTCGGGTTGGTTTTTTATTGGGTCGCTTTTCGGGTTTGGTTTTGCGATGCATCGTGGCAAAGGGTTGCTTTTGTATAAAAGCAAAGACAACCCGATTTCGTGACCGGTCAGTTACCAACGGTCGGAGAGTTAAATTGATAATTTACGGAGAGAGATAAATAGAGAATTACATCGCAAACTAACCGTTAAACCAAACATAAGTGCCGGATTCGTCATCTCAGGGTTAAACCTGGTATACGTGAACCTCTAGGTTTAAACCACCGTGAGTCAGCAAAATCAGTGGTTTAAACCTGATACCGCAGGTCTAAGTGACGCATTCGTCATCTCTGGTTTAAACCTGGTCCAGCCAGACCAGTGGTTTAGCAATAGTGGCTCTGTATCGTCGAGAGAATTAAACGTATTTTCCTAATGGGGACCGCTTCGTTTTATTGATTGCGAAAATCAATAATTACGACAGCGGTCATATTTTGATTGGAAAATTATAATCGAGAAGCAGTCACACATATAAAGCGTATGGGGATAAGTTTTTGTCAATTTAAAAATAGTTTTTGCGTTTGATAAACCGGCAACTAAACCATCTAATTAGACGGTCCAGCTAAACCAGCTTTATCGAGGCTAAACTTGAGATGACGAATCCGTCTTTTCTTTACCGCGATTTAGAATTGTCAAACAATCAGTCAAAGGGTGGAGCTGTAAATAATCTCGAGTGAGGGCGTGTCCAAGTGGCGACTGCCGACTGGTGTTATGTCACAGTTGATTCATTCGCACGCGAGCTTTGCTCAGATATGGACATGTTCCTAAATATATGATTTTTACAACTATCTTGTGGTTTGGTTTTTGTTTTGTTTTGTTTTTGTTTGGCTTGTGGCAATCACAAATACTGGTGTTTTCTACGAATTCATTTGAAGGGTTCAACGTTTTAATTTTGATACCAAAACGACGCTACTGCATGACCAGATATGCTATACTCATAGTTTGCAATCCTAAACTTATATTGCTATATGAGTCAAATTTGATAACTTATTTTGATGGAGATCATGCCACAAAGCTCTACTCTGGCTACGGCCATACATTCCCATAATATTCTACCAGTTCAAAACCTGCCAACCTTTTTGTTTTTCTGCATGACGGGAAATTTGTGACATTGAACAAAACATCAACGCATGTAATATATTTCTTTATTAAAAGCCATCCCTCTGCATGGTTGCCCACTTCCAACAGTTCAGATGCCGCTTATGGTGTGCGCTCATAAGCAAATTGCCTTTACTTGACTGGCCTCTTGGTCCAGGATTGACTTGATTATGGAGACTTTATTCAGCGCCAGAGGGACTTTGCGCACATTTTGATCAATTGAACATTTTAATTTTAAAACAAAATTAACTGAATTCAATACAAACAAATGTTAATTTAAATTTTGTTTCTTTTTAGATTCACCTCCTTCCTTACTCAATTTAACACAATTTGTTTCCTTTTTTTTAAATTATATTTTTTCTTATTTTTAAATCAATTTTTAAAAACCTAACGTCTTTGTACCCGAATCACCACACCTAATTTAATTGAAATCGTCCTGGGGTATTGGAGAACAGTTGCGAACAGACAAACGGACATACGGATAGACAGCTACTATATCCTTTAATATATACAGATATACATGTAAATACACCAACTTTTGTCGTTGTGGGTGAAACATCTGGCAGAAATCTATCACAAACAAATTGATGAACAGAGCGTGAAACTCGTGTTGAGAGACATGCCCTTTGTTAAATTGATTTAAACACAGAATGAGATCGGATTAATAGTCAATGAGCGATACTTGATTATAAATGAATAATTCCATTGAGCGTGCACGCGGTCACGATAATTTATGACTTTTCAATAATCATTATATCGGCCTATCTTTTGGTCCGATTGGTAAGAGAGTAGTTTGATTGCATAATCATATCACCGTATCGAGTTGTCAATTAGCTGGCAACTGAACGACAAAAACGCCCCCTTAGACCCGGTTTGGCTGAACCACCAATGTAGGTTAAAACCAGGTTTAAATTCGGAGGTTTAAACCGGATATGACGAATCCGGCCAAGGTAACCAGAAAACCAAGGAGACAGAAATGCATCTGAATGCAGAAATATATACAGTTATATATGTGGTTTACCAATAGCAGATCCAGAAATTGTAGGATTCAACCCAGCGCATGGCCATTTCAGTAGTCCATTATTAGTTAAATTTGAATACAAATTATTTAACTAGCATGGTACGCACATGACAGCTTTTCGTGTTCACCGCTGTAGGTTCACACGTGAGTAAAACTGAATTCCTTGAATTTCATTGGCTGACCTCGTTTTCCATTATTTCGCTAGAATTTTGATCTTTCTTTATGTACCACTTTTGAATTAATCTTGACGAGATAAAGACGAAAATATTTTTTCTACCCACCCTCCAAACCATGTAGCATAAATATTTAAATTATAAAAAAAACTTTACGTGGCCTTGTATACAATTGTAACAAATTTAACTAAATGATGTTATTGTTTGTGTAGCATGTTCCTGTGGTATAGTATAGTACATGTTTGTATAGCTTGCTTTTTGCATGTGTTTATATAGCATGTTTATTGCATATGTTAAGCATGTTCATTTGTATTCAACAGCATGTCTAATTTAATTTAATTGCCTCGCCTTTATTAGTTCGTTTGGCTGTTATCAATAAATCAATATACATTTTAATTATCTTTATTTTGAATCCCTAATTGATCATAATAAGCTCAGATTAATTTGACACAGAACGGATTCAAGAAGTTTGACTGGATCGGCCCCATACATGTGCATTGTGGAAAAACACACCTCCTAGATGGTATTTGATATTTCAGATATTGTTAAGCGGACCTGATAATTATCGAAATATGTATATAGGCGAAATAATTTTTAAGATATAATACCATTACGTCATAAAATCGCCACAATCAGCTGGGATTCGATGAATTGGGTCATCATGAGATCCGTTATTAACGTTGACTATTCTAATTTGTTGGTGTTTTGCCTATATTATGGCAAAACACACCCCTAGATGGTATTTGATATGGCAGATATTGTTAATATAGACTGAGATAATATAATTACGTCATAAATCTCTGTGTCAGTATACGCCGTGTGATTCAGAATTTGACTCTCAGCATAAATCCCCAAAACTTATTAATATCATAACAATGTGTTTACACACTTACTTCCCATGGTTCAATGTGAAGTACGCCCAAGAACAATCTGGTTTGGCCTTCACTGTGACAAAGTTAGCAACGTGAATTTTGTTACTTATTTCTTATTCCTTTTTCGGAAAATGTCGGAAAGTGTGGCAAATGGCCCCAAATTCGTAAGTGGCCAGGTGGGCGGAACATTTTGGGCGGAAAAGTTTTTGGGTCGAGTTCGTTAAAGTGGTCCGAAAAAGTGTCCAACCTGTGCTCGGTCCGGTTTTTTGGGAAAAATGTGGCAAATGACCATGGTAACATACTTAGTAAAAAATAACAAAAAGTTGGGCCGAAAACAATTTGGGTCGAAAAGTCCGAAATGTCTCGAAATTAGGCAAAGTCTAAAAAATGAAGGGAAAATGGCCTCAATGGGTCCAAATTCTCAGGTGGCCAGCTGGGCGGAACATTTTGGGCCGAAAACATTTTGGGTCAGTTCGTAAAAGTGGTCAGAAAATGTGTCCAATCTGTGCTCGGTCCGATTTTTTGGGGAAAATGTGGCAAATGACCACGGGAACAAAGTCTAAAAAATTAGGGGAAAATGGCTCCAATGGGTCCATATTCTCAAGTGGCCAGCTGGGCGGAACAATTTGGACCCATTGGGGCCATTTTCCCTTCATTTTTTAGACTTTGCCTAATTTCGATGCATTTCGGACTTTTCGACCCAAATTGTTTCGGCCTAAATGTTTCTTATTTTTTACTAAGTATGTTCCCGTGGTCATTTGCCACATTTTCCCAAAAAATCGGACCGAGCACAGGTTGGACACTTTTTCGGACCACTTTTACGAACTCGACCCAAAAAGGTTTCGGCCCAAAATGTTCCGCCCAGCTGGCCACTTGAGAATTTGGACCCATTGGGCCATTTTCCCTTCATTTTTTAGACTTTGCCTAATTTCGAGGCATTTGGGACGTTTCTACCCAAATATTTTTCAGCCCAAATTTTTTTTATTTTTTACTTTGTATGTTCCCGTGGTCATTTGCCACATTTCCCCCCAAAAATCGGACCGAGCACAGGCTCGACACTTTTTCGGACCACTTTTACTCGACCCAAAATCTTTTCGACCCAAAATTGTCCGCCCAGCTGGCCACTTGAGAATTTGGCGTCATTTGCCACATTTTCCAAAAAAAATCGGACCAGGCACAGGTTGGACACTTTTTCGGACCACTTTTACGAACTCGACCCAAAAAATGTTCGGCCCAAAATGTTCCGCCCACCTGGCCACTTGCGAATTTGGGGCCATTTGCCACACTTTCCGACATTTTGCGAAAAAGGAATAAGGAATAAGTAACAAAATTCACGTTGCTGACAATGTTTCATCTAACGAAATCTATTTTGTGGAAAACCAAAAAGGACTTTCCCAACAATACCTTTCTTTTTTTTAGCGTCTCTATCCCATAAGTTATAATGTGTATATTCAGTTTGAGCATTCTGCATTGTTCTGTCGAACTCTTGGCTACGAGTGGGACGGAAATTCGAACATCGGGAAGTTGATGAATATTGTTCCCCGTTTCCCATGATTCATACCTAAATTGAAGATCGCAGAGGAATGAGCGAATCGACAGTTGTGTGAGCGTGTATTTTGTCCTGTATATAAACTGTTTCATCACTAGCAGGAAGAGGTTACTTATTGACTTTCTATATTCGTGATCTATACCGATAATAATACTCTTCTTTGTTAGATCAATGGGAAACTGGTTGTTTCCTGTCCATATTTCAATTTCCTTTATAAAGGTTTGTACATGGGGACAGTACCAACAAATATGAGAAATGGTTTCCTGTACATTTTGACATCGATTGCAGAAATCGTCGACTCGAAGGTTAGCCACCTTCAGAAATTTATTAGTACCGATAATTCGCGTGTTTATTCTGAATTGGAGCTACTGTAATTTCGTATCGGTTGTCGTTTTAAAGGGCATGCTCAAATATTCTTCCCAATTTTCGATATTCTCGGAAATTTTGGATTCCCATTTTTGACATGAATTTGGCATAATTTTCCCACTTTCTAGAACTTTGTAAAATAACTTCCGCCCTTTTTGTCAATGAGTATCGCAGTAAGACATTTAGCTAGGTATGGGCAGGGTATACGGATTAATGGTTGATATAGAGAACTTGCCAATGACATAATCTGACGATTTATGTTGCTGATTGTTATGAAATCGACGCGGTTGTTGAAATTTGCATATATAATGTGTGTGGGGTATGGAATGTATTATCTGATTGGAATAAATCGTTTATAAAATATATTCCCGCATCTCTCCACGATTTAAAGTTGATCGATGAACCTCCAATTTTTATGTTGGGATTATTTCTGATAGTTGAGGCCATAATATTATTATTTGAATTATTTAGTCGCATAAATTTTTCACACCATGCACCGAAAACATCTCTCCAGAATGGATTTGCGAACTTGTTTGTTTGCTTTACAATATAACTTGCATGGTACGTGATAAATAGTTGGTCGTTTAAGAAAGGTGTGATATTACACAATGAAGCCCACTTTGATTGTTTGCAACGTTTTCAACATTAATCATCTTCAAACCTCCGTGCATATGATCGGCACATAATTGTTTTCTTTTTATTCTATCGCGTTTGGAATTCCAAACACTCAACTTTGGCTTTGAATCATCCACCACCCTCCACCTCTTGCCGAGAACCTGATTGTTATCGAAAAATGTAAACATCACATTCAACCGGAACCACGTTTGGCACATTACCATTTCCAGCGATCCATTTATGTATGGTGGTATGCGAACCCGAAGGCCGAACATTGGCGTTCGATCCACAAATAGTTTTACTGCTAGTCAAATATTGAGTCAACAAATTTTATGGAGAATAAAAAGGGTCAAATATAATTAACACATCTGGAATTTATTATTTGTTCCATTTCCCATAACAAAGCATTCAATTTTCTTGGACTGCTTGACGGAGAACAACTAGTGAGTCCTAACAGAAATTTGCAAATTGTTTTGTTGTTCGAGGTTAACCAAACGGAGGTAGACAATTGTTTTAAACAATTAACATTGTTACTTCCAATGGCTCCACTTTTCCCTCTCTCTAACACATCATCACTTTGGCTTTTCCTCAACTCAAACGCTAAAAGTTGTAGCTGATCTGGCGAAAGTTTTCCCTCTCGAATAGCAGTTAATACTTCATTAAAAAAATCAGTCGCACGAGAGTTGGTGTCCGTAGGAACATTTTGAGAAAAATTAACACACGCAGCACACAGCCACCGGAACCTGGCAGACAGAAGGCCCTGAGACATGAGTCCATCGGTTTCAGATTTCTTAATTGTTTTGTGATCTCTTACACGGAGAGTGAAAGTCTTACTCTGGCATATTCGGCGTGTTTATCGGGAACAGTTTCTTGTCGGTAGCATGCTGCACTGAAAGTTCTACGTGAACGCATAGGGTTTCAATTTTCAAGTGGAATGAACAAGGTCGGTATAACCCCAATGTTATGTTTGATATGACTCAACAAACTAGCCAATCGTGTACGTATATTTTGAGAAACTCATAGTAAAAACGCTGTGCGTGAGCTACAAGTTCTGTATAGTTATCTATATGATGTGCCATACTTTAATAATGTACCGTTAATATCTGTAGATACCGTTACAAATAGTACTATGTATCGTTCAATAAACGTTCTTGATAAGTAAATTTAAATCTTTGAGATGGGTACTACATTTCAACGCGAACTTCCGGTTTGGCTGCAGGAAGAAATATGGAGGAATTTCGAGAGAAATTGTCGTTATTTCCAAGCTATTTAACGATATGATACCGCAGAAAATAACCCCAGGTTTATTTCTTCCGCCCGCCATAACTGGTTACTTTTCAAACAAAAACAGCATCGCCGTGTCGACAAAACGCAACACTTTGTTACAAATGAAGTGACGGTTCTGATTTGGTAAAAACAAAGCAGAGAATAAGGCCACATAATTTCGATGAGCAAATTAGCGCTTCATGTTCATAAAGGAAAAACAACCGCTTTGAGAGTAGAATATATAGCTGAATTCAGCTGGGTTAGCTGAATACAGCTATTGTAGCTATATTCTCACATTTGCCAGACCTGACTACTTGGGTTTCTGAGATTGAGTGGTGTTCTCATTCTTGCCACTGCATGGAACTCCTGAATCATTCGATATATATAATAGTGCATTGCCATGATGACTTATATTCATATATTTTACATTCTACTCTGATCGGACTTCACACTCTGACCCTCATTTTATCTTGCTATATTATGTTTCCCTACTATTGTTGCAACCATATGGTCTACACCGGGACATTGTTTTGTGTGTTATATGTTTCATCTGTGTGGTCTGTCCGTTTGTGTGTGATATACTATATGTCTCATTATGTTGCAGGTATAAGGTCGTGTGTGGTTCTTTATATTTATATAATGCTTGCTACTAGTCTCATGCATAAGGTATTGTTTTGGTATACTGGTATTAACATGATTAGAGTTTACTGTATGTGCGTATATATCTCATTCCATTGTTATTTGTTTTTCAGGTTGTGCTCGACAAGAATAGAGGTTGATTTCGGCCTAAATGTTTCTTATTTTTTACTAAGTATGTTCCCGTGGTCATTTGCCACATTTTCCCAAAAAATCGGACCGAGCACAGGTTGGACACTTTTTCGGACCACTTTTACGTACTCGACCCAAAAAGGTTTCGGCCCAAAATGTTCCGCCCAGCTGGCCACTTGAGAATTTGGACCCATTGGGCCATTTTCCCTTCATTTTTTAGACTTTGCCTAATTTCGAGGCATTTGGGACGTTTCTACCCAAATTTTTTTCAGCCCAAATTTTTTTTTTTTTTTACTTTGTATGTTCCCGTGGTCATTTGCCACATTTCCCCCCAAAAATCGGACCGAGCACAGGCTCGACACTTTTTCGGACCACTTTTACTCGACCCAAAAACTTTTCGACCCAAAATTGTCCGCCCAGCTGGCCACTTGAGAATTTGGCGTCATTTGCCACATTTTCCAAAAAAAATCGGACCAGGCACAGGTTGGACACTTTTTCGGACCACTTTTACGAACTCGACCCAAAAAATGTTCGGCCCAAAATGTTCCGCCCACCTGGCCACTTGCGAATTTGGGGCCATTTGCCACACTTTCCGACATTTTGCGAAAAAGGAATAAGGAATAAGTAACAAAATTCACGTTGCTGACAATGTTTCATCTAACGAAATCTATTTTGTGGAAAACCAAAAAGGACTTTCCCAACAATACCTTTCTTTTTTTTAGCGTCTCTATCCCATAAGTTATAATGTGTATATTCAGTTTGAGCATTCTGCATTGTTCTGTCGAACTCTTGGCTACGAGTGGGACGGAAATTCGAACATCGGGAAGTTGATGAATATTGTTCCCCGTTTCCCATGATTCATACCTAAATTGAAGATCGCAGAGGAATGAGCGAATCGACAGTTGTGTGAGCGTGTATTTTGTCCTGTATATAAACTGTTTCATCACTAGCAGGAAGAGGTTACTTATTGACTTTCTATATTCGTGATCTATACCGATAATAATACTCTTCTTTGTTAGATCAATGGGAAACTGGTTGTTTCCTGTCCATATTTCAATTTCCTTTATAAAGGTTTGTACATGGGGACAGTACCAAAAAATATGAGAAATGGTTTCCTGTACATTTTGACATCGATTGCAGAAATCGTCGACTCGAAGGTTAGCCACCTTCAGAAATTTATTAGTACCGATAATTCGCGTGTTTATTCTGAATTGGAGCCACTGTAATTTCGTATCGGTTGTCGTTTTAAAGGGCATGCTCAAATATTCTTCCCAATTTTCAATATTCTCGGAAATTTTGGATTCCCATTTTTGACATGAATTTGGCATAATTTTCCCACTTTCTAGAACTTTGTAAAATAACTTCCGCCCTTTTTGTCAATGAGTATCGCAGTAAGACATTTAGCTAGGTATGGGCAGGGTATACGGATTAATGGTCGATATAGAGAACTTGCCAATGACATAATCTGACGATTTATGTTGCTGATTGTTATGAAATCGACGCGGTTGTTGAAATTTGCATATATAATGTGTGTGGGGTATGGAATGTATTATCTGATTGGAATAAATCGTCTATAAAATATATTCCCGCATCTCTCCACGATTTAAAGTTGATCGATGAACCTCCATTTTTTATGTTGGGATTATTTCTGATAGTTGAGGCCATAATATTATTATTTGAATTATTTAGTCGCATAAATTTTTCACACCATGCACCGAAAACATCTCTCCAGAATGGATTTGCGAACTTGTTTGTTTGCTTTACAATATAACTTGCATGGTACGTGATAAATAGTTGGTCGTTTAAGAAAGGTGTGATATTACACAATGAAGCCCACTTTGATTGTTTGCAACGTTTTCAACATTAATCATCTTCAAACCTCCGTGCATATGATCGGCACATAATTGTTTTCTTTTTATTCTATCGCGTTTGGAATTCCAAACACTCAACTTTGGCTTTGAATCATCCACCACCCTCCACCTCTTGCCGAGAACCTGATTGTTATCGAAAAATGTAAACATCACATTCAACCGGAACCACGTTTGGCACATTACCATTTCCAGCGATCCATTTATGTATGGTGGTATGCGAACCCGAAGGCCGAACATTGGCGTTCGATCCACAAATAGTTTTACTGCTAGTCAAATATTGAGTCAACAAATTTTATGGAGAATAAAAAGGGTCAAATATAATTAACACATCTGGAATTTATTATTTGTTCCATTTCCCATAACAAAGCATTCAATTTTCTTGGACTGCTTGATGGAGAACAACTAGTGAGTCCTAACAGAAATTTGCAAATTGTTTTGTTTTTCGAGGTTAACCAAACGGAGGTAGACAATTGTTTTAAACAATTAACATTGTTACTTCCAATGGCTCCAATTTTCCCTCTCTCTAACACATCATCACTTTGGCTTTTCCTCAACTCAAACGCTAAAAGTTGTAGCTGATCTGGCGAAAGTTTTCCCTCTCGAATAGTGGTTAATACTTCATTAAAAAAATCAGTCGCACGAGAGTTGGTGTCCGTAGGAACATTTTGAGAAAAATTAACACACGCAGCACACAGCCACCGGAACCTGGCAGACAGAAGGCCCTGAGACATGAGTCCATCGGTTTCAGATTTCTTAATTATTTTGTGATCTCTTACACGGAGAGTGAAAGTCTTACTCTGGCATATTCGGCGTGTTTATCGGGAACAGTTTCTTGTCGGTAGCATGCTGCACTGAAAGTTCTACGTGAACGCATAGGGTTTCAATTTTCAAGTGGAATGAACAAGGTCGGTATAACCCCAATGTTATGTTTGATATGACTCAACAAACTAGCCAATCGTGTACGTATATTTTGAGAAACTCATAGTAAAAACGCTGTGCGTGAGCTACAAGTTCTGTATAGTTATCTATATGATGTGCCATACTTTAATAATGTACCGTTAATATCTGTAGATACCGTTACAAATAGTACTATGTATCGTTCAATAAACGTTCTTGATAAGTAAATTTAAATCTTTGAGATGTGTACTACATTTCAACGCGAACTTCCGGTTTGGCTGCAGGAAGAAATATGGAGGAATTTCGAGAGAAATTGTCGTTATTTCCAAGCTATTTAACGATATGATACCGCAGAAAATAACCCCAGGTTTATTTCTTCCGCCCGCCATAACTGGTTACTTTTCAAACAAAAACAGCATCGCCGTGTCGACAAAACGCAACACTTTGTCACAAATGAAGTGACGGTTCTGATTTGGTAAAAACTAAGCAGAGAATAAGGCCACATAATTTCGATGAGCAAATTAGCGCTTCATGTTCATAAAGGAAAAACAACCGCTTTGAGAGTAGAATATATAGCTGAATTCAGCTGGGTTAGCTGAATACAGCTATTGTAGCTATATTCTCACATTTGCCAGACCTGACTACTTGGGTTTCTGAGATTGAGTGGTGTTCTCATTCTTGCCACTGCATGGAACTCCTGAATCATTCGATATATATAATAGTGCATTGCCATCATGACTTATATTCATATATTTTACATTCTACTCTGATCGGACTTCACACTCTGACCCTCATTTTATCTTGCTATATTATGTTTCCCTACTATTGTTGCAACCATATGGTCTACACCGGGACATTGTTTTGTGTGTTGTATGTTTCATCTGTGTGGTCTGTCCGTTTGTGTGTGATATACTATATGTCTCATTATGTTGCAGGTATAAGGTCGTGTGTGGTTCTTTATATTTATATAATGCTTGCTACTAGTCTCATGCATAAGGTATTGTTTTGGTATACTGGTATTAACATGATTAGAGTTTACTGTATGTGCGTATATATCTCATTCGATTGTTATTTGTTTTTCAGGTTGTGCTCGACAAGAATAGAGGTTGATTTGATCCCTCGCGAAACACACGACCAATGCCACAAGTCTATTGTTGACTTCATTGCTGAGAAAAGGGAATGATGTTACATAAAGAGTTGGTTACATTGGTGGAATCAACGTCGCTCGCATTGGTTAAATGCAATCCGGTCAGATGGTGCACCTTCGACCAATATCTCTGAGGTATTCCACGCTAAAGAATGGCACCACTCGTCGATGTCTGTTTCAATGATAGATGCTATATATGACGATGTCGTCCATTCGCAGATGTTTAAAGTGAAAATAGAGGAGTATATCAAAGGTACATCCCATGGTAGAACCGGACCTTCTGCGTTCGATTGTGACTTCAAATCGAATGTTATAAGAAACGAGCGAGCTTACAGACTCGGCAAACGTTGTACTGCCAATGCTATTACTTGTGAATTATCACAATCGAACTCAACGAAACTCGCACGACTGAAAATACCCCTCGATGAACGTTGTACACATCGTGACGATAAAATTATTCCGACACAGAAGTTGACTAAACCTCAAAAGGAAGCTGACCAAGTAGACAAATGTCGTCCAGAACATGACAAATGCGAGAGATACAACGCAAAATGTTAAATGAATTATGACTTTGATAACCAGTAGATGACACTTCGAAATGCCTTAAAAATAAAATAATAGACTGAAACACCGATATTTGCAGACTCAAAAAATACATCCGACCTTAACAGTGACCCTGAATAGAACACACAACAAACAGAATTACCCGGTACCCGAGCGAAAGAGATCTATCCAATTTACTTACACTGATCATTTTAATTTGACCAATCATATTCTACGATAACTGCAGTAGATACACCGGTTTACTTATCAGAATACTGTCCGAAAAGCAAAACAGCGAGCGTTGTGTATTTTCCCCGATAGCTGTCTAATCAATATTTACAATACAGTTTCAATATGGTTAATTTACTAATTATTCTGTTTATGGTAACTCTGCAGGTAAAATAATTAAAGTTGCACATATTGTTTGAAACTTTGATTCAGCAAACCTGAAATATTTATTACACACCATCAACCAACGTCAGATGTTTTAATACGGGACATTTAAAGTTATTCTGAAGGAAACAAAATAGTCTATTGTTTTTATCACAATTATTGTAGCTAAAGAAAGTAAAGTTTCGGTCAAAGATATGTCAACGTAGAATTTAATATCACTGCTTCATAATGCTGTTAAGTTGAACGGTGCTTTAAAAAAAATTGTCCCAACACAATATGTGCATTTAAATATTTCCGAAAACCATGTCACTAGTAAGAAAGTATGCCAGGTCATGGCAGAGCATGAGCGAATGCGCGTATTATGTCTTTTCTCTTTAGTTATGCTTTGTTCACAATAAAAAAACAACAAAAAAACTTTGAGTGTCATGGCAAATGTTATTCATCTGATGCCAGATGCACTGTCGAAGCTTCAGTGGGAAAGTGGTCTTTCGCCTATGTATTGGAATGTTATCAAGTATTCTGAATGTTAGTCGGTTCTTCTGTAAAGTTAAAACTGTTATTGAAAATGATGAAATTTGTTTCCGAACGGAAAGATCGAAATATATTAATAATGTCCTAAAGGAACTGGTAACCAGTAATTCCACAACGACTTCAAGTAATAACTGGAATATTGTAACATTCTCAGAGTCAAAGCCCATACTTAAAACCTCATTTGGTCAGAAAACTGATAAGTATAGACAGCTGTCATCCAATTTCACCGCCAGCTGCTGTTTAGGTGAAGCAATATTTGTAAATCCAAATGGATATGATTCTGTTACGTTAATACTTGATAAAATCCTAGTGGTCGGGTATGGACTATCGTTGGCTGTGATTGGTCACCGACAACACTAACCCACAGATTCATTGAAACTATGTTTAAATGTAGACAGTGTGCTCATGGGTTTACGGGTGCTGTTCTGTTAATTGGGCACCAATTGAAGTCCCATGATATAAGGTGTATAAATTTGAGCCTTCTGACAGAAAGAATGGGGATATTCTTGTGCAACCAGGTTTTGTGCGGCCATTCTGGAAGCCATCTCCGAAACAAAAAATCACTTTATTGATACATGCAGCCATGTACATGGAGTTTACAGCGCATATAATATTTATCAAGTTTAACATTCAGTTACATCCAATTTAGTGACCGTTGTCTTATAATCTGAATTGGTTTATCCCACCCCAATAATTATCTTGATTGCTATACATACAGGCATATATATGCATACGTAACGTTCATATTAAAGTGCTTTCCGAGCAGTAATCAATATTTCAGCATGTTCCAGTTGTATTGTTATGAAAATATAACACGAGTGGCAATGATCCTGTAGCTCAAACTACCAAACTGAAAACAATCCATTTTAATCAGGACAAATATTTGGTAGTTAACTAATTTGAGGTAGTCCAGGAGCTATTGGTAGACCTCTGCACCCCCCCCCCCCCCCCACAGGACTCAACTTCACCCCACTAATTTTCTTTCTTAATTTCTCCTCTAATTTTATTCGGTTGTTAACAGGACAAAAAAGTGGCCGCAGAGACTCCAGACAAGATGGCGTCCATCATGGCGCAATTGTTTTTATATGCACCAGGTCAATTTGGTCGCCGTTATAGTAAAGATGATGTCACATGCGGACTTTTTTCCTTTCGATTCGTTATGGTAATATACAACCCTTACAAATTAACCAAAAATCCAATATGGCGGCCAAGATGGACGCCGAAATGTGAAAAATTGCCATTTTTCGGACATTTCACCACATTTCGTTTGTCTCTGCGGGAAAATATTGGCATCTTGACGCGATTTTATAAATTTATCGTCTAGAAGAATCATCGGCGAATACACAGGGACCATAATATACATTCCTTGTCGTACATTTTTGTCACATATCACGTTTTCCCAAATGCCGGTATAATCCGGTCAAAGCTAAAACGACGCTAATAACGCAATGTCGGTTTCGAATCAATGAGTGTTTTTGCTATTATCACTCCAGCCATCATTTTATATGTGCAGGAGATACCTGGGCTATGATTCTTCTTTTACCTGAGTGGAATATTCATCCAAATCCAAGATGGCGGCCAAAATGGCCAACAGAAATAGAAAAATTGCCGAAAATCGCTGATTTTAACATCAGTGAGAGTTATTGTCACAACAACTCCACACCTGCTTATTATTGTGAGTTGGGAACACTGAGTCGAAGAACTGTCCTTATATTGCATCCAAATAAATGTCCCCCAAATCCAAAATGGCGCCCTCAATGACGGACAGATTCAACTTAAAATCCCTCATATTCACATCATTGGGCATTATTGTCGAGACAACACCACCCATTACCTTACATCCCATGCAAGAACTTGTTTTCCAAATCTAAGATAGCGGCCAAAATGGCGACCGATATTTGAAAACACGCCTACATTCCTTTACTTTCTTACGATGGGCGTTATTGTTTCGCGACTTCTACCCACCATTACATGTTTATATGGAATATTGATATGAAGTATTCATTTTATTTGGCAATTGATACTCAAGGTCAATATGGCAGCTAAACTGGGGCCAGAAATTGAAAAGAAATCGATATTTTCACATACAAATTTCAACTTTTTGTCATAATATCGTTATGTATGGACGAAACTATACACAAACCATCAATTAGTTCAACTTAAAACGTATCAAAACGTACAACATTGCTCGTATCCTTCTGGAAGTACGAAAACCCACAATTAATATCGCGATGTGGCATTTCGAAATCCATTCGCCCAATAGCCATATTAAAACAATTACCTGATAACAGATTCTCATTTGCCACGTCCTTAATGGTCTGGACCAGTTTCCATTTCTTTGCCTGATAAATCGAGGTCGCTCACACCGACAAAGTATTCAACATTTCCCGGGAGGAGGGTCCCGCTAATCATAACGTTTCAAACAATTAATTTTCCGGTGTCTAGCTTAAGATGTTAAATAATTGTGCTAAATATGGGATTTTTTGAACTAGAAAGGCATATGGTCGATACAAGCCTACAGGAGGTCATCTCTATGCCTTTCTCATACCCCATGGGGATAACGACATATTCACATGGCGAACTTCCCAGTTAACTACACACTTCTCAATAGATGGTTCCACTCACAAACTTAGCGAACGTATTGGCATACGTGAACAACTTCGGCAGTGTTTCGAAGGTAGCTAGCTGTCTCATTCCCTTGGACAGATGCCTATCTGCTAAGTAGAAGACCATAATGTACCGACTACCCACACTTCATGATCCTAAGCAAAGTGTGTGACGTCCCGCAGTCGTCTCGTCGAATAGCTCCCAGCAGAGAAGAACGATACTCGCGGTGCTAATTTATGGACATGATCCATGACAGTGGGAATGAAATGGTCCACGGTATAAACCCCTACACCAGGTGCATGTTTCAGATATAGAATGTCATGCGTGTTGGTTTTTTTGGTGTGGTTAGATTGTATTTCCACATCCGTTTCAAGGCCGTTCTGAATCAACTTGACCAGACGTATATTTTTGTCTGGATAATACTATCCTAGCCTCCCCAGAACAGTCGGATGGGCTAAAGGATAATATATTTATGGAATGAAGGTATGCGTTGTTGTTATCCTATCTCAGGGTTAGTGTCAGTATGTGGGCGGTATTATTCAAGAAAATGTCAGGAACTGTGGTGCATTTATTTCACTGTGTCTTTAAAGAACAATTTAGAGTCTCGACGGTAATGGATGTGGACGTTGGTGAACGTGACCTTTTTGATCATATAACTTTAGAATATAGTAGTTAATATGTCTCACGCAGGAAAATGGTTGATGTTACCAATAAATCACTTGGTGTACCCAACGTAGATTAAACTGAATGCAAGATCTCATCAAAGTAACATTCCTCTAGATGTTCTTCGCGTTGAACATTTCACCCTTGTGTTGATGGCAGGAACTGTGGTGCATTTATTTCACTGTGTGTTTAAAGAACAATTTAGAGTCTCGACGGTAATGGATGTGGACGTTGGCGAACGTGACCTTTATGGTTATATAACTTTAGAATATAGTAGTTAATATGTCTCACGCAGGAAAATGGTTGATGTTACCAATAAATCACTTGGTGTACCCAACGTACATTAAACTGAATGCAAGATCTCATCAAAGTAACATTCCTCTAGATGTTCTTCGCGTTGAACATTTCACCCTTGTGTTGATGACATTGTACTTTCTTGAATAATACCGACCACCAACCAGCGTGAGTATGACATATCAACTATCAAATGCATCGTCATTAAGACTACATCCCAGTATGGGTGGGGCTTACATAGTAGTAGCCACTGGTACATGCCTGGTCCAGTTGATTAAGAACGATTGTTATTACCTGCTTGGATATGTATGATGAGACGATTGCTGGACGCCACCATGACTGTTTTTTATTATCATGGTCAAGAAGTGTGGGTATATTACGCATTATGGTCTTCTACGCCTTAACACAATAGGCACCCGTCAAATGTTAGGCTTTCAACATTCGAAGCCATATACAGAAGTTGTCCGGCTACGTCAGTACGTGAATATGTGAATTGATGAACCATATAGTGAGAAGTGGCTGTATGGGAAGATCACCAGATGTACATTTTGTTATCCACAGTAGGTAACCAAATCTGAAAAATACGCAGATAGAGATCCTTCTGAAAGCTAGTATACGCATCGACCGCAAACCTTTCTAGTTTATCACGCAAGATGACGCTCAGATCCCATATGTAACATCTGAATTATACCATAAGCTACCACGATTGAAGCTCACCAAGAATAAGAAATCCCAGCTACCGAGACAAACACGTGAGCTTGACACCGGCATATGTGTTGTTTGAAACATTCCGATTAGTGGGACCCTTCTACCAAATAGTGTAGAAAACTGTGTTGGTGTGAGCGAGATAGATTAATGTGACGAAGAGACAGATGCTGGTCCAGATAATGCTGAATGTGGGAAATCATAATAAGCTCAGGTTCTGTTGTTTTGATTCTTGGAAGTCATAATATGACTATTCGGCGCACCCATATACCGTTACGGCCATTATGGGCGCTTGGTGGAGATTGGATTTATAAATGCCACATCGCGATTAGTGTGGGTTTTCATCCTTCCAAAAGGCGACGACCTATGTTGGAACTAATATATGGCTTATGTACCGTTTCGTCCTATCCATACATATTGATATTATGACAAACTTGAAATTAGTATGTGACAATTTCGACTTCTTTTAAATTTCTGGCCGCCAGTATGGCAGCTATCTTGACTGTGAGAGTTGGCCAAGCTCAAATGAATACTTCATACCAATGTTCCATATGAACATGTAATTGTGGGAAGAATTCGCGTAATAATAACGCCCATAGTAATAAGAAAGTCAAGGAATGTAAGCTTGTTTTCAAATTTTGGACGCCATTTTGGCCGCCATCTTCGATTTGGAAAACAGTTTCCTTCATCAGATGCAAGGTATTTACTTCACCTCATTATTTCCATCTCAACTGTCAGCATAGGGTTAAGTTGAGTCCTGTGGGGATGCAGAGGTCTACCAATATCTCCTGGACTATAATATTCTAGTTCACCATGCCACTCATGTTGTGGGAGACTTGTGTTATTTAGTGTTTACCTGTGAGTTGGACAAAGAAAATCAAGTTTATCAGCCTGAACTTCAGTGAGCAATGGGTAGCCCTGGCATTTGGCATGGACCCAGTAATGACAGGACCCTTCTGGTGGCATATCGCACCAAAGCCGTCGCTCTTCTTCAATAGTCTCTTCCTGCCATTCTACCGCACATTCCCTGCACATTTTTACACCGGCGATTGCCTCTTCGCACCACTGTCGAATTCCGGGAGGTCGTAATGTGGCTCGGGGGTGGCGGACTGGTCACTTGCCCCTCTGGTTTATGTGAACCGTGTTTACGTAGGCGTGATCTTGGGTTATCAGCGACGATGCTGCTGATATGCTTAGCTCCGTAATTGGCACCGCCCGTGGTGTCTCCTCGTTGTTATTGGAGTTAGTCTCCACCTAGCATATAAAACAGGCGCCATAACATAAAAGTTCGAACCACTTTGGTTGTTTCTTACATATTCATTATGCATCATTAGATTCATGGGTTGACATTGGATGTTGGTTTAGATTTACATCATCACTTAATGACCTGTGTTTACCTGTATACAGCATAGATGACCAATAGTTGTGTTACAAGCACTGGCAGGTTGCACGGTGGGTAATGCACAATCGTTAAAATCGCCATAAACAGAAGGAATTTCAAAATATAGAGATATTTTGTTGTTTTATATATATATATATATATATATATATATATATATTTATTTATATACATTTTTAACGTTGTATTAATTTAAATATTTTTCAAACTTAAATTCAATACACACACGAAATTTTATTTATAAAAAAACATCAAAATATAGTCACTTCCACTCCATGTTTTATTAGTAGTAGCCTGCTGAACTGGGGGTTTTTTCTTTTCCAAATACGCATCGATGCCAGTTTGGATACAAATTTCATTAAGCTGAAAATAAAACATACTTGAATAAATAATTTCCATACGCAGATATGCAGAAATATTGATGAACAAACTGGCAAAATTAGTGATAGCGAAAGTTATGGGTTGCGGAACACGGATATTTCTAAAGAAATATTAGACTGGCGACAAATACTCAGTAATGCGGATTATGTTGCTGACTTAAAGGTACGTGTTTGTAGCCCCATTGGCCATTGAGCTTTCTAACCATTGTATAATAAACATGGTAAATATTTTACCGCACTGAATACTTTAAAAGCCACATAATCGAATTGCCATTTTGTAAGCCATCTTTAGAAGAAAAAATCATGATATCTCATCTGCATAATAGTGGATATCAGTTTTTGTGAATGTTCAACTTTAAATGATGGCTTTGAGCATTAAACTATTAAATTAAGAGAGGATGCAGTGCACGACGAAGACAGAACTAAATTCCATGATAAAGGATAAACTTGAGCTGTTGATAAGAGCTGGGGTCGACGACCAACACAAGCAGTTTCTGGAAGCATGGGTTGCTGCGAAACGTGCCAAAAAGAAACATTGGTTAAATTGGTTGTTGAAATTGACGAATTAATCGATGGGTTGAGGCGACGCTTTGCTGCCGACCGCGAAGTAAATTATGGTGGTAAGTTGTTGTTCTATCAATCTATATATCAGTCAATATACTATACTCGCATTTTTTAATAATATACTTAGACGTTTACCAAGACACTTTGCTCGTCAAGAGCTGTTATCAATATATCCAATTTTCCGGAGACCAGTCGTTTGAGATTTTGCACGAGGTGCCTGACCTTGATGTTATTTTCTGGGTTCGTGTGTCTGCTTTTCTTCACTTCGAACAATTCCACATCGTTTGAATTCCGTTTTGACTGAAAAGATAAAAAAAAACATGATTTTCAGTTTATGTTTTTTTGTTTATATTCATGGAACTTTTTTTCCAGCCACTTGCGATAAAATACTCGTGTGTTTTTCCCAGAACCACTTATACACGACGAGGAGAGCGACATACACTAGAATCCGATTAGGAGTGGTTGTGAAACGAGCTTTAAATTTATGGAAGCTAAGGATGGTCCTTGCTTACAACGAACATTCTATTACCAGCATGTTAATGCATTTACATTATATATATACATGTAATACAAAGAACATATCCATTGTTATTTATATTTATATCGATTCGGTACTTGAGGTGGATCTTAATCTTTAATATACTATAATTGAAACAGTTGATGACATTCGAGAGTTATAATTTAACTTACCATTGGTAATTTAACTTACCATTGTCGACTTCTTCTGTAAAAGATACATTTTGTTATCCAAAATGCTTAATGGACGTGGACAACGAACAACAGTGCTCTGATGTTGCATGGTTTTTTCTGGACGGGGTTAAATTGATTACCGCAGTTCATATTTCGCGTGTGTAGTTTTGAATAGATCTTTGATTATCTAATCATGTTCTGACCTCGGTGCACGGTCGCCATGTTCACTGTAATTCATAATCACGATCAACTCAGCACGGCTTTTACGCTTTCGTCGCTGTTCATGAAATAAATAAGCGATCGATATTGGCCGACTTTCGATCATTCCGATTTTGGTCACCAACAAGGTCTATTCTTTTTTATCACTAGCTTCATGATGTGACGCAAATCGTGTGACCGATTTCTGCCACTCATTAAAAACCCCATTCAAGCGCACTCAGCATTGTCCAGCGCGCTATTGTGCATGCATGTTGTACAACTCACGCAAGGAACGAATTTTACTTCAAACTCCATACATGCATACACTATGAACGTTGAAAGTCTGTATTTTTGCGAGTCACAGTTACGGGTATGGGTTTCCGTACATTCGGAGGAGTAGCGCGCATGCGCCGACATCGGACGTGTTTACAAACTGTTGACGAAAATCTCAACAAAAACTCTCTCAAACTTCCAAATAATTCATTGTTATTAGTTCGGAAGTGTTTTCAAACATTTATAGATCGTTTAGGACGGGTTCTATCCGAATTAGGAAGCGTAAAACGATTCTCAGAACATGGAAAAAGGATTCGAAATTTGCCTCGTGTTTTGTGATTGACAGGCGGTCGCCATCTGACCAAATTTTTTGAAAAATTTTCGGAACAACAAACAAGTTAAATAAATCCTGTGTTAAATATAAACATTGTTTCCATCTGAGCCAAAATGTGGCATAAACTTTAAATGCAAAATAGGCTAAAACCCAGGGTTTGACACTGGATGTGTTGACGTTGTTAAACAAACTTGCCTATTTTCTAAGTGCTTAAATTACTTTAACGCATTGTCAATGGGCCATTGACTTTTTTCTAAATATCAATCATGAGCATATTCGGTCCATAGCCGGGCCACATTGAAAACCAATTACATCTGGGTCAGTGAAGTCACATTGCCATTACAAATACAGAAACCAAATGTCCTTGTCCAGGCTGTCCAAATACCTGACGGAAAATAGGAGGAAGACACCATCACGATTCCAGATATTAACACCAGTTGTCCTGAGCGATAGCAAAGGGAGATACATCGAAGAACAAAAATCCAGAGAAGACGTCGTTGAAAAATCAATACGATGGTGGTATGCTAGCGGACGGAACTGCAGCACGGCTGATACATGGATCACACGAAACATCAATAGTGAAATGAGAAAGATCGACGGCCCAATTCACGTGTACATTTTGCTCGGTACGTGTGACCTGACGACAGTCGACAAAAATGAGTATATATACTTGTAATCTACACCGACAGCACAGATAGCTTCCGACCTCGATAATTTAGCAAATATCATCTTGAGGCACAAAAAATGCCGAGCTACACTACTTGAGGTCCCGACATAATCCATAGAAAAATATAACACCAACATACAAAATAAACTCAGCCAAAAACATCTTCGAGATAAAAACGGTATCCATCTATGCCACAGTTACCTGCCTACAACTAAGAAAACCGTACACTGGCAGACAGAGTCATCGACTTAAACCGAAGGATCGTCGAAATAAATAAGAGAGTAAGCTCCCACTCACCAAAATTATCGCTCGACATAAGCAAAACACCAAAGAGGAAAAGAGGACAAAAAGATTACGGCTTATTCAAGGACGGCCTACACCCAGACAAACGACTGCGTGAAACATGGGTACGAAAAATCCAGATTCAAGCAGCCACCGACTGTTGGGATCAATCAAGCAGAAAACCTGCCTCCCAGAAGGTGTGGGCTCATCCACGCCACGCTGGGCACAACAGAAGACAATAAAATCACCCGCACACCCCCATAAGGAGTGGGCTCATCCACTCCACGCTGGGGAAAAATATACAGAACCGAAACCGAATATTAGAAGGAGTGGGCTCATCCACTCCACGCTAAAAACATACAACAAATGGATACCCAGGATCATTCCACGTCATGCTGACCCGTCAAATACCGCACCTTGAAACGAAAATACTATTGATGTTAATAGTAGTACATCTGAGAGTCCTACACACTTTCTACAACGGAAATGGAAGGAAAACAGAGTATCCACTGAAAGCGATTCAAAACCACAACGCCAGCATGGACATGAACATTATCCTCCATATTAAAAGTTCTCCTTCGAACAGACATCACCCAATCACTTACAAAGGAACCATAAAATCGGCATTCCTACTATTGAATACTACCGCATACTAGGCGGTGACATCCAACTAAACCCAGGGCCAGATGAATCAATATATCCGTGTGCTTTTTGCCAGGCACCAGTGACAAAAAGCAATATGCTGTGAAAATTGCGACGTGTGGAACCATAAAACCTGTATAGACATGTGCTCAGCGGATTTTCACTACAAGGAGAAAAACAACATCACATGGATTTGTTGCAAGTGTGATAGTGCGAACGTTGACAATTTCACCTTTCGAAGTAATGAGTTGGAGACTTCAATTTACTACAACCCTCTTAGTTTATTGGACTCAACAACTCACAACTTCGACATATCAACGTTCAACCCTCTATTGACAAGCAGCCCTACAAATTCTTGACAGAGAATTGATCGGCGCAAAAGCAGTCATCTGACTTCTAGTGGATCTCAAGCCTCAAATGTCTATGGCGTTACCGAAAAGATGAACATGAGAGTAATGACAGTAAACTGCAGAAGTGTAGTAAGTAACAAAGCCGAATTTGCCGCCGCCATAGAATACACTAAGCCGGATATCATATTGTGACAGGAATCGTGGCTGAGGGGAGTAAAACCAGGAAAGCCAGACACAGGATACATCATTAAAACATCTGAGGTCTTTCCATCAAACTTCAATGTCGTCAGAAAAGATAGGAGCTCGATAGGCGGTGGGGTGTTCGTGGCTGTACACCAGGACATCACATATATAGAACAACCTCAACTGGTGACAGACTGCGAACGAGAATGGGTGGAAGATTGAAACATCGGACAAAATCCATTATATTTTGCATCATTCTACATGCCCGAAAGATCTCTAAATGACACCAAAGAGCTTAAGAAGTCACTCAAGCTACTAGAAGCGAAACGAAACAACAACAACAACTCGTTCATTGGAGGGGACTTCAACTGTCCAGACATAAACTGGGAGAGAAATACCATCAACAAATGACAGGGAATTACAAGAAGCCTTGGTAGAACTCTGTGGAGAATTTAGCCTGTCACAACTACAAACCAAACCCACAAGAGGAAATAACATTCTAGACCTGATCCTCACAAACAACACATCGCTCGTCAAAGCGACCGCAAATGCCCCCGGCATCTCTGACCATGATATTCTTATCACTGACTGCACAACCAAATCATATAGACAAACTTCCACCCCGAAGAAAACATATGCGTTCCATCGTTGTCCTAAATGGGATTAGATCGCCAATGATATTGAGACAATAATTAACACCATACAAAACTCTTCAGAAGAAATACCAGTAAATCAAATGTGGGAAGATCTGAAAAATGTGGTATAAAAGAGAGTATTGATCGTCACGTCCCAATAGTATCCAGGAGGAAACAAAATCAGGCCCCATGGATGAATCAGAACATCAAATAACTGCTGCGGAAGAGGCTGAAATACTTCAGGAGAGCAAAACATTCGCAAGTATAGACGATTGGGACAAATACAAAAAACACCAGAAATTATGTAAGAAAGTGATCAAGAAAGCAGAGTGGGACCACCTTGGCAAGACAATGATTGACGGCATGACAAAAAAGAGCACCAAAACCCTTCTGTGCCTATATGAAGAGGAAAAAACAATCAAGCTCTGTGATACCTCCGCTGAAGAAAAATGGGAAACTATTTAACGACAGCGCAGATAAGGCTCGCATCCTAAACGATCAGTTCAGATCCGTATTCACGAAGGATGAAAACACCAACACAAATCTCCCTCTGAGAACACCACCGGACGACATTGAAGAGCTGAACATAAATGTAGATGGCGTAACGAAACTACTGAAGGACGTCAAGACCACCAAGGCGCCCGGACCTGACGGGATCCCAAATATCGTACTAAAGATCTGTGCGCATGCCATCTTCCCAGGACTGACTCACATCTACCAATGCTCTGTAAAATCAGGAGAGCTACCATCAGACTGGTTAAACGCAAAATGTCGCGCCTGTCTAAAAGAAGGGAGGTATACACCTCGCCGAAAATTATCGACCCGTATCCCTGACATCCGTCTCCTGTAAGATCTTGGAGCACATCATTTGTCGACACCTACTATACCACATGGAGAAACATGAGACCATTACCGAATTAAATCATGGATTCCGTAAAGGACATTCCTGCGTAACTCAACTACTTACTACAACACACGGCCTCTATAAATCTTTTGATCCCAAAATACAAACGGACTTAGTAATACTTGATTTCTCCAAAGCTTTTGATACTGTTCCACACAAAAAACCGTGCTGAGTTGATCGTGATTATGAATTACAGTGAACATGGTGACCGTGCACCGAGGTCCGAACATGATTAGATAATCAAAGCTCTATTCAAAACTACACACGCGAAATATGACAGGCGGTAAACAATTTAACCCCGTCCAGAAAAAACCATGCACCATCAGAGCACTGTTGTTCGTTTTCCACGTTCATTAAGAATTTTGGATAACAAAATGTATCTTTTACAGAAGAACTCGACAATGGTAAGTTAAATTACCAATGGTAAGTTAAATTATAACTCTCGAATGTCATCAACTCTTTCAATTATAGTACATTAAAGATCCACCCCAAGTACCGAATCGATATAAATAAAAATAAAAATGGATATCTTCTTCGTATTACATGTATATATATAACTAGCAGGTGACCCGACTTCGTCCGGGCTTTGACCTTGAATTGACCATTTTGAATGTCAAGGTCATGTTGGAGTCACGATTTGACCCGTCCAAAACATTCCCCGGACAAAATTACACGTATGTGTCAAATTTCGTCGAAATCCGTCCAGCAGGTTTCCCAGCCATAGCTAACAGACAAACAAACAGACAGAAGTCCCAAAATATATATTAGATCATGTGTGGGTACCCGTTTCAATGTGAAGGTCACCTGGGGCGGAAAAACTGATCTGATGAAAATCTCCCCCATTCCCAGGAACCCCTAAGTACGAACACAGAATCACACAATACGCTCTTGTCTGTACACAGACACAACATGCTCATGTCTGGACACCACATTCCACATCTTTATCAACGACACTGCGGATACGAACGCTCTTTAACTATCACGTTAACCCATGAACTACCCATTGCTGTGGCGGGGGATTGGATAATGAGTGCTCTGACGTTCTCAGAAGCGGTGCGATGACATTCCATCTGGAATTTTACCCTTAGATAGGAAGTATGGGCTCAATCCGTCCGACAGTTTTCCCGGCCATAGCTAACAGACAAACAAACAAACAGAAGTCCCAAAATATATATTAGATGTAAATGCATTAACATGTTGGTAATAGAATGTTCGTTGTAAGCAAGTACCATACTTAGCTTCCATAAATTTAAAGCTCGTTTCACAACCACTCCTAATCGGATTCTAGTGTATGTCGCTCTCCTCGGCGTGTATAAGTGGTTCTGGGAAAAAACACACGAGTATTTTATCGCAAGTGGCTGGAAAAAAAGTACCATGAATATAAACAAAAAAATCTAAACTGAAAATCATGTTTTTTTTTATCTTTTCAGTCAAAACGGAATTCGAACGATGTGGAATTGTTCGAAGTGAAGAAAAGCAGCCACACGAACCCAGGAAATAACATCAAGGTCAGGCACCTCGTGCAAAATCTCAAACGACTGGTCTCCGGAAAATTGGATATATTGATAACAGCTCTTGACGAGCAAAGTGTCTTGGTAAACGTCTAAGGATATTATTCAAAAGTGTGCGTATAGTATATTGACTGATATATAGATTGATAGAATCACAGAACAACAACTTACCACCATAATTTGCTTCGCGGTCGGTAGCAAAACGTCGCCTCAACCCATCGATTAATTCGTCAATTTCAACAACCAATTTAACCAATGTTTCTTTTTTGGCACGTTTCGCAGCAACCCATGCTTCCAGAAACTACCTGTGTTTGTCGTCGACCCGAGCTCTTTTCGACCGCTCAAGTTTATCCTTTATCGTGGAATTTAGTTCTGTCTTCGTCCTGCACTGCATACTCTCTGGATTTAATGGAATTTAATAGTTTAATGCTCAAAGTCACCATTTAAAGTTGAACATTCACAAAAACTCATATCCACTATTATGCAGATGATATATCATGATTTTTCACAAGTATTACTTGCTTTCCTCCTGTCCTCCCCAGTCACAACTATCGTTTCGATGAGAGCGCCTCTGTCATCCGAATGATCAAACACATGGCCTATGTATACCATCCTATTCGTCACACTCGTGTTATGGATGGTGGACACATCCCCATCTAGCGTTGGAGCTGTCGCTCCGATGGCCTGTACTGGTCGTATTATATCAAGAAACAATACATTTCATGTGATAGATAGAACGATAAACTGGAAGACCATGATAGATACAAGAGATGGGAAGTTAGAGATTAACATAAATATAAAATAATATATAATCTGGAAAACAATTCAACAAGCAGGTGGATGTAATAAGATGTTTTCTTCTAAAGATGGCTTCCAAAATGGCAATTCGATTATGTGGCTTTTAAAGGATTCAGTGCGGTAAAATATTTATCATGTTTATTATACAGAGAGTTTAGTTACAACGGCTAGAAAGCTCAATGGCCAATGGGGTTACAAACACGTATCTTTAAGTCAGCAACATAATCCGCATTACTGAGTATTTGTCGCCAGTCTAATATTTCTTTAGAAATATCCGTTTTCCGCAACCCATAACTTTCGCCATCACTAATTTTGCCAGTTTGTTAATCAATATTTCTGCATATCTGCGTATGGAAATCTTTTATTCAAGTATGTTTTATTTTCAGCTTAATGAAATTTGTATCCAAACTGGCATCGAGGCGTATTTGGAAAAAAAAAACCCAGTTCAGCAGGCTACTACTAATAAAGCATGGAGTGGAAGTGAGTATATTTTGATGTTTTTTTTTATAAATTAAATCTCGTGTGTGTATTGAATTTAAGTTTGAAAAATATTTAAATTAATACAACGTTAAAAATATGTATAAATATATATATATATATATATATATATATATATATATATATATATAAAACAAAACAATATCTCTATATTTTGAAATTCCTTCAGTTTATGGCGATTTTAAAAACACTTCTTCGAATATTTCCGTTCTTTCGTCAAAAACTCTTCTTCAAATATCTCCGTTATTTCGTCAAAAGCACTTCTTCTCATACAAATCACCGTTATTTAGCAAATTAACATTATTTATAGAGTTATTGCCCTTCATGCAGGATTAACAAAACATGTCTCCATTTAGTGGACAATCCCAAGCTCGCGTGCCACGCGTGGTTGGATTGTCCATTTATTAATGACCATTTTAGGTACCGATTGTCCATTTATAAGTAGACAATCCTTGAAGAATTGCCTGAAAAATGCAGGCAGTGTGCGGTAGAATGGCAGGAAGAGACTATTGACGAAGAGCGATGGCTTTGGTGCGATATGCCACCAGAAGGGTCATGTAATTACTGGGTACATGCCAAATGCCAGGGCTACCCATTGCTCACTGAAGTTCAGGCTGATAAACTTGATTTTATTTGTCCAACTCACAGGTAAACACTAAATAACACAAGTCTCCCACAACATGAGTGGCATGGTGAACTAGAATATTATAGTCCAGGAGATATTGGTAGACCTCTGCATCCCCCCAGGACTCAACTTCACCCTACTAATTTTCTTTCTTAATGTCTCCTCTAATTTTTGTCAGTTGTTAACAAGAAAAAAAGGGGCCACAGAGACTCAAGACAAGATGGCGTATATTGTGTGTATATGCACCAGGTCTCTTTGATCGCCGTTATAGTAAAGATGATGTCACATGCGGTCTTGTTTTCCGTCCGATTCGTTATCGTAATATACAACCCTTACAAATTAGCCAAAAATCCGACACAAAAATCCAAAATGGCCGCCGAAATGTAAAAATTAGCTATTTTTCGGACATTTAACCACTTTTCGTTTATCTCTGTGGGAAAATATTGGCACCTTGACGCTATTTTATATATATATCGTCTAGAAGAGTCATTGGCGAACACATTGACCACAAAACAAGATGGTCGCCATCCCGAAATATAAGATAATGTAAGTATATTGCTGCTAAATACATATTGATTGGGTATTTCTCAATAACTTTTGTATCTGTAAAGGTATGTTCGTGGAACTGGGTGCAGTTAGATATTGGACTTGCGAATTGAAAACACTTCCCAGTCTACCAGTGTCATGAGACCGTGACCACATGAGGGTCACGAGACCGTGACCACATGATCACAAAACAAGATGGCCGCCACACAAAAATATAAGGAAAATGCATTATTTTTCAATAACTTTTATATCTGCAGAGATATTTTGACGACATTTGGTATGTAAGTTGGTGTTAGTATTGAGAACCGAAAACAAGTCAGTATATTTCTGCTAAATAAATATTTTATTGGGTATTTCACAATAACTTTTGTATATGCAGAGGTATATTCCTGAAACTTGGTATGCAGGTAGGTATTGGTCTCTGTGGAATGGAAAACATTTCCCATAACAGGAGGGTCACGTGACCGCGACCACTTAATTACAAAACAAGATGGCCGACATCCAGAAATATAAAACAAATAATCCGGGAGTTACTCGATCGTTACAAAATTGATTTCACCACGTACAGTGTTTTCACAGAATAATATAAAGTTACTTCCCATGGATTGATGTTACGGAACGAAGATGTCAGGATTCGACTCAAGTCGCGATCGGCAGTGAAAGAGTTAAGCATGAAACTGGCGATAAGTTGTTATCAGAGTACGTTATACGTGTGATAGTTACGTTACGCACACGGTGTTCCCCTATCGTATTGTGATAATGACACATGTCAATAGGTGGCGCCCCAATCGTGAGGAAACTTCCTTAATTTGCAGCAGGTATTCGTTTGTGATAACAATTGTGTATTTTAATTTGGAAAGTTCCCCAATCAATAGCGTAAATATAGCGACTGTATTTGACAGAAAAGGCCACTGTTATTGACTCTCAGTTGCTATACATTAAAAAACGACAAATGCACATGCCCTTTCAATCGTAGTAGTCTATTTTTCCCATTTTAAACGACATCCGCAAATACGTAATAACGCTAACCTACTGCAAATGTTTTACATGACACCTGTCAATATATTTGGGCTGAATTCATCTGATGTGGTGTGATTCCTCGAAATAAACAACAAAACCATCGTTACTTCGAAATGTAGTTTGGGCTAACTTTTACACAAATCCTCCACAGTTTTTAGGCCGGCACACACAGCAGTCAAATTCTCATAGTTAATTACAAACCCTTTGGGTGAAATGAGAATAAATCATTGCATTGACCAGACGGAAGCGATCACAAAGAAATTCCTAAATCATGAACGCGTGGAACATGATATAAGTGGTTGTGTCATGTCACACCACGTGTGTTTTGCGGGATGACTGGACATTAAAGTTTGTACAAAGTAGACACGAGTCTTTCCTCGTCTCCATATCTATTCACACAGAAAGAGTTAGAACCCTGGAATTCAGGCTAAACATATCTTTCACTGTTTTCTCTTTTTGAATACGTGTGAAGGTTTTATAATCATACCAAGACTGGTTTCAAAATGAGTGGCCCTCTGAAATTGTAGAACTTAAGAAAAATTCATGGTCTATGGCCTACATGGAACTTTATCCTATTTGTACTGCAGCTATTCTATGGGGCCATTTGTGGTCAAACAAACGGGTTATCTTTATATGTGATAATGAAGCTGTTGTTCACATACTCCAGAAAGGCCGATCAAAAATTGCAGTCATTATGTCTCTTGTACGTCGATTAACTTTATGTGCTTTAAAATGTAATTTCATGTTTTCATCTTCTTATATCACTTCCAAGGCGAACAAAATTTCTGACTGTTTGTCCCGTTGTCGATTTCAGGATTTCAGAATATTGGCACCAGAGGCAGACCGGTTCCCATTCCCTTGCCCTACTCATTCGGAGTTGGTGCATCTTTAAACAGCATAGCTAACAACATGTGGTTGCAGTCGGTCAGTCGATCCACTTTAAAGCAATATGAAAGCGGCATAAAATGCTTAAATAAATTTGCATCTGCACTCGGAATCAGTATTCATCAACCTCATGGTCTACCACATTTGAATGAAAGCCTTCTACTTCAATTTGTCGCTCATTGCAGTGCCCATTTCAATTTGACCTACTCCACAATCAAGTTGTACCTAGCTGGCATCCGCTTCTTCTAGAACAACATAATGGCAAGCCCTGGCCCAAGCTGTCTGGAATCCTGAAAGCTATCAAAAGACAGCATCGGATCTGCACCCGTATTCGCTTGCCAATTACATTTGACATTTTACAGAAATTATGTGCTCAGCTGGATAAAATTCCATTTGCAGCCCCAACTTGCTTTATGATGAAAAAAGCGCTTGCAGTTGGTTTTTTCGGATTTCTGCGTTGTGGTGAATTTACTGTTCGCAACAGTTTGGATTATTCAAACTTTATAGCAATCAAGGATGTGGCCATTGAGCCTGATGAAAAGGAAGCTTCAATCCTCTTAAAGCAGTCAAAAACCGACCCTTTTCGAAAAGGTGTCAGAGTGCATTACTTCTGTACATGTACATCTAGTATTTGTTCCGTGCGACTGTTGTCACTTTACTTGAAATTCCGCTACAATTCTGGAGCTAAATTGGATGATCCATTATTTGTTACCGACAATGCCAAAGTGTTGTACAGGCACCACTTTATTTCAAAACTGAAACAACTTCTTACACTTTGCGGTATACCGGCTAACATGTACTCAGGCCACTCCTTGCGTTCAGGTGCAGCTACTACGGCATGCGCAGCCCGTCTTGAAGACCACCTCATTAAAACTCTCGGCCGATGGGAATCGGACTGCTATAGAAGATACATTCATACTCCTAGAGCAGTTATCAGGGAAGCTCATAATTCCATGGTCAGGTCCTATGGACCTACCCGTTAATTAAGGAATATCACCTTATATTCCAATGTCATTAATTAGCCTTCAAAGCTTCCTACATTCATAATGCACTCCAATAATTTTGTATTGCATATTTATATATAGGTTCATACTAGTATATAACCAATATCGAATTTATTTCAATTTTATTTCAGTTATTCAGGGTAGTAATATAAATGTGTGCTCCTGGTGGTGGGTGACCCCTTCTTTGGGGCTCTCCGCTGGTACCCAGCTCCGATTGGGTATTCTCGCTTTGCGATATGGCCCCCAAATTCAGGATCTCATTTAGGGCTCAATTAGAAATCATAATGCCTCAATGCTTCTTTGGGGCTTCCTTATATCAATCTTCTATCGAATAAATAAGTTCGAAATTAAGTAAAGGTAAATGGGTACCAGAACATGAGAGCCTCATATATCCCAAATACAATTTAGCATGTGTATGCGTCGGTTCCCAATCAGGGATTCTGATTTTTAGGGAAGTGCATACTCATTCTAATCAGGTACAGCCTCACGGGCATGTATCACATGAATAATCATTTGATCAAGTAGATCACAGATTCTATTAATATAATAGCCAAGATATACCAAAAATTGTGCCAATAGTGAACTTGGTCAAGAACAATGGGGGTTCTTGATTTATACCATATTTAAAGTGATCCAACCATTCTATTTGTTTAAATCCTTCAATACAGTATTCTTAGACTTACATGTACATATAGGTACAGTACTGGTGTGGGATACCAGACATTACCAGCAGTTAACAATTCTATTCCCCACAGTGGTCCTTACATCATGTAGGACGCACACATAATCTAATCTCAATTTGTGAGACGCATCTACTTCATACAACCAGAATTAATAACAACCATCTCTTAAAGCAGATGGTCATCTTTCTGTCAAGTCTAGTTACTTTATCAAACTCCATCTAGACCTTCCTCAGAAAAGGATTACTCATCAGATTTATCAAATAGAATGGTTTGAGGATCACTGAAATTCTTATACTATCTTATATATGTTTTCATATATTCACCAATTAATACATATTGATTGATCTAGTCAATGGGCCATATGTATACATGTATATATTCATGATTGTTTTTGTTTTAAATTTTAATGGCTATTACATGTTTTTTGAAAATTACTGTCAAATGTTTTGTTATTCAAATAAATGCATGTCAAGGTTAAAGATTTTCTAGAAGCTAACCATATCCCTCTGATGGTTTATAAATGCTCGAGAAAGGTCTCATATCTTTCTCAGGGTTTATAAACCATCAAGAGTAGCAACAAAGTCAGCACAAATCACGTTTATTTAGAGCCCCCCCCCCTTTGTTTCTGGACGTGATGGTCCTATCAGCTAACTTCTAGCACAAGTCTCATTACCGTAGTTCAAACCAATGAAGAAACTATAATCACCATTAACATATTTCACCGGCATTATCAAAAACCATGCTGGCATGTTATTGTTTACATTCGTCAAGTCTCGCAGACCACGTTAATCTCGTCGTAAACGAGAACTCAGTATAAGCACAATAATCATACCAAATTAATTTGAACCTATGCCAACGAGACTAGCTATTTTCTCCGTAGTTTCTCCCGCTTTTTGGCATTCCTTTGTTCTTGGAATAAACCAATGAGAATGTCTGACAATTCCAAGAATATAATTTTGTCCAATAGAAATAATTAGAAATCTACTACCTCGGAAAAAACTATTGAAGTTCCGGAGTAAACATTTCACTTCGATGAAATAGCTTCTCGAAAACAATAGCATTCAATATTATTATCGCAATTCAAACAAATTACGCTAATACAAGCAAATTATTACGCTTTAAAAAATATTTGTATTACCCACCCCCATCCCCTGCTAACCACCACCAGGAAGCACACCATTTATGGGGCTCTCGGCTCTGGTACCTTTGCCTCATCATCAACTCGCACTCCCCCTCTTTTCCTTATCTACCGGATGACCAGACTCCACCAGGGCCTTCTACGGGGTCATTAACAAAATTCTCACACCATGCGTCCTCTCCGATAATCGTATTCCAGATTTCAGATACACGTACAGAATCAATTCATTAAGCTTCAGAGGAACTGATGCTGAGGTGAAGCCTCTCGTAGTCCTCTTCAGGCCCCTCAACGATAAATGCCTTAGGTTCAGCTCTTTATCAAACAAACAAAAAAGCACGAGGCCGAGGTGTTGCATCCTCCCGGTCCTTTCTCCATCTATCATTTATAAGCGCCATAGGACATGAAGCTGAGGTGTTGCATCCTCCTTGTCCTTTCCCCTATTATTGACGTACTCTCCATAGGACATGAAGCTGAGGTGTTGCATCCTCCTTGTCCTTTCCCCTATTATTGACGTAGTCTCCATAGGACATGAAGCTGAGGTGTTGCATCCTCCTTGTCCTTCCCCTGTTATTGACGTGCATGTAGGCTCCATACGACATGAAGCTGAGGTGTCGCATCCTCCTTGTCCTTTCCACTATCATTGACGCACATGTAAGCTCCATAGGACATGACGCTGAGGTGTTGCATCCTCCTTGTCCTAACCCGCATTTGCAGTGGCATAGTATCTCATATATTTGCAGCACCTGATTTGTCAGGACATTAAGCTTAGGTTTGGCATCCTCCCTGTCCTAACATACATTGGGAATTAAGCACAATATGATATAGGCATTAAATGGTATGGTATTCTCGCTTTGCGAGATGGCCCCATCATAATGCCTCAATGCTTCTTTGGGGCTTCCTTATATCAATCTTCTATCGAATAAATAAGTTCGAAATTAAGTAAAGGTAAATGGGTACCAGAACATGAGAGCCTCATATATCCCAAATACAATTTAGCATGTGTATGCGTCGGTTCCCAATCAGGGATTCTGATTTTTAGGGAAGTGCATACTCATTCTAATCAGGTACAGCCTCATGGGCATGTATCACATGAATAATCATTTGATCAAGTAGATCACAGATTCTATTAATATAATAGCCAAGATATACCAAAAATTGTGCCAATAGTGAACTTGGTCAAGAACAATGGGGGTTCTTGATTTATACCATATTTAAAGTGATCCAACCATTCTATTTGTTTAAATCCTTCAATACAGTATTCTTAGACTTACATGTACATATAGGTACAGTACTGGTGTGGGATACCAGACATTACCAGCAGTTAACAATTCTATTCCCCACAGTGGTCCTTACATCATGTAGGACGCACACATAATCTAATCTCAATGTGTGAGACGCATCTACTTCATACAACCATAATTAATAACAACCATCTCTTAAAGCCGATGGTCATCTTTCTGTCAAGTCTAGTTACTTTATCAAACTCCATCTAGACCTTCCGTAGAAAAGGATTACTCATCAGATTTATCAAATAGAATGGTTTGAGGATCACTGAAATTCTTATACTATCTTATATATGTTTTCATATATTCACCAATTAATACATATTGATTGATCTAGTCAATGGGCCATATGTATACATGTATATATTCATGATTGTTTTTGTTTTAAATTTTAATGGCTATCACATGTTTTTTGAAAATTACTGTCAAATGTTTTGTTATTCAAATAAATGCATGTCAAGGTTAAAGATTTTCTAGAAGCTAACCATATCCCTCTGATGGTTTATAAAACCAAGAAACATGTGGTACCCATGAAAATCAAGCAAACACTAATTTCAACACAAAATAAACATACATGTCCTGAATTGAATAAAATATATAAAAAGTTCCAGAAGGTTTCAGGGTTATTTTCAAAGGCTCTCAAGTACTCATAGACTGTATAATAGCTCAAATATGCACCCTCTTCAAAGGAATTGGCATGCAATAACATATAAAATCTTTAATACACAAAATATGTGAGATAAGTTAACAGGAATATTCAGTTATCCAGGCAAAACAAATCCAGAATTAGCAAAATGGGTAGGCCCTTCGTGTTAGAATACCCCAATCCTAACCCTAGCCATAGCCCTATAACCCTAGCCACAACCATAACCCTAGCCATAACCCTAATACATATGGAGAATGGAGGGGAGTGTGGTTTCGTGTATTCGTACATGAAGGATATACCCAAAAATGGTATGGTCTTACTTTACTTTAATAATATTTTATTGTAAATTCAATTACAACGGAATAGGGGTACAAGTTTTAACAACATACAATGTACCCGCTCCCAAAATACAATAAATATTAGTTTAAACAAGATGACAGAGACTATATACATGATGAGGTTGCATAAATTTGGCCAACAAAAAGGAAAGTTTGTGTAAATAGTGTGTAATAGTCCAGTTTTGTGTTGTGTATACTTCGAGCGTTTTGCCGGCCATATATATATATATATCTCCCTCTCCCCTCCCATCCACCTCCCCCTCTCTCTCTCTCACACACACTCTCTCTCTCTCTTTCCATGGAAATAAAAATTGAGAATAGTGGTCGTTGTTTATTTATAACTGGTATAAATATGTTATGTGTTGCATTAGTTCGATTCGTAGCTTTAAAGATACGGGCGGCGTTGGTGGTGGGTATGCTGTTAAAATATTCAGCTCCGTCCAAAACCGTCATAAACAGAAAGAATAGTAAAATATAGACAGACATTGTTCTTATACCAATCAGAAATATGGCATAAACAGTATGTTATTGTCAAATGTTTTTCCTTTGTTATGTAAACCGGGCTCTTGTTTAGATTCGGATAAAGAGCGTTATTTGTTACCGTTTTCCTGATATGGAAATAATAAAGAGCGTTTATATCATTTGTGTGTGATTGATTAACCAATATAATTGCGCTGTTGTATGTAAACAGAAGCAAAACTTCTGTAACACGAGAATGTTCTTGTTTACGTACACCATCGTACGTCTTGACGACAATATACTTTTTATGCATTGATTATGTTTGGCATATGAATAAAACTAAAAATATTTTAATGTTCCTTCCGTTGGTGGCTTATTGAACAAATATGAATATTTCTGCAACAAACGCCACCCGTGCCTTTAATGTAGTCAATCAGTGGAGGCATTTATTCATTCAATATTGTCTTTTTCTGCATTCTGTATAAAAGACTCGGTTGCCGGATATGATGTGAAAAGCTATATATGCCTGCACAATTCGGAAATTCTTTTCATTTCTTGACGAAGTTTCACTTGTTCCCCAACGCAAATATGCTTGAAATAACTAATTTGAAATCGTCCAGTTTACGACATATTTCTAGTCTTTGTACAATATATAGTGGGCAATTAAGGAACGAGTGTATATTACTTTAATATTCGTATGCACATCTACAATTTGGAATATCTGCAACATAATTTTCGAACATATCTGAGCGGAGATCGCTGCATGCAAGAGTTTCGTATCATTCAGTGGAACATACTATATTTTCGGTTTCCCGATTCAAAATATTTAGGCGGCTTCTGGCGTTTTTTTATATTTAGGTTATCCTTGAAATCTAGCAAAAATATATACTTGGGTAGTTTGTTCCACGAAGTTACAACGAAAGGAAAGAATGATTGTTTGAAATGTTCCGTTCTACTATAATATGAGTGGAATCTTCATGGGTTCCGCATGATATAGCTGGAGACTTGGACCGATCGAGATGGGAGTAGGAAAGATAAATAATATGGTATATCGTTTTTTTTTTTTATTTTGAACATAAGTTTGTAATTAGTGTTTCTTTCTGTGTATGTTTAGAGAAGGCCAGCCTGCTTCACAAAGATTGGAATTAATGGGAACTGAGCGCGTGAGCCCTGTTGCTATTATGGTGGCATCAACGTGAATCCGGTCAAGTTTCTTTGGAAAATATGCCGGCGCGTTTGCCCATACTACATCCCATAATCTAAGATAGGCAAGATATATGACATATATATATTATCAAGTGTTCTTCGATCAAAGTTGTACTTTTGTTTTCTGGGAATCCATAGAAGCGGGGCAACTTTTTTGACGATAGATTCAATTTGAATATTCCAATTTAAATTGCTTTGCATTTGGAGACCAAGGCGCTTATGCGACTCACAATTATGTCAATTTTATTTTTGGAAGGTTAAGTCACGAGAAGCATCACACGGGATCAAAGAGAACAGTATTGCCTTAGTTTTAGTCGAATTTATGATTACAAGCCATTTGCTGGCCCACTCTGATAGTCCATTAAGTATTGGTTTATATTTTTTCTAGTAGTTTAATGTCATAGTGTTTCATCGTGAGACATGTATCATCTGCATAAAATTCTTGTTTCGGAATTTATCGGGGAGGTCATTTATATACACAAAGAAAAGGAAGGGTCCGAATATATATACGTGTGGAACTCCGGCTGGAATGGGTTGGAAGTTGGAATGTGAGATGTTTATCAAAACACGTTTGTTTCCGATTACTGAGGTATATCTTCCAGTCATTTCAACAATGGACCGGATATGCCGTATTATTCTAGCGTATATACCAATCATCTGTGCCAGACTATTTCAAATTATTTTGATATATCGCAAAAAAACAACTGAATATGTGACATGTGTAGAAGTTACTATCGAGAGTCTGACAGATGATATGATATAGATCTGTTAATTGGAAGGTCGTGGTATGTCCGGGAATAAAACCTGATTGATGTTGGAACTTGGTACATTAGTTTGTTATATTGGTCAAAATGTCACAAGATGTCTTAAGAGTAATACTTTTTTCAAAAACTTTGTCGAGACTGGGATGAAGGGAACTAGGAAGCTAATTTGTACACTCAGAAATACCATTTTTAAATATGGGGATAACGTTGATTTGTTCCAGTCTGATGGGAAATGGCCGAGCTCTTTTTAAAAATAATTTCTTAGGGAACATCAATAAAATCAGTAGTATCGTGAAACTGTTTTGGGGTTATAATAATACCATCAGATCCATGGGCTTAATTGTTTACTTTGAGTGATTTAATTGCAGTAAATTATCTTATCTCGGGTGAATGCAACATCAGAGAGCGATTTGAAGCATCTTTGGAAAGGGTTTGAATATCGTGGCTATGATAATCGATAGTTGAAGTTAAAGAACGCCTCATTCAAACTCTTCACGTTCTCGCGATTGTCTGACACATAGTGTTTTCCGTCGATAGTAACATCTCCGTGTTGATATATAATGCTTGGATACATGCGCATTTCTTTTTGTTCAGCAAATAATTTATCATTTGCCAAAAAATCACGAGGGGATGGGAATCCATTCTTGTCAATTAATAGCGCATAGCATGCTATTAGCACTGGTATAATATACGTGTTTTAGTTCCAAATAGTTCTCTCTTATGGTGTGGTTTCATATTTTTCGAATTGTAATGTCGCATAAACACCATAGTGATTTGAAAATCCAAGATTTAGAATGTCGGCGTCACACACTTGTAGGTTGTCGTTCACGACTATGGGGTCGAGAAGTGTTTGAGAGCTGGGCGTGACTCTTGTTGGCTTATTAATCACCTCTATGAATCTATAGTGACCAACTATTTCACTAATTTTCGAATGTGGGTTAAGCAGATTGGAGTTAAAATCTCTGAGAAAAATTAAATGTTTAGTTGGTTTTAAGCCTTTGTCTATTGATTCTTCAAAGAGGTCCCAATAGTTTATGTGGCATAATTACTCCGATCTGTAAGTTAATGCGAGGACTCGATTGGATTTATTTGAGATCTCAAACCAAAAGATAGAAGCATCAAACTCGAGTTCGGTTCTGTTTTTGTAAACCAGGTGATTAACGAAACATACAAAAGCGCTACCGCTATACGAATTACGGTGAATTATAAACCGATGATGGAGGTTTTAAATCAATAGTTTTTCTGTAGGATAGGTTTGGTCGATGTGGTTCGGTGAAGCAGAGAATGTCCTATTCGTTTATAGTTTCAACTATTTGCTGCAGCTTATTTCTAATACTGCGGATATTGTATTGAAAGACACTAATCCCCCCTGCTATGCCAGCTTGTGAACGTGGTCCCGTTTCTATGGACGTATACCGAAGCTGAAGTCTTGGAGTGAGAGAAAGCTGGCAATTTACCAACATAATATAAGAGAGATACAAATATTTTTGTGGGCCAGAGAAACGATGACGTGATTGGAGTGTATCAAACATGAAAAACATGATAGACAATGGTGAATAGATGGAAACAATATATACACAAAATCGTTTAAAAAACGACGACGAACATGATTGTGATAAGATGAAGTGTTAATGGTAACATGTATGGGATGAAGATTCCAATCATGTAAAAGGTGAGTTAATAAAATATCATTTTTTGTTGGAGTGGATATTTCAGAATGTTATGTGGCAGCACTGATGCTGGGTATGGTCAGTTTAGAATAAAACAAATTGTTTTCGTGAAGATTGGTCTGAAAACCTTTTAAAATACTTTACAGAGTATTGTTTTCTTAAGTCTTTGAACAGTGCATGACCATGACATTTTTGTCCAGAGAGGATGCAATCAGTTACCCCGAATTTGTAAATTGACTATACAGCATATGTTTTGCCTCACCAAAATTACATGTATAGTAGTTCAGCATTCAGAAAATGTCCTATTTCTTTACAGTTTCAGCTATTTGCTGTATCTTATTTCTAATACTGCGGATATTATATTGAAAGACAGTAATTTCCCCTGCTATGCCAGTTTGTGAACTTGGTTCCGTTACTATGGACGTATCCCGAACTTAGAAGCAGCTTTGTTATAACTACAACGACAAGTGGTAGTCTAAGGTTGCCACCCTTGGGAATTTTATAAAGTTTACTTTTTCGATATGAATCTATTTTCGGCCTGTTTTCATATTTTACGTTATTAAAAATGCCAATCGCGGCACGGTGCTGCAATGCTGATATACCCATCAAATAATATGGTTGAGATCACAGCGATACAGCCCGAAACCGGGCAGAAACTGAAATAGCTGAAGTCTTGGAGAGAGAGAGAAAGCTGGCAATTTGCTAACATAATGTAAGAGAGATAGTTATTTTTGTGGGCCAGAGAAACGATGACGTGATTGGAGTGTGTCAAACATGAAAAAAACATGATAGACAATTGTGAATAGATGGAAGCAATATATACACAAAGTCGTTTATAAAACGACGACGAACATGATTGTGATAAGATGGAGTGTTAATGGTAACATGTATGGGACGAATATTCCAATCATGTAAAAGGTGAGTTAATAAAATATCCTTTTTTGTTGGAGTGGATATTTCAGAATGCCATGTGGCGGCACTGATGCTGGGTATGGTCAGTTCAGAATAAAACAAAATGTTTTCGTGGAGCTTGGTCTGAAAACCTTTTAACATACTTTACAGAGTATTATGTTTTCTGATGTCTTTGAACAGAGTATGACCATGACATGTTTGTACAGAGAGAATGTAATCAGTTAAACCGAATTTGGAAATTGACTATACAGCATATGTTTTGCCTCACCAAAATTACATGTATAGCAGTTCAGCATTCAGACAATGACCTATTTGTTTATAGTTTCAACTGATTGCTGTAGCTTATTTCTAATACTGCGGATATTGTATTGAAAGACAGTAATTTCCCCTGCTATGCCAGTTTGTGAACTTGGTTCCATTGCTATGGACGTACCCTGAACTTAGAAGCAGCATTTTTATGACTACAAGGACAAGTGATAATCTGAGGTTGCTACCCTTGGGAATTTTCATAAAATTAACTTTTTCGATATAAATCTATTTTCGGCCTGTTTTTATATTTTACGTTATTAAAAATGCCAATCGCGGCACGGTGCTGCAATGCTGAGATTCCCATCAAATACTATATGGTTGAGATCACAGCGATACTGCTAGAAACCGGTCAGAAACTGAAATAACCGAAGTCTTGGAGAGAGCGAAGGCTGGCAATTTTCTAACATAATGTAAGAGAGATACAGTTATTTTTGTGGGCCAGAGAAACGATGACGTGATTGGAGTGTATTAAACATGAAAAAACATGATAGATAATGGTGAATAGATGGAAACAATATATACACAAATCGTTTATAAAACGACGACGAACATGATTGTGATATGATGAAGTGTTAAAGGCACGTGAGGCCTTAGTTGTCGAAAATATTCATATTTGTTCCAATCACCGTAAACAGAAAAAACGTTAAAACGCATACAGTTTCGTTCATATATACCATGACCATCACGTAAACAGTATGTTATCATAAAGACCTACTATATTTTACCTACGCATGAGCCTGATTGTGTTACAGAAGACAGCACAATGCTGCTGGCTAATCACACACAAATGGCATAAACGCTCTTTATTAGTTCCATATCAGGAATTCACCAACTAAGAACGCTCTTTATGTTTACCATCATAATATAAACAAACACCAGAAAAGTAACTTTTAATGCTTTTGTTTACATAACAATGGTCAAACATTTGACAATAACATACTGTTTATGCGATATTTCTTATTTGTATACGGACAAAGTCTGTCTAGATTTTGATGTTCTTTCTGTTTGTGGCGGTTTTTGACGGGTGGAAATATTTTCACAGGATACCCACCGCCAAGGCCAACCGTACCTTTAATGGTGACATGTATGGGATGAAGAGTCCAATCATGTAAAAGTTGAGTTAATAAAATATCTTTTTTTGTTTGAGTGGATATTTCAGAATGCCATGTGGCGGTACTGATGCTGGGTATGGTCAGTTTAGAATAAAACAAAATGTTTTCGTGGAGCTTGGTCTGAAAACCTTTTTAAATACTTTACAGAGTATTATGTTTTATGATGTCTTTGAACAGTGCATGACCATGACATTTTTGTACAGAATGTAATCAGTTAACCCAAATTTGGAAATTGACTATACAGCATATTGTTTGCCCCACCAAAATTACATGTATAGTAGTTCAGCATTCAGACAATGACCTATTTGTTTATTGTTTCAACTATTTGCTGTAGCTTATTTCTAATACTGCGGATATTGTATTGAAAGACAGTAATTTCCCCTGATATGCTAGTTTGTGAACTTGGTCCCATTACTATGAATGTATCCTGAACTTAGAAGCAGAATTTTTATGACTACAAGGACAAGTGATAATCTGAGGTTGCAACCCTTAGGAATTTTTATAAAATTAACTTTTTCGATATAAATAAATTTTCGGCCTGTTTTTATATTTTACGTTATTAAAAATGCCAATCACGAAACGGTGCTGCAACGCTGATATTCCAATAAAATACTATATGGTTGAGATCACAGCAATACTGCTAGAAACCGGTCAGAAACTGAAATAACCGAAGCCTTGGAGAGAGCGAACGCTGGCAATTTGCTAACATAATGCAAGAGAGATACAGTTATTTCTGTGGGCCAGAGAAACGATGGCGTGATTGGAGTGTATTAAACATGAAAAACATGATGGCATTGGTAAATACATGGAAACAATGTATACATATATACACATAGTCGTTTATGAAACGACGACCAACATCATTATGATACGATGAAGTGTTAATGGTAACATGTATGGGTACATGTATGAAGAGTCCAATCATGCAAAAGGTGAGTTAAACAAAATATCCTTTTTTGGATATTTAAGAATGTCATGTGGCTTTACTGATGCAGAAATGGGTCAGTTCAGATCAAATAATTTGTTTTCGTGGAGCTTGATCTGAAAACCTTTAAAAATACTGTATAGAGTATTATGTTTTCTTATGTCTTGGAACAGTGCATGACCATGACATTTTTGTGCAGAGAGAATGTGATCGGTTAACCCGAATTTGGAAATTGACTACACGGCATAACTTTTTCCCCACCAAGATTACATGTAGGACCCACCGACATCACATAACATTTGTATGACCATTTAATCTGGAGTGGATCCTTGTGTTGTGCACAGTGCATGTGTTCATGTCAACTCTACTGGATTCGCGTTGTTAACCCAGTCATCCCATATGAACGTGTAGATCTCTCCTGCATCTGATTCCAATGTGGTCTGAAACATGTAATACATATTTACATAGCCCGTCAGTAGTATAGAGAGAGCATTGCTCGACGTTACTGAATGTAAGGTATATGAAGACTAACTAAGTAACTATTTCTAGGCATATGTTATAGTCAAGTTAACTATATCTAGGTTAGTAACTATTTTAAGACATAGCCAAGCTATATTAGTAAACAATACCCCCCGACTTGATTAAATTAATGTTAGAGAATGATGTGTAACTATGTATAGGCATATGTTTATAGTCAGGTTAACTATAGTAAGGCATATATATGATAGGTTAGTAAAATAAGTTGATGTTAGATAAAGAAGTGTTACGTGATATGAAATATTCGCTAGCGAATAGCCCGTGCATGTAAAAGCCACAGGTCTAAACACATGGAATTTTTTTTTTAACTTTCTTCTTTTTCATGTAGATTTGTAGGAAACACGATCAATCTAAAAAAAAAACAACACATAGGTCCTTTAATGAATAATGATACGAGTATAAATAGATTATATATTATCGAATCAATACATAGTTCCTTTAACATATAAATCATAACATAATCTAATCAATTTTGTTTTAATATAATGACAATCAGGTCTTAAATCATCCCTGTCGCAACATCTTATGTCAAAAATTTATCAAGATTTATAGGCAAACTATTTCTAGGTTATTCAAAATTTACAGTTGCAAAGTATACTGACCATATCTACAAATATTAATTAGAATATAAAGAACAGAGTTAGCTCCCTTGTGAATTGTAACATAATAATCTGTTTTGTTTTAAGTTCAATATAGATGTTAAACGATTGATATGTGTTAGAGAGTGATACAATGAAATATTCACAGCGCGAATAACCCATGCATGTAAAAACCACAGGTCTAAACACTTGAACTTTTTTTAGGAACGTTCTTCTGTAGATTAGTAGGCAACTCATTTCAAAAACACTATTTCTTAGTGGTATATATCGAAATGTATAACCATTATCGGTTCCTTTAAAGGCAAGCGAGGCCTTTAATTGTCGATAATATTCATATTTGTTCCAAACACATTAAACAGAAAAACATTAAAACTCATACATTTTCGTTCAAATATACCATGACCATCGCGTTAAGAGCATGTTATCATAAAGACCTACTATATTTTACCTAAGCAAGAGCCTGATTGTGTTACAGAAGACAGCACAGAGTTAGTGGCTAATCACACACAAATGGCATAAACGCTCTTTATTAGTTCCATATCAGGAATTCACCAACAAAGAACGCTCTTTATGTGTACCATCTTAATATAAACAAACACCAGAAAAGTAACTTTTATGCTCTTGTTTACATGACAATAGTCAAACAAATGACAATAACATACTGTTTTTGCGATATTTCTTATTTGTATACGGACAAAGTCTGTCTACATGTTGATGTTCTTTCTGTTTGTAGCGGTTTTGGACGGGTGGAAATATTTTCACAGGATACCCACCGCCAAGGCCAACCGTACCTTTAATGAATATGAATGATGGTATATATTCAAATCAATCTACTCATGTTGAAATATTAAAAATATGTGTATCAAGCATGTTAAATGGTGATTAATTAGTTGCATATATCACACGAACGTATATATCTAGCTATAAATTGATAATCTATATTTATTTTAGGAAAGAAAACTGGAACAATTAGCAACTATTTTCGGTTTATATGAAGACAACACATTTCAATTCCAACACAAATTCAATATTTCAGAAGGATAAAAAAATCTATATCTCCCTTTTAATGAAATATTAAATGTAGAATCACGATAAAGCAATTATAACATCAAATATCTCAATTGAAAGCTAAATTTTTAATACAATTTCACTGTTAACGCACACAATTCCAAATATTTTTGCACACAAAAAAATCTTTATCTGTTTCGCTCCCAGCATCAAAAGTCGTTTTTTTTATTGCCACAATCATCGTACAAGACAATAAAAGTCGCACAACCAACGTTAAATAATTTTTTTATTTTAACATAACAAGAGTTACTTACCCATCAAAGAACAGATAATCCATCGAAGTATAATTATGTCTCAATTTTACCTATGCGAATGTATCTGTTTATATACAGAAAAACATTAATTTATTCATTCTATCTTTAGTCCCAACAAATGATGTAATTCGAGCGATCTTTCTTTAAGTCGAATAATCTACCAACATATAACACGATAGAAATATCTAGCACACAAATGTCGTTATTTCTATAGTCACAAAACATGATGTTGTAAGATATGTCTTCGTCCAGAATTCATGTCGAGTTCTGTTTATATACAGATCTTGCTCTAAGTCTGTCTACATAATATCACAACAAAACATGATGTTATTGTAAGTATCTTCGTCGCATACCTACCACAAAAACAATCTCATTGCCGTCGCCTACTTATGAATAACATTAAATACATGTGATGTTGTATATTGAGATAGCCCTGCCAACAGATTTAGAGCATATATTTATATTTTTCCAGTGATAAGATGTATGATGTAACTATCAAAATGACATTGTGCGATCAATTTTTTTTATTAGGTAGATTCCCGTTCCGATTTAGAAATGTGCGGATAATGAACGGGAACATGCATATACAATACACATTTTTTTAACCTAGTCTAACGATATGAGCAATTCCAGATGTAAACGTGCAACTAACAACATTGGCTTAATATTATTGTTTGATTGTTTCTGCGAGATAATTGCATACTATTGATAGGCATAGCATTGAAAGTACATATTGCTCGTGTGCACATAAGCATTTTATATTCGCTTTCATCATAGAACTCTATACAGAAATGCGTGAACAATAATTACTCTTAATGTTCAAATCGCAATAGGGCGCTGACTAATGGGTTTTATGCATGTGTACAGATGCCATCATAGGCATTATGTTGTATACATAGCATCTGGTAAATTAATCAGATATATAATGGCCATTCACTGCTTGTTGTAATTTAACGCCTGGCATTTCACCCTTCATTAATTTAAAGTTTAAAACGAACGACCGGTCATTGTTTCTGTCCGACCATGTTTACATCTGATGCTAAATTGCGTCTGGATTCACCAGCATGTTTTTTCCAACTCGTGTTGGCATTATGATTAAGGGAGAATTATTTGCTATAATCAGGTAAGTGTTATTTTTATTTACAAAACTGCTACAGTATTTTTTTCAAAAATAAAACTATTGTTGAAATGGAATGTTAATTTGTAGAAATTACACCGTTTTTGCTAGATAATTGTAAATATACTGTAAAAATGCTTAGCCACAACGTGTAGACAAATAAGATTTTACAGCAATACACTTGTAAAACTATGATTATTGTTTTTAGTTTGCATGTTTAAAGATGACTTTTGTACACTCGCATTGAAACAATGTTAATTTGGATACTGTAATTACTATCTAAACATTTGTGGAATGGTGAAATATTTATTATGCTTTTTGATGATTAAGACATAATAATTTGATTATGAATTCGATATATGTGTATGTATAGAACTAATTAGGGTACACATTGAATACGATTATTGGACCTTTCATTTTATGTGATCAGCGTTTTTTTTTATCCAACAAGGTTAATGCATATGTCCAGATATATACGCTCTTTGTTGATAATATAATTAGTATCTTTTTGGGGGATATCATTAATTGTTAGTGTCCCTTCTAACATATTTGATATCAACGGTACCTATCTAATACGATTTTCAGCTACGAGGGAGTGAAAGAGTTGCATACAAACAGATAAAAAACGCTCTTTAACGATAATATAAATTATCAACCATATTTAAGTTAAATTATTAGCGCCCTTTTAAGAAATATGATATGAATGAGACCTATTTATTAACAATCCTGAGGTAAAATTAGTCATAGGTACAAATTTTTAGCTCTGGTGTTCAAACACTTTTGGTATCCAAACTATAAAATTAAATATTAGTGCCCTTTTAAGACATCTGGGTTAAACATGGTATCCGGTATACAAATAATGAAATAAATCTTAGTTCAATTTTAAGACATCTGGGTTGAACATCGTATACTGTATCCAAATAATAAAATAAATATTAGTGCCATTTTAAGACAACTGCTTTAAAATTCCTCTATAACCTCATATTTGTTTTGCTCCGATAAATATACAAACTGGAGTCTAAATTATTGTTTTAAATTACACAGAACATAGGTTGAACAAGATATTAATTAATTAAAAGTTATCTGAAATCGTAATTTAATTAAACTTACCTGGCTATTTAGAACCATGGCTTTATCAGCCATTTTAGCTCGCCTATATAGGGTATATTATTATTGGAATGTTTACCGTAACATAACTACAGCTGATTATGAATGCAGTTGTCAAATAATGAACTACAGCTGATAAAAAACAGTTGTCAAGGACAGGGTGGAACTACTTCAGTATAATTCCGACGACAACCATCAGAATACTCCATCAAAAATACCACTGGTAGTCACATTTCATCCAAAATTACAAAAACTAAAAACTATCACCAAGGACTTACAATGTGTGTTTCAAAATGATGACAAACTGCGTGATATTTTCCCTGAATTACCTTTAATGTCATATCGACAACCTCCGAACCTCCGAAAGAGTCTAGTTAGAGCACAGAACTTGCATAACAACAACAGAACGGAACATACCCGTGCGTAATATGGAATTGTGCAACGTGCTCTTCTGTGACAAATGCAACTCTGACCAACAGTACAGGGAAATCTATCACACCTAGTGGGTTATTCTCGTGCAGCTCTGAATGTGTTGTTTATGCTCTGACGTGCAGACAGTGTCCCGGGCTTATCTACATCGGAGAGACGGGCCATACCGCCAGAGGCCGCATGAATGGACACCGGCATGACATAACATCAGAAAATATATTCGTGCCCGTCACGGCGTGGGAGAACATTTTAACTCTTCTCGCCATACAGAGGAAGACCTCGAGGTCAGAGTTCTCAGCAGGATTGAAACGACTGAGAGCAAGGAAAACAGTATAGTTGATATTAATAACATACATGGACACCATCCGGAAAGGGTTAAACAGGGACTATGGTTTTCTCTAACATTACGCTGTACTGCATAATTTCCGGGGAACTCGGCACTTGGGAGCAGCCGCGACGTAGATGCTTTCCGTCACTCTTGTTATGCACGTCATTGCGATGGACACTTTCAACGTCAACGACTTTTCACTATTTGTTCACTTCATACTTGATAAAGGCTACTAGATAACCGAAAGCTCGTATTTTTTAAACACTCAAATGAGTCTTAAATGGTGTTACTTTATTTTATGTCAATTTATTATAACTACAGCTGCAAATATGTGATTTGACAGGTGTAGTATAAATTACTCGTTTTGTACGGTGATAAATACGACTCGTTAACGAATATTTGAAATGTGAGCTAAGAGGGGGCGACGATGAATAATTTAATCGCTTTGTACATAGATGGGTGTCGTGGATGACATTATTCATAAGTAGGCAACGACAATGAGATTGTTATTGAGGTAGGTATGTGACGAGGTTACTTACAATGACATCATGTTTTGTTGTGATATTATGTAGACAGACTTAGAGCAAGATCGCTCGAATGACATCATTTTTTGAGACTATAGATATATTGAGTACATTAATGTGTTACTGTATATAAACAGAACTCGAGATGAATTCTGGCCGAAGACATATCTTACAACATCATGTTGTGTGACTATAGAAATAACGACATGTTTGTGCTAGATATTTCTATCGTGTTATATGTTGGTAGATTATTCGACTTAAGAAAGATCGCTCGAATGACATCATTTGTTGGGACTAAAGATAGAATGAATAAATTTAATGTTTTTCTGTATATAAACAGATACATTCGCATAGGTAAAATTGAGACAGAATTATACTTCGATGGATTATCTGTTGTTGATGGGTAAGTAACTCTTGTTATGTTAAAATAAAACATTTATTTAGCATTGGTTGTGCGACTTTTGATATGTTTTTTTTAGTAAAACATTTGGAATATCAGTTGTGTGCGTTAACAGTCAACCTTCTTTCAAAAATTTAGCATTAAATTGATTAAAGTGACATTGAATTTTCATATTTTTATTGTTTTACTATGACATATAAAGTTTGTGCTTGAATTCTGTGACGAAAACAATTAGCGTTTACCTATGGTTTATAATGTTTTGACATTTTTTTATTAAAGACAAAATATTTATTGTCTTTTACGATGAGTGTGGCAATAAAAAAAACGACTTTTGATGCTGGGAGCGAAACAGATAAAGATTTTTTTTTTTGTGCAAAATATTTGGAATTGTGTGCTTTAACAGTGAAATTGTTTTGAAAATTTAGCTTTCAATTGAGATATTTGATTAAGGATTTTAATATTTTGAATGATTTGGAAGCATTATAACATATAACTTCAATTTTGTTGACGAAAAAGTAACTTAAATTATGTTTTAATTGCTTTATCGTGGTTTTACATTTAATATTTCATTAAAAGGGGGATATAGTTTTTTGGATCCTTCTGAAATATTGAATTTGTGTTGGAATTGAAATGTGGTGTCTTCATATAAACCGAAAATAGTTGCTAATTGTTCCAGTTTTCTTTCCTAAAATAATATAGATTATCATTTTATAGCTAGATCTATACGTTCGTGTGATATATGCAACTAATTAGTCACCATTTAACATGCTTGATACACATATGTTTAATATTTCAACATGAGTAGATTGATTTGAATATATTACTATCATTCATATTCATTAAAGGAACCGATAATGGTTATGCATTTCAATATCTACCACTATGAAATAGTGTTTTTGAAATGTGTTGCCTACTAATCTACAGGAGAACGTTCCTAAAAAAAGTTCAAGTGTTTAGACGTGTGGTTTTTACATGCATGGGGTTATTCGCTGTGAATATTTCATTGTATCATTCTCTAACACATATCAATCGTTTAACATCTATATTGAACTTAAAACAAAACAGATTATTATGTTACAATTCACAAGGGAGCTAACTCTGTTATTTATATTCTAATTAATATTTGTAGATATGGTCAGTATACTTTGCAACTGAAATTTTGAATAACCTAGAAATAGTTTGCCTATAAATCTTGATATATTTTTGACATAAGATTTTGCGACAGGGATGATTTAAAGGTACGGTTGGCCTTGGCGGTGGGTATCCTGTGAAAATATTTCCACCCGTCAAAAACCGCCACAAACAGAAAGAACATCAAAATCTAGACAGACTTTGTCCGTATACAAATAAGAAATATCGCATAAACAGTATGTTATTGTCAAATGTTTGACCATTGTTATGTAAACAAAAGCATAAAAAGTTACTTTTCTGGTGTTTGTTTATATTATGATGGTAAACATAAAGAGCGTTCTTAGTTGGTGAATTCCTGATATGGAACTAATAAAGAGCGTTTATGCCATTTGTGTGTGATTAGCCAGCAGCATTGTGCTGTCTTCTGTAACACAATCAGGCTCTTGCGTAGGTAAAATATAGTAGGTCTTTATGATAACATACTGTTTACGTGATGGTCATGGTATATATGAACGAAACTGTATGCGTTTTAATGTTTTTTCTGTTTACGGTGATTGGAACAAATATGAATATTTTCGACAACTAAGGCCTCACGTGCCTTTAAGACCTGATTGTCCATATATTAAAAAAAATTGATTAGATTATGTACTGATTTATATGTTAAAGGAACTATGTATTGATTCGATTATATATAATCTATTTATACTCGTATCATTATTTATTAAAGGAACTATGTGTTGGGTTCCACATTTCGATTTCTACAAGACTCTGTAATATCGAGTTTTTTTTAAATTGAATCGTGTTTCCTACAAATCTACACGAAAAAGAAGAAAGTTAAAAAAAAATTCCATGTGTTTAGACCTGTGGTTTTTACATGCACGGGCTATTCGCTAGCGAATATTTCATATCATTTAACACTTCTTAATCTAACATCAACTTATTTTACTAACCTATCATATATATGCCTTACTATAGTTAACATGACTATAAACATATACCTAGAACTAGTTACACATCATTCTTAACATTAATTTAATTAAGTCGGGGGTATTGTTTACTAATATAGCTTGGCTATGCCTTAAAATAGTTACTAACCTAGATATAGTTAACCTAACTATAACCTATGCCTATAAATAGTTACTTAGTTAGTCTTCGTATACCTTACATTCAGTGACGTCGAGCAATGCTCTCTCCTCTATACTAATCCCGTCTGTGTTACACTAAGTCGTGTTCGGTGATTGGACAACTGCCAATTGGGTCACCCGTTTCATATAATAAAAAAAAACATACCCAACACGACGTCACAAATTGTTGACATAATCACTAAAAGCGGTCGGCAGAATAATTGGGCGCGCTTTTACAAAGTGCAACTGAATTGCATCCGCAGCCAGTTGTTTATATAGACCACGCGATCGTTGCTAAGCGTTATACAATATCAGTGTGCTGACTTACAGTGCTGCGTGGGCTAGTCTCAAATTCTCGGCAGATTGTGAAAATAAATCAGATTACATTCAGAATTTATATGGGAATAAATCACCAAAAAGCTATTTAAATATAATACATGAATGTAGTCCATCGATGTGTGTTTTATTGAGGGATACGGCGCTGTGATCGTCACAAATCGCTCTTTACGCCAATGGAAGGACTGCTGTTTCGAAATAAGCACGAATAATTTTCAGCGTTCTGTATTTCTGGCATAATAGATAATCAATACATTGTTCTGTGAATATATGACTCGGAGCCACATACAACAGCAAATAATGGGGGAAAATATTAATCACGAAACGCTCTCCAAATTCGAATAATTGTTTTAAACTCAAGGCTAGGTTATCTTTATTACTATGTACGTAATGCCATACAATATCAATTCGTGAATCGACAATTTATTGTAGATATTTGGTTTGACAAGAATGTTGTATCAAGTATGACAACTTTGTAGTATCAAGTACGTCAACAATGATCCATTTCATTAGTACACGCTCTTTATATGACTGTTTTGTTTCGCTCAAACCAACCATCAAGTTGGTACAACGGCTAGCTGTAGTGCAATTTATCTCAGAAGAACAATTTTACAGTGAAAATATTCCTGTTTCCAAGAAAAATACGATTAGAAGCGAGAAAATTCCATCGTTTTTATTTTATTTTCAGTTAAAATTTCAAAATTTAGAATTTTCATCCCTTTTTGCTCGAATTTCGAGGTTTCGCATTATATATGTGATATGTGTCAATAATATTTTAAGTAAAAAGCTAAATAACAACAAAATGTGACAAACTCAAACATTAGCAAGCTATATCGTTAGTGAACGGAAAATAAATATTCACAAGAGACGAAATATGGGTATCTCTCTTTAAAGGACAAAATATTCAACAAGAGCAAAAAGCAGGAATTTTAAAGGGTATATATATATATCCCTATAACAATATCATAACCACCAAAGTCCGCATATATATCCCTATAACAATATCACAACCACCAAATAAGGAAGGGGGGTCAACATGTGGCCGAATGTCTATGTAGGGTTTTGCATGTCGATTCAGGGTTTCTTTGTGTTTAAATTAGAGCGACCAATCCGGTCGTGTAGGGTCTAAAGTTGACAATGATATACTGGTGATTTACTCTTCTTAGATCGGGTTTAACATTTCAAAATTTATATATTTTATCGTTATCGATCTAAGGAATCGGCATAACTAAATGAAATGCACAGTCTTAATATAGCCTATTTATGGTATAAACCCATAAAAACGACGCCAAATATCATCAATCAACCAACGTACCAAACCAACCACGCCTCCCTCAAATTCACATGTTACCACATATAATGTTTCTCACCTTCCATAGTTTCCACGGATCAGCTTCGTTATTCCATTTTTCCGTGCGCCAGATGATAGCCACCGGTACACTGTAGGGTGATGTTAGATGCCAGTCGTCGATCGCGCCTGGTTCACAATCATCGCGATCCGCCTCGTCGAATTCGGTCTTCGGTGTGTTAACGATGGATGAGAATTCACGGAGAACCTTCCATTTGATAGTGAAGTAAATCCAAGAGTTGGTACCACAACTCACGCACCCATGCGTGTAGACTTTCATGGTCCAGTGGAACTCTGAAACCACGCCCTATAGGTTAGTTTGGCAGAATGGTTGGTTTAAAGCCACCTGGCATCAGGCAGTGTTATACTACAAGCTGAAAGACTTTCCTTACCCAGATATCGAAACGAAGCTCAAATCCCGCCCTTCTATTAATGGACATTCTGCAATTAATACTACCGCTTCACATATTGTGGGCAATATGTTAGATGAGTATCTGAAAACACTACATTTTTATTATGATTTTTTCAATTTGCAATGAACTACATGCAAATATTCTTGGCACGCTATTAGAGAGTTCCAAACCTTCATGTAAAACCAGATCATCTGTCACGATATTGGTTTATTTCATTCGATATAAGCACACTATATACATCTATCAGACATACTGATATGTATCTTGCCTTTGATGTCATTAAAGAAATCCTTGATATTTTATGGTCGCTTTGTTTGAATTAATTCAAAAGATATCATATTTCCATGTTGGTTTTAAACACCTATGATATTTCTCATATGAATTTTGTGTGTGATAAATTACTCAGGTTTAAAAGGGTACTTACACTAAATCCGGCCATTTATGGGGCCACCTCCTTTTATACTCAACAGAATGTATGCAACAAATGAATGAATTTGGCCATGGATGAATGCTGTATGAACGATCCAAACAACATGGTAATTATAAATTATATTGAAAATTAATTTATGACTCTAGTCACAAGCACAGTGGCTCTATTCTACACAATTATTACAAAATAAGCTGAGTAATCACAGGATGTGTTCGCATACCGACGTGAATATGTCTCAGAAATAAATTACGCAAATGTGTCGACATAAAATTAGCTATTTTGAGTGAAAATGATCTTTAAAGATACGGGCGGCGGTGGGTATGCTGTTGATATATTCATCTGTCAAAAACCGCCATAAACAGAAAGAATAGTAAAATATAGACAGACTTTGTTCTTATACCAATCAGAAATATGGCATAAACAGTATGTTATTGTCAAATATTTTTCCTTTGTTATGTAAACAAAAGCAAATAACGTTACAGAACCTGGCTTTTGTTTAGATCTGGACAATAGTCCAGTGCATTTGTGATTTCACCCAGAACAAATTGCAACAGAATTTTTTTTTTCAATAATGAATAGAGTAACTAAATATAAACAAAAACTCGGCAAATATCGGAAAACGGGAAATATGTGTATTTTGTAAAATAAAATCACGAAAAAGTCGAAGTAATTTAATTGTTGATGGGCTTTCCATACGCGTAGATAGTCCATGGGAGATAACTTAAAACACAATTGGTCGATCAAAAGTAAATAAAACGTGAACGATTGTTTTCAAAATAAATATAAATCCATCTTGTTTAATATATAGTAACAGCGTAATGGTGAGTTTATACAAACATTGGGTGACTCAAATGAGCAAATAAGCACTATATACTTTGCGAGTATCCACATATGAGCTGGCGAGTATTGCGACGAACGTCGATCTGTCGACCAAAAGTTCAAAACTTTATGCTGGATAGTCGCGATGTGAACATTCCATTGCGGTGAAAATAGCTGTGACAAACAACCACCAATAGCATTTAATTGTCAACATTGATTCCAATAAATCCATTAATAGCCACTTGTGGTGAAAATGGACACTGTCACAGATGAAAACCAATTTTAAATTATACCTCTGTCTACACAGAATGCTGATGAAATAAAAAAACTACGGAAAGCCGATTCGTTATTCACTCACTGTATACCGATCATTTAATGGCAGTAGTGTAATTACTAGGTAGCTAATTAATTATTCTCCCACCCTCCCCTTTCTCTCTCCCCCACTCTCCCTCTCCTCTTTCTCTCTCCATCGAGATCTCTTTCTCACATCTCTCTCCCCTCTCTCTATCTCTCTCCTCTTTCCCTCTCTCTCCATCGAGATATCTCTCCCTCTCTCTTCCCTCTCTCTTCCATCTCTCTCTCACTCTCTCTCTCCCTCCCATCTCGCCTCTCTATATCTCTCTTCCTCCCTCCTCTCTCTCCTTTATAAGACGCTACACTTTCTCATTATAATTTCAGAAAATACTGAAAACAGTGAGCCACCCTCATTATTCTTTGGGACATGACTGATAAGGATTTGCATCCAGTTGCAATTATTTGGGGCACTTGGAAAACAAATATGAATCTCATCAAAGGCAAAATACTGAGTATGCATTCTCAAATATATACTTGTTTAAATTTTCACAATTAAAATTCCATTATATTATTTTGTTATCATCTGTTTTAATTAAAATCATTTTCTGTGTATTTGTTGTGTTTGTTTCCAATTGCATTTTCCGTTACGGTACTTATTTGTTACCCTTTCTTGCATTTTGTCGTGCTGTTTCACAGAAGCCAAAGCATGATGAAGTTATTAATTTTTGTTTTGAAAAGGAAAACATTGATCATCGTATAACTGATCCGAGGTAAGTACTATCGATTCTTATACAGGTACACCAATAATGATACTAAAACTGAGTGTTTGCATTTAATTGAATATATATGCAGTCTAAATTGAAACTTAAGCATTGTGTCACATGTTAAATCATAGCCTAGAATGAGTGACAAAGTTTATCACAAAGTAACCACATAGCCGATTTTAAAATTTAGTGGCGATATTAATATTCCAAAGAAGACTATTATTCATAAATGTAGTTCACGTATTCATATTTAGAGTATAGGCCATACTCATCAGTTTAATGCAGTGATAAAATCCCCCAATGTGTATATAGGCAAAATAAACACATTTTGTTTTAATTCACTAGGCTGATTAAATATCTAACAATGGGCATGTACATGTATATAATCTATGTAACATACAATACATTTAATATGTTACGCTTATATAAAATTGACAATTATTTTTGTATTCCATCTATTTCCAGAAATACGATTTACTGTGCAACCATGGCCTCGTGTGTACTATGTAACATGCTGTTATATGATGGCAGAGAACTCAAAAAGCTGACGGAAAAGGGGTGCGATACAATTATGAGGATCAGTGCGGAGTTTGGTGATGATAGATCGGTTATTATAGGACAGTTGATCCATACATGCTGCCGGAATAACTACACTTCACCAAAAAATAAACGACGACATTCACTACCACCAAGTCCCGAACAACCATGCATGAATCTGATAACCAGAGGTTTGAGTTTAGTAAATGTTGTTTGTTTTGTGGCAAAAATACTACCAGCACTGATGCTGATGAAGACCCATTGATATATCCTGTCAGAACCCTTGAATTTCAGACGAAGATATCTGAAGCATGTCGCACACGCAATGATCAATGGGCGCATACCGTGCAACGAAGAATAGATACGGCTATAGATCTCCCAGCAGCTGATGCAATTTATCATCAAATTTGTAGTGTGAATTTTAGAACAGGAAAGCAGCTCCTACGATGCATTGATCCCTCTGAAGATGAACCATCTAGCGCAAAGAAATTGAAAATGGGCAGGCCATCTGACACTCATAAATCGTCAGCATTTGAGCGAGTTATTCAGTACCTTTCTGACAATGACGACGAGCAGTTAACTATAAATGACTTGGTATCGAAGATGGGCGAATTTCTGTCTTGATCTGATCAGGAAGCTTTCTGTGCTAAATATATGAAGCAAAAACTGATGGAACATTTTGGTCAAGAGATTGTCATTACCGAGATAAATGGAAAGCCAAACGTAGTCACTTTCCGAAATACAGCGGAGGAAATATTGCATGACTTGTATACAGAGCCTAAGGATATTAGTATAGATGTACAGAAGCAGCAACTCGTGAAATCAGTTGCAAAGCTGATACAAAATGATATAAAACAAAAGGAGAATATCAGAGATGGCTATCCTTCAATTGCCGACATGTCGTCTCTAGATTCAGCAATAGATTATCTACCACCCTGTCTCAGAAGTCTCTTGGAAATTATCTTCACCGGCAAAGATACATCTCTCAATGTTGCGTCGTTAGGACAAGCGATACTGCAGGCAGTCCGCCCAAGAACTCTACTGGCACCATTACAGTTGGGACTTGGGGTTGAGATGAATCATAAATTTGGGTCAAAGTTTCTTGTAGAATCCCTAAACAGGCACGGTTTCTGCACTTCATACAAAGAGGTCAAATTATTTGAAGAAAATGCAGCAGTTACCAATGAAGATCACTTACCCGGTGTCATCAAAGGCTCATTTATCCAGTTCATAGCAGACAATGTGGACCATAACGTATGTACATTAGACGGAAAAGGTACAGTTCATGGAATGGGTATAGTTGCTGCTGTGACTCCGAAAACAGTCTACACTAAAACGGTTGCCGTGCAACGATATGTAATGAGGATGTGTCTGCAGTAGGGAGGATACCTCTGAAGTATTTGAAGTGTGATAAGTCGGAACTATAATTAAAATACCCAACGCTATCCGCCACAGACACAACAAACAACTCCAGTTCACTAGATACACTGTGGTTGTCATCGTGGCTCTTAAATCACAAACAACCTCTCTGGAGTGGGATTATGCAAATGGCACAGAAGGGAGATCACCCTGGAACATTGTCAGTTTATTTCTTGCCAATGATTGACATGAGCCCAAGTGATGAAACGTGCATTTTCTCGACAGTGGAATTTGTTACCAGTCAAGCAAAGATGTTCAAAGTCACACCAATTCTCACATTTGACCAACCATTATGGTGGAAGGCATTTATGATTCAACAGAAGATGAACAGTGGTCATGATGTAAACAGCGTTGTCCTCAGACTTGGTGGCCTTCACATAGAGATGAGCTTCCTTGGATCTATTGGTCATCTGATGTGAGGGTCAGGACTAAAAGAGATCTTTGAAGTTATCTATGCTGAAAACACAGTTCCACACCTATTGAATGGAAAGGCAATTGCGAGATCGATAAGAGCACACACTATCTTATATCGACTTCTGAATGGAATGCTATATGCACAGGTATTTGGTATACCACTTCCTCATCTGAAAGACGACACCACAACAGAAGACACACCGAGCCATGTGAACCATCATAGTGATAATTCAGAACAAGGTATTGGTGAACTGTCCACTGTTCTATCCATGCACAGAACTGCAGTTGAAAAAGTCGGCTCTTTATATTGTGATGTAATGGATGGTACCCTGAGCATAGAAAATCTAGAAAAACATGAATCTATTTCCACCTTGCAAGATGTAATTGCCAAAGAGAAAAGCAATCTTCAATCAAATAAAACATCTAAGCGTTGGATACATTACATGCAAATGGTTGAAATCTTGTTCAAATTCATCAAAGCCGAACGAACTGGTGATTGGCTTCTTCATCTACAGTCATTGTCCGATATGCGTCCATTCATGGCAGCTGCTGGACATAATCACTACACAAAATCAGCACTACTATACATCAACTCAATGAAAAATCTCGAAAAAGAAAACAAAGACCTCTTCAAGAAATTCATGGCTGGTTATCAAGCTGTTAGAAGAAGTGACAGATTTTGGGGAGGGCTCTCGACGGACCTTATCATAGAGCAGGTGCTTATGCGTAGCATAAAGTCCACCGGTGGCCTAACGAGAGAACGCGGAATAACTGAGAGGCAGAGAAATATTTGGCTTCTCTCAATGCCAGCATGTGCAGAAATTAACAACAATATGCAAATATTAACTGGAATTTGTCATGAATCAGGCCCGCAACACAAAGAGGGTATAGTTGCAAGAACCACACGTGATGCGAATGACTCTCTTATTATGTTACGGTACTTGGAAGAAAGGAATCCATTCCAATGCAGTGGTGCCCTACAGAGTGTAGCAACTGGTGAAACTTCAAATGCATCAGTAAATGTGGATGATGCACAATCTATTGGTTATGCTATCGTAGGTGGTATGTCGGGCAAAGATGTAGTCACTTATGTCTTTAAAAGATCGTCCCAGGCTATTACCACGAACACTTCAACCATCAAAGTCGATAATGAAATTGTGGAAGTGGACTCACAGCTTCTGTTCCAATGTCTAGTCATTGTTGCCAAAGGATTATTCCCAGATGATACCATTTCATCAGTTTTTCAATATGAATTGTGTACACACCCTCCCGCCTTATTCGACACCAGCGGTGGTTTGAGGGTAGCCAATAAGCCTGTTTTAGCGGAGAAAATATGGGATATCGTGCAGTCAGAGATGACATCTCTACCAGCCGAAATCACCCGGTATGTCATCGATGGAGGTGCCTTGTTGCAAAGAATACCATCGCGGAAAGGGCAAACATACGAAGAGATCTGTCACATGTACGGTGAATATATTTCAAGGAAAGATACAGCTGCCACAATTGTATTTGATGGATACCAAGAAGGCTCAACAACTAAGGATGGGGCACACAGCAGGCGATCCACTGGCAAATATTGCCATACTATTCATTTTACAGCCAGTATGCAGCTGCACATAAAGAAGGGTCATTTGCATATGACGTACGAAAGACGTGTAAATGAAGTGAGCAAGATGTGAGAGTATTGGAAGAATGTAACTTTATTTATAATAACATGTACCCTGTCTGTATTTACATTCTTCATTGGTGTCTGTTTATTCCAATAAAAACAATTTAAAAAAAAAAAAGGATCATCTTCTATCAAATGCAACTAATAAACAGAACTTCATAATTATATCTACTAAGCGATCATTTGAAACAAAGCGGGTGCAATGTACACCATGCGACTGGAGATGCTGATTTACTGATAGTACAGACAGCACTTATGGAAACAAAATCTATGAATACAGTTCTAATTTACTGATTCTATTAATTTATCACACAGACACATCATTAAAGTATGACATCTTCTTAAGAGCTGATAGCAACAGTCAGTATAGGGAAGAGAACATTTGGCACATAAAGAAAGTGAAGGAAGCACTCGGACCAAATATAGCAGAGGATATTCTTGTTCTACATGCACTGTTTGGCTGCGATACAACATCTAGGATGCATGGAATTGGGAAAGGTGTTGCAATTACTCTGTACAAGAAGAATTTGTTATTTGAACAACGCTTAAGACCAGAGTTATCGGTCGTGTATGGTGTTTGTTTACATTTTTGCTCAGCTTTAATATGCTTTATTTCCTTAATGTTCGATCGTTCTTGGAACTAAAAGATGTCACCCGGCGAGATGGCATAGCGGAGATTCATTTGATGGTGCTACAAGGGCGGGATGTCCTGGAGTTTGATCAACATTGATATTTATTCATTTTCACTTCCTCCATTGAGACCTTCCCCGTACCCATGTTTATGTGGCCTTATCGTCCATTTTGTTCGTGAGCTGTAATCATGTTGACAGTACACAGCCGTCTACCAAAGTCCTGATCGTGGGAAAATTTCACGCTTGACTGATCAATGCTACGACTAATGGTACTACGCGCTTACACTGAACTTCTACTCAGCTTACACTAATTGAGGTGGATGTAAATACTCACCATTGAAAGAGACATACTTCTCAACATGGAGAATTACCTAACGGAATCTGATAAAATCCTCAATGACACTGTTGGGGCCGACTTCCATGACCAACCATCACGCAGTCAGTTTTCGTCTGTTCGTGACGCTAATTCAAATGACATTACACCAGCAACTCTGAGCAAACATGACAGTGATACCATTAGCAACCCACCCACCATCAGAGGTCCGCGTTCCTCTGCATATGATGTATTTGTTGAGAATATAAGACAGGGTTCGGTTGATGACGATATTGCACCACATGTGGAATTAATACTGGACATTGTGCATAACACGCCGAAAACAACATTCATAGAAAGACTATTGGACCACACAAGAGGAGTTGAGGCTACATTGGATCGACTGCGGTATACGATATTCGGAGCGATTAAGGAATTGGGTGTATGTATTCCACCCCCAGTAAATGACTCACAATTAAAGCGCAGGTGCAATTCGGCAAAAGCTTCTACCTCCTGGAAGTTAGCAGCTGATGTGTATTGTCTCCTTCAGTGTCTCATAGACGAAGACTTCTGCCATATTGAGGATATGATTAGTTCTTCGAAAAATGCCAAAAGGTCTAACTATAGCTCACTTTCCCAGACACCTCAACCTGAAACTCCTCGTTCAGATTCCACCATTGCGAATCAGACTCAAACGCTCATGCTTCCACCATCTCTGATTGATGTTTCAAGCAATGTTACTCTTCTAACGGAGACATGTCATCGAATTGAGAAAGACCTTATATAGACACTCCCATGTATTAATGGTTGCCTAGAGGCAATGGAAGCCACCACGAACATCGCAAGTGATAGAGTTCTGGAATTGGAGGAAGTTAGCTCTGTGACAAAACTTACCTGCGAGAGAATTGAAAGTGAGAAGTGTACGGGTGTTACTAGACTAAAAAGTGATATAAAACAAATGCGCCAAGTCTCTGAGGATATGGTCGACCTTGTGGATGGAGTTCTAAAAAATATTTCGTCACAAGAGGACACTAAAATTCATTAAAAATGAGGATGAAGTCATTAGAGAAGGACTCCAAATCTGTAAAACCACAAAGTGGTACGTGCAATCACACATGTGAGGTCCGTTGCGAGCACAAATGCGATGACAAATGGAAAGAAGAGATTCTCCAAGTCGCCAGTTACTTCAATACTGAACTCAACAAATTTGCTTACAATGATCTCAGAACTATACACTCACCGGCTTATTTTCAAAACATGGCCAACATGTCGCTTACGTCAGACCCTGCCATTGTATCCTCGCCGAAGATTACAACACATAACATGTCAGAGACTAACGCTACGATGAAAACTGTCCTAGACGAACTGGACATCGGTGTGAACAGCGACAATCTTCCCAATGTTGAACTTGGTGCGATAGACACCATTATTCTTGGAGCAAGCAACTGTGCAGGGATCGAGCTGGACGATCCCAAAATAAAGAATTGATCGGTTAGCGGAGCAAAGTTTGCAGAAATTTCAAAACTCCTTATAGTCCAGGAGATCGGGAGGTAGTGTTGCTCATATTGACGGACAAGCTGCGACCATGTTATTTTTAATGTTTTAGGTATGGTAATGAAGAAAAATCATGATACCAAGAACAAATTTGTAGCCTTCTTTGTTTTTTTTTCGATTTTTTGGGCATTTTTCGACATTTTAAGCCCAAAATTTTCATTTTATTTTTCAATGTGTAAAGTTTCATTTTAGTATGATTTTGGTGATTCAGTTGAATAGTAATTGTGTTAATAATGTTAAATAACTAATTGTGCTAAAAAATTGAAGAATTTAAATGTTTTTGTTTCAATTTTTTTACCATTTTTTTTAACTTTTTTACGCAAAATCGTCCAAATTGCAACCATTTCATCTTAGTATGATTTTAAGGTTAAAATTCACCATAATTATTTTAATATTGTTAAATAATTTACAACTTGGCTTTTACAATGTTTATAAATGGATTTAAGAAGGTTTCTACTTGTTTTCTAAGTTGAGGGGGGTCTAATTCAAATCCAATTAAACATTGTACTGTTCAAAATTAGATAAATTTCTTAAGGCATATGGTAGATATACGTAACTAGTTTCCAAAACATATACATGTGCCTTTCTATCCTGTGCGTTATGCACGCGAGTCGGATTTTACAAATTAAATTATGATGAAAAACCCTGAATTTTGGGTGTGGTCACATTTGTGGTCATAATATTCCGATTAGAGAGTGGATGGACATGGGGCATGCGACACTATGCAGTATATATGTATATAACAAGCATGACATGAGACATTAGTATCTTTCTACTGAACTGTGCTTCCAGAGTTATCAGGAATCGAGTATCGGTGTTATTTCTTACCCCCCCCCCCCCAAATGGTCAATTTTAAAACGGGGTATGTGGTCAAAGGACCACTGGGAGATAATAGGATGACCAATGACTTCTATATTTCTATCGTATCACAGTAAAGCTTTTTTGTAAAACTGGCGCAGTTTACATAATCAAAGTTCGATTTTCTTTACAATTATATGTTACAGGCAATTAATTATATAGAGTTACGCTTCTTGAAACTCGAGTCAGCATAACAAAACAATCTGGCTGCTGATTGGTTGATTATCATTGAGGGAAATATCCCTAATCGGGAACATAAAATCATAGCCTACGTAAATATGGCGATCGTGTATGTTTATATGTCCAGGAAGAGTCTGGTGGTATCTAGAAGTTACGGAAGGGGTCTGGATATGTTTATGCTGCTGATTTTTGTGCAGTAAATGGGGTAGTTGTGGAAATGCAAGACTATCGTTTGAAAAAAATACCGAAAATGGCGCGTTTGTTGTCACATACTGGTGCAGCGGATGACGTGCTAAGGGAAAATTGACCACTTGAAGTTCAAATAGGCTTAACCCATAGCCGGCGGGACTTTTAGTTAACACTGTCGCCTATGGAAAATAATTAGGTGTTTGTAACCTATAGATACGAAGCTTCGGTACATTAATTATTATTTATATATTACTATATTTAAATCAGATTTATGCATACAATCGACGTCGAAACAAAACATGAATGTACCGATTATTCGTGACATTCAAGTTAAATGTTCAATAATAGAAAATTATACTGTGACTGGTTCATTCAACATGAAGTTAGTCAAGGTGTTAGTCAAGGTGTATCATACAATGCACCGAAGCTTCGTGCCATGTACCGTGACGTGTCAGAAATCCAGGAATATACCACCATATGACATCATATGGTAACGTTAACAAACGTTGAATGGTCACCAGAAACCCGGATATTAATAATTTCAGATCATAATTAGCATCGCATTATATATTAACCCATCGAGGAATATGTCATAATGACACACTATATTACACCTACTATATAACTGCTCCCTCCCTGACACAGGGCTACATATAAGAAGTTTATCGATGTCTACTTAATGAGAGTATACAGTTCCGTCAAAATATGACCGAAAATGTGACCTCGCATCGTTAACCCCAATCTGTGGCGATTTTTCATACAATTTACCGAAGCTTCGTGCCACGTACCGTCAAATGGCATCAAACGTTGAATGGTCACCATAAACTTTGATATCAGTCATTTCAGATTGTAATTATCATGGAATTATATATTAAACCATGGTGTAATTATGTCAAAATGACACACTATATTACATCCACCCTATATAACTGCTTCCTCTCTGACACAGTGCTACATACAAGAAGTGTATCCATGTCTACTTAATGAGAGCATATAGTTCTGTCGAAATCTGGCGAAAAATGTGACCTTGCATCATTAACCCCAAATCTGTGGCGGTTTTTCATCCTATGTACCGATGCTTCGTGACATGTACCGAAGCTTGGTGACGTGTCAGAACTTCTAAAATATACCCCATCGGGACATCAAATGGTATCAAACGTTGAATGGTCACCAGAAATCTCGATATTAGTCATTTCAGACCATAATAACATAGCATTATATATTAACCCATCGAGAAATATGTCAAAATGACACACTATATTACACCCACCCCTATATAACTGCGTCCTCCCTGACACAGGCTGCATATAAATTATTTATCCATGTCTACTTAATGAGAGTATAGAGTTCTGTCAAAATCGGGCGAACAATTTGGTCTATAAATCCCGTAGTGTGACACATTTAATATAGACCAAAACAATAAACACCTTTCAACCCAAAGACATTTTAATTGCAAAAATGGTCTAAACATGAAAAGTAAATTTTTGCCGATATTTAAGCCAAGTTTTTGAGAGAAAAGTCCAATATTTTTGGTGATGTCAGTGGTGACAATAGTAACAATTAACCATGGCACATCAGGCATGTTAGTATTCAATGTATAGAAGGCAGAATAGCCAATTTTGTACATCATCCACAACTTGTAATCGATTGCAGAACACGCTGGGGCAATATTTATCATTTTCCAAATTTTGGCAGCCATTTTGGCAGCCATTTTGAGCCAAAGTAAGAATTTTGGTTCCAGTGAGTTGGCATATTCATAGGTATAATCATATGCATCACTTACATTACAAAGTTCTGTTCATTTCTTGTTAAAATATGACTATAATCCCAATTGTGATTTTTTTGTGAAATTTTATACTGCGTTCTGTAAATTCGAATTTTTGAGGGAACGGACGGGGCTAGGAACACAACAAGTGCATATTTAATTGCCCCAATGATCAGTTACACAAAATACAAAATAAAGTCGCATTACTCAACCAGTTCCAAACAGCATGAATCGATCTAGAAGATATTTGTAAAAAAAAAGTCATATTTTCAACTTCCGGCGGCCAATTTTGCCCCAAAAAAGTGACATTATGTCTTAGCTTCACGAAAATATATACATTTGTATACATTTTACAAGATTTTCACCGCTTAATTTGCATAAAACTGACTTGAGGGTCTGGTCTGAAAAACGGCGGCCATGATGGACGCCATTTTGTCTGGAGTCTATACGGCCACTTTTTTTTCTTGCTAACATTGCTTAAAAGTTGAAGGACATAATAAGGAACAAAATGAGTTGGGAGAAGTTAAGTCCCAGGGGGTGCAAGGATATCCATATTAGCTCCCGGACTAGTAGTAATATCACGTCGCTGGAAAATTCTTTCATTTTCGGTCATCGGGTAGGTCAATAAAAACACATTTTTCGCCAATTAAGCTACAAATTCACCACTGCTATCATGGATTTTCGTAATCTACATATATTTTACTACAAAATTAGACCGGATAGCACTTGTCCGTCAAAATGAGCAACATTTGTTATTTCTTGGGGTCGATCTCCTGGACTATTACTAGTGTGGTAAATGATGACGCTGGTATTGAGCTCAACACAATCAAAACTATCATCATTCACCTCGGGACAAATGGCATTACAGCATCTAGGTATGACACAAATCTCATCATTTTGGATATCATGGAAGCCCTACCCAAGATATCGACTATCTTGCCTAACGCACATCTAAAAATTCTCAGTGTTCCGCCACGAAAAGGATCCAGCAAGCAAGCGGAAGAACACAACCAAGCGGTGTATGCTGTTAACAATTTTCTCTCTCGCCTCAGTGATAGGAATAGCATATTCGAATTTGTCGATATCAGCAGCAAATTATCGGATGAATACGGTGTGAAATCACAATTTTTCAACAGGAACGACCGCAGAGGGATCCACCTTAATATGGAAGGTAGAGACGTGTTGAAGTCGACATTTAGAGCGATCGCCAATGGATCCGCATTGAAGTTAATTTCGAATCAAATGCAACCAAACAGCAAAATCTCTATACATTCCAATAATCAGCCGGATCCAGATAACACGCATAGGAGGAGCGTGCCAGATGAACGCGAAACCCTAAATGTTTCCAAAGGAAGTGGCTCGACCAACTCACAACAGCCTAACATCTCTAGCAGCGTCTGGAGTGGGAACAGTACGCATCCAAGTCAAGGCAGAAATGCTCACCCTATTAAAACGAAAAGGGTGTTCCTTGGGAATATTGAAACAGACATCACACTTGAGGACATAAAGGGCCACCTAGACTGCTATGGAATTAGATTTTCTATCGTCAGAATGATGAGAGGTCGTGGTGCTAAAAACTCAGCCAGATTAAATATTCACCAGGATGATGTGCATCTGGTTCTCGAGGATCACTTCTGGCCGGATAGAGCATTTTGTAGACTGTGGCTCTCTAAGAGTGCTTTTGCACATGGATTCGGGCGAGCTAATACGTCGGGATTCTCCAACTGGAACGGTGTGCGCACTGGAAGACATAACCGTAGTTCCTCCGTACACATTAACAGCATTGATCTCAGTGGATCTTTCAATGGGCAAGATCGATAACTCTATTAGAAGATATCGACTCATTAAACAAACTTGCTTTGTCTATTCTCCTGACAACTAGTGTAACTCATCTGTCAGGTTATCTAACTTATCTTGCAATTCAAACACTTGTATTTCTTCGTGCATTATTCCAGTTATGGATAACATATGTATCGGCACTTGGAATGCTACAGGTATTTTTGGTAGCAGTGCATACCTCAGTCTGTTACTTCGCGATGAAGCTATAGATATCTTCGGAGTAAGTGAGCACTGGCTCCATAGTCATAACGTTCAATTCTGAGAGTCTATTCATCGACGGTACTCATATCACGCGGTGTGCGATGCCTCCCAGCGCCTTCCTCTACAAAGAGGACGATACAAAGGCGGTGTTTGTTTATTTTGGCACAAACGGTATGATACAATAGTCTCCGCTATAGACTACAATGACGATCGTATATGTGGCATTCAAATGCAACTTTCTCGGTGCAACTTCTTATACATTTTCCAAGTGTATCTCCCATCCACAAATTATTCTGTTGAATTTTACAGAGAGTATATACAGAAAGTCTCAGACCTGATAACCTTATATTCTCCACTTGGCAACGTTGTTGTTCTATGTGACTTCAATGGAAACCTACGGAAGACTGATGCCGGAAATCGCAGTTTCCAATTAATGCTCAAAGCACAAAATTATGTTTCTGCAAATAGCTCCGAAAAGTGTGATGGTCAACAATTCACATACGTGGCTGTAGATGGAACAGGTGGCACCACCATCGATCACATCATCATACATAAAGATGACCTGGTCAGAACCAAACATATTGCTGTGCTCGATGATGATGCCTCCAATGTCTCGAATCACAGACCTATACTCATGGATATATCGTATGGCAATGTACGCGATTGCACGAACATAACACAATCTGCTTGTTGGAATTGGAAAAAATTAATCGCCGATCAGGAATTATTATCATGTTATAGATTAAATGTAATGTCATTGTTACCAGAATGGCATATATATGATGAGACGGATTTGGCAATGTGCTATGATAGAACAGTTTCAGCTATACAAAGCGCTTCAAATATAGCCATTCCAAAGAAATCCTTCAAGCCATATTTGAAACCAATTTGGAACCCCACGTTGAACCATCTACACCGTGAAATGCGCCATTTTCGAAGAATATGGCTGTCAGACGGACGCCCCAGAGGCGATACATTCGAAACGTATGCAAACTACAAAGCCTCGAAACGTATATTCAGAAAAGAAATGCGTAAATGTAACTCGCAGTTCATGTCCGCTCAGAACGAGGAAATAGACCGCGCCGCCGAAGTTGATCAAGAGTTATTTTTCAAAAAATTTAACGCAGTGCGAGCAAGTAGGAAAGGTGCGTGTAATAGTATATTTGAAGTAAACGGTTCCATGCTTCGAACTCCGATTGAAATCTCAGATGCATGGGCCGATTATTATGAGAACTTATACTCACCTTTGAAATCATTTAGCTTTGACGAATCACACTTTTTAGAAGTCAATAGCAAGGTGGCCGATCTCCTCAATAATTCAAACACCGGGACATATGACAAAATCTTAACCTACCCCGTCACTGATGTAGAACTTATGACGTCATGAAAACTGTCAATATGGGGAAAGCTGCGGGTCATGATTCCATCTGCTATGAACACATTTTGTATGGCGGTACGCACTTACATAAGCACATTGCCAAGCTTCTATCATCCATGCTCAACTTGTCATATATACCAACCCAAGCAAAAATTGGTGTGATAACTTCCCTATATAAAGGAGGTGACAAACAAAAGACAAAGTTCGACAGTTATAGGGCAATAACGCTACTGCCAGTATTATACAAGCTCCTGGATAAATTTGTTCTTGCTCGCATTGAACGAAATTGTCCACATTTGATCGTAACACATCCACTGCAACATGGGTTTCAAAAGAACATTAGTTGCCTGATGTCATCTTACATAGTCCAAGAAGGTTTTTCATATGCTTTAGAACACAACTCTCGATTATTCTCATGTTTCCTGGACGTTCACAAAGCGTTCGACACTGTTTGAACTAATGGTCTACTATTCAAACTTTTCGAGCGCGGTTTCACTGGGAAAACCTGGAAACTTTGTCACAACTTTCTAACAGGTGTAACATGCTCTGTTCGACACGAGGGCCGGAACTCTAGAGATATCACCATTAAGCAAGGAGCAAGGCAGGGGAGTACCTTATCGCCGATATTTTACGCAATTTACATCGACGAGTTGTTACGCGAGCTACAGCTGTCTAACTTTGGTCTTAAACTTCTTGGAATAAATCTCGCATCCCCAACACAAGCCGACGATATGACACTGTTATATTTTACTGCATACGGTCTTCAACGCCTATGTGACATATGCAGTACATACAGTAGCAGGTGGAGATTCCTACATAATGAACAAAAATGTAAGGTTATTGTCTTTGATGAGAAAACAGCAAAGACATCAACCAACCGCTCTTGGCTCATTAATAGTGGTTTGATCACAGAGACTGATACCATTACCCATCTTGGTATTACATTACATAAAACAAATTTCCAAAACGAACTTACCGAGTCGATATGCACGAAAATTCGCTCAACGTACCTCATGCTTAGCAATGCTGGCCTGTACGCCGGCGGGATAACCCCACAAAGTTGCATGACTAGGTATCAATCGATTGTTCTTTCTCGGGGCCTGTATGGATCAGAATTTTTATGTAACACCACATGTTCAAATGCGATCAAACTAGAAAGAATTCATCGCTTTTGTCTTAAGCGCAAACAAGGTCTTTCCATGAGATGCAGAACTGACATTGTACTTGGTCTAGTAGGGAGTTTCCCCTTGGAATCGACAATCGAGGAAACTCTCCTTATTCGGTGGACTATGTCGCGCCCCTCAATCGAAAGCATGTAAGCAGATTTTTGTTAGACGACTCCACGAATTTAGAGCCAATCAGTCACAGGATTACTCTTTTATAAGTGAACTGTGCTCTTTATTTGAAAAATATAACATGAATGATGTTTTCGTGGACTATGTTAAATCTGGGATCTCTATTCCAAAATTGGCATGGAAGAAACGCACTAGGGCAGAGGTACACGCCGTAAATGAAACTTCATGGAAATCAAATGTTATGACTTCTTTCAGTCGCTTCTGCAGAATCCAGGAATCCCTTCACATGTCTAACTTGTGGCGTTTATGTCGGAAATTTCCCGAAAACAAAACCGCATATTTCACAGTAGCTCGGGTTATTGAATCATCGGCGTCCCTCGAAGCAGGACTTTGCCCGTTATGTGGAAAGTCATACACCGACAAAAGTATGCACATCCTTATTGAGTGCAACGCCCTGATTAACATACGGAATGACATGTTCTATGCAATAATTGACCAATACGGATTGCAATTATTTATCTCTGTCGAAGAACTGTCTCCTGACAATATGATATCAGTACACTTATCCCACGTCCACGATAGCTTGGTAGAAGCAATTGACTGTACTGACTCGTTTATAAACTGTATTGTCACTGTCACTGAACAGTTGTGGCAAACATACAGTTTCATAGCTCAACGAAAACACATTCTAACACAGTTAGAAATCGGCATCAATCTTACTAACACACCACTAGGCGAGCCTTTAACTAACTTTGAACCACCGTGATTGTTTTCGCGACTAATGCAGATATATCACCAACATGACCATGGCGTGTATCAAATAATAAATAATGAATCGAATGAGCATTGGCACGGCGATATATATGACAGTGCGAGCAAAGAGTGCCACCTACTGAATATCATTTGTAATGATTATGTGAATACGCTGCCCGCTTCATTATTATTACTATCATCATCATCATCTCCGTCATCATCGTCTTCATCACCGTCATCATCATTTATATCGTCATTATCAGCATCATAATCAACGAAATGGAAACCAACTTCGGTGTCAGCATTGTCACATCATCGCTATCACCATAATCATAATAATAGACATCATCACTACCATTAACAACATCGCCATCGTTGATAACACACACATCATCAGCATCATTTATCATTAAACTCATCTCCATCGCCATCACCACCAACCTCATCATATTCACCATGTGTACATATATGTAGATATATCCAGTGTCGGATATTGACATCAACTACTATGATTCAGCATTATTGATTCATTTTTCTGTAGATATCGATTATTTGTTACATGCTTTATAAATCTTCATATACTGGAGGAAATAAAGATATAATAATAATAAGACAGCTGAATGTGTCTGCTAATACAACACAAAATGAGATAATATAGGCAGGCGAGAATGCAATGGTGTGTGTATATGGAAACAAAGGAGACAGCTGCTCAGATACCCTTCGTTGGAATCGATGTGTGACAAAAGTTTCAACAAGCACTTCCGCCGTGGATCCAAACAGCATTCCACCAACTTCAGCTGCTGCCAAATACCACACACTGCGAGTATACGATCAAGTGCGAGTGTGGAAAGGAAGAGACCTTGATCCCACTGATTGGGGATGAAAAAACATTAACAATAGGATGACTCCGATAAAGAGCGAAAAACCACCAGCCCCTGAACAACTACTTAAGATTATTCGATGCAAGTGCAAAACAGACTGTAAGAGTGTGCGGTTTAGCTGTCGGAAGCATGGACTGCCTTGTGCCGCCGCTTGTGGAGAATGTGCTGGGATAAATTGTTCAAACTCACAAACACTTGACTCAAGTGCAACGAACTTATGATAAGCATTTCATAATTAATTATGTTCGGCGAACGCTAATTTTTCTCAAATTTCTGAAATAGAAAATCATACTTATTTCATTTACCTAATTTACCTGGATATAATATAACAGTGTTAATTTCACCGTAGTCACTGCAGAATTAAAAATTGCAACAAAAATTTTGATTTCATGTAAACATTTCACACATTTTTGCGTTATTTTTCTAACTTTCCCCCCAAAAATACTTTTTTTTCTGACAACTACATCTGATGTAGCCATATTGACTTGATTCTGCTTATTACAGTTACTTTTATTATTAATAATCTTTACCTGGATTTTTCCCCCGTCTGATTATCATTTATTACAAATTTACAATTTTCACCACTTTTTGCCATTTTTAACGAAATTTAGCCTCAAAACGGGATATATAGCTTTATAAGATTTTAGCTGATTCTTCCAAACTGACTATTCATTGTATCCTCTTTCTGGTAATGTAAAATTATTTTTCAGTGTAACTTGTTCCATCTATGGCATCACCAAATGTCTTTAAATTCCAAATTTCACACATTTTTGCTTTATTTTGATACATTTCCCCCTAAAATTGGATCTTTTTGTCTGAAACTTACTCCTGACACAACCACATTGGCTTTATACTGCTTGGAGCAGCTACTTGTATCAATAATAAACTGTGTTTAACTTTATTTTCTTGTCTGGTGATCATTTATTGCAAGATTACAATATTCGCCACTTGTTTGCTCATTTTACCACTTTTAACCCCAAAATGGGGTACTTCCCCTTGTTTAATGAACAAAACTGTCCGATTTTTGCCGATTTTTTACCAGTGATTGCTCATGGTATCCTCTCTCAGAAATGCAATACAAAATTATGTTGCAATTTGTTCCAGGTTTGGCATTTTTTCTCATAAATGCACTGGACTACATGGTAAACACAGAGTGTTATTTGTTACTGTTTTCCTGGTATGGAAATAATAAAGAGCGTTTGTATCATTTGTGTCTGATTAACCAGTATAATTGCGCTGTGTTATGTAAACAGAAGCAAAACTTCTGTAACACGAGCATGTTCTTGTTTACGTACACCATCATATTGACGACAAGATACTATTTACGCGCTAATTATGTTTGGCATATGAACAAAACTATATATATTTTTATATTCCTGTTGTTGATGCAACGAACGCTATTGTGACGGTGTAAATAATGAGATTCTAGACAATAATAATGACGGTGTAGATGTGGTTTTGTTGACGGCGAAGCATCAATTCGATGTACAAACCACGGCGTGGTCACAAAGGAATGACACACCCTTGCCTTAGCACAGTATATATAATTATTCAAATCCATCCTTAAAATAGCATTGATTTGTTTATATTAACAACCGAATTTGTATTATTGTATATTTCCTACATACTTCACAAAAACATATCTCAGTCGCTGTTTTATATCCAGGTGACTATTATATTAAGGTTCTGTATTTTGTGGTGATTTGTCTTTCAAATGCTAAATATCAAGTTCAATATATTCGAGTTGATGTATAATCACCTACAAATCAATTTCGCCACTATGCTAGCAAATATTCACAGAAAGACATGGGATGAATATGATTCATGTAATTGATCTCATTTTGACCGTAATTTTTTGCATGATACGATCGTAACGACCGTCTCAAACCCGCCTTATACACGTGCCCGTGTTAGATAGCAACGTCGAGCGCATTCACGGACACTCATTATCTTAATTAGGTCAAAGGAAGGCCTAATTTTTTATATTTTCAAACTATAGTTTATGTTTTATTTTCTAGAGCACGATAGCTGTTGTCTTATTTTAACGAAACACGACCATTGTATCAAAATGTAAAAAATTACATTTTACCTATGATGGCGGCATTTCCATTGTTATTACGCCACCGTAGTGTGGTGTTTCTAGCTTTTGGTTTTTTGATATCGCATGGTCGATCGATAATTCACTGGGTGATTGTACATTCGGCAAACCTCGTCAGATTCCGTCACCGTTTCATCGTACCGATAATTACGAGAGTACAACTAAGATTGGCACATGTGTTTACGTCACCGGTGTAATTGTGGGGACATGCTTCTATTATGAAGGTTTGCTATCCCGAAGGTCCGCTATTCCGAAGGTTCTCTATTCCGAAGGTTTTTGTTATTTTTAGGTTAATTCTATATTTTAAAGTATTGAGACTAATTTGAGAGGGTTCATTTTCACAAAGATTCTTTATATGGAGTGTGCGCTCACATCCGAACTGATCATGCGCGCACACCGATACAGATACAGGAGGAAATAACTTAACTTAGAACATTAAATGTGATTTTGTTTTGTTTTCGCTGGTTTTCTTGAGATTTTATGTCATTACGTGGGCCCATACCTTTGAATTATTGGCATATACTATGAATGTTGTGGTATATATGGACCCTCCCGCATTGGGACATGACATAGGTTCAGTTGACTTAAGTGGTGTTCTGTGTGTGCTCCAATTTGGAGTTCAATATTTTAAGGGCCAAGTTTAGAATGTTATGGGTCCATACCTTTGAACTCTGGGCATATAATATGAATATTGGGGGGCATGTCTCTATTCCGAATGTTCACTATCCCGAAGGTCCACTATTCCGAAATTTCTCTGAATGTTCGCTATTCCGAAGGTTCACCAATCCGAAGGTTCGTTATTCCGAAGGTTCTGTGTTCCAAAGATTTTTTTTATTTTAAGGTTAATTCTATATTCTAAAGTAACGAGAGGGTTCATTATCACGAAGATTCTTTTTATGAAGGAAATAACGTAAAACATTAAATGTGATTTTGTTTTGTTTTCGAGGGTTTTCTTGAGTTTAATGTCATTACGTATGACCTTATTTCTCATTACATATTCACGCCAAGGAGCCCACACAATTGCTATGTTACGATGCGATTTAATGTGATTATGTGTGACCTAATATCTCAATAATCTGAGGCAAGAGTACGCCTGCTAAAGGCGAATTATAACAGTTGGGGGTATAACGCTCAATAAATACTGGAGGCTATAACAAACTGCGCAGTAGAATATCGCTGAATGGACGAGTATGAGATGAGCCTAAATGCAATTGTGACTTTGTTTAAAGGCCCACTTAATTTTCGAGTCATTAATTTTTTATAGTATATACGGTTTTAATAACAATTTATGCCATAAAATTTGAATAAACTACTATAATTCATCACCATTTGAAAGGCAGAATACTTCTATCTCCTAGTTTGAAACACCTTCAAAATACCGCGTCGTATATCTAGCAATAAGCAACCAACATGTCCTCCTCGGCTTTCCATAGATTTCAACGTAATTTGATACTTATGGGTATTTGTGTCCGGGAAGTGTTTTGAACGGGTCAAATCGTGACCCCGACCTGACCTTGACCTTTAAAACTGTCAATGCAAGGTCAATTTGGGTAAAACGGACAAATTTCGGCGAAATTTTATACCTAGGGATACTTTGGTCCGAGGAGAGTTTTGAACGGGTCAAATCGTGACCTCGGCCTGACCTTGACCTTCAATATGGCCAATCAAAGGTCAACTCGGATAAAACGGATAGATTTCGACGAAATTTGATACCTATGGGTACTTTTGTCGGGGGGGGGGTGTTTTGGACGGGTCAAATCATGACTCTGACCTTACCTTGACCTTCAAAATTGTTAATTAAAGTTCAAGTTGGGTAAAACGGACGGATTTCGACGAAATATGATACCTATGGGTAGTTTTCTACGGGTGGGGGTGTTTTGGACTGGACAAATCATGACCCTGACCTGACCTTGACTTTCGAAATAGTCAATTGAAGGTCAAATCGCACCTTTCACCGGAAAGCAGATGGGAAACAGCCCGGGTGAAGTCGGGCCTATCAGCTTGTGTAATAAAGAAGACAGTTTGATGAAAGTAATGTATGCCACGAGAAACGGGAAAACTTGAAATATGGAAGTACGCAAATTTCCCGCATAAAATTTGAAAGCTAGTTTATAGAATAATTGTATTATTATTTATATTTATGGCTAATAATACGATCTTGGTGGCGTTACCATTTCTGACTATGGTTTTCTTGTTCGAGAATGCGAAACGGCTTATATATAGGCATGCATTATATATAGTACTTACCTTACTGGCGCGTATTTAAATTAGCGCAGTACTATGTTTCGCGCATGAGTGCGCGAAAGCTAAATTTTAATACGAGTAAGGTATAGCTAGTGTATCTATGTCCATATGATTGACTGCCCTACGATATTTCCATCTACGATGTTTACGTACACACGACTGTGATTCCGCCACAAGTGTAAGTAACCAAGGATACGCCACGAATTTGCAGCTAAGTCAACCAGCGCTTGCTGTTCATTTTGTTTTACTCACGATGGTCATGCGTAGTCCGCCTACCCACGACAAACGTCTCACGAATATTGAATTGCTGCACAATATCGAATCTACGCCGCTATTGAGTTTTACCTCTACTCAGTCATACAGTCTTGTTATATTTGATATCCAATCAATCAGCAGTACCGATAACGCCAAAAATAGTGTAACCCCCCCCCCCCCCCCCCACACAATTTCCTCACCTCGTTGTTGCCAATAGTCAGAGATGTTGGCTTCAAACCTGTTTTTGACAATACTATCCATTCAATCCACAAATAATATGGTATCCCCGTAACAAGCGACATACTTCATAATAGGTTTTCAAGGACGATATTCCTCACGATCTGAATATCTTAAAAACATCATAATTTACAGAGCCCATATCCATTCGAACTACCTATGCCCGCCATCTTGTGTGTATCTACACTGTTTGCTGCACCGTCTGCTACACCGATCTTGCACCACTGTGAATTTGTAACCCGGGGATCACAGGATCACACAAACCAGTCTCATAATCCAATCCAGTATAGTTTTGATCTAAAAAAAAAAACTACTGCGAACTCACAGAGTCGCATTATATAGCCTGACAGTCTGACACGTCCATGCAATCAGACTATCATCTTCCACCAGGGACGTGGCTATATAGATCTCTGTTTCGGCATTTCCAACTTGAAATTTCGAGCTCACCCTCCCACATATCAAAATCTGGGATTTCCATTTCCACATCACTTGGATTAGAATTTTCCAACTGATACATCTACCGCCTGCTTTCCAATTGTCAGAGATTTCCAACGTTACCCCCTCCTATATGGTTGAATATTTCGATCTGATGGCTATTTGAAACAACAAATTTCACTGAATCACAACAAATTCAACATATATGTTTATTTGGAAATTCCCAACGAGTGTTGCTTCGGACATGAAATTTACTTGTTAAAAGGTTGCCCAAAGTTACCAACTCCTTATGCATGACTTTCATAAATACTCACGGTTTTGGATTCCATAAATCGGACTGCCAGGTACATTCAAGAAACCTTCAGCGATGTGACAAATCCGGGCCTGTTTATCAAACGAGAACATGGGACATCGCTCTGATGTCAGGCATAATTTGGCACACACTGATTTCGAGTCAGTTCATTGCACAAACAAACCACTGCGTTATCACAATGATGTGGCATATCCTTTCCTTAGCCCAGCTTATATAATTCATTAAATATAACCTTAATATAACATTGATTTGTTAATACTAACAAACGAATTTGTAGTATTGTATATTTTTCACATACTTCACAAAAACATATCTCAGTCGCTGCCTGGTACCAAGTGACTATACTATTAAGGTTATGCATTTTGTGGTGATTTGTCTTTCAAATGGTAAATATCAGTGCAATATATTCGAGTTGATGTATAATCACCTACAAATCGCCACAAATATATAAGCATATATCCACAGAAATACATTGGATGAATTTGATTCATGTAATTGCTCCTATTTTGAACGTAATTTATGTAAGTTACGACCCTCTCAAACAAACCTTATACCAGTGTTAGCTAGTAACGTCGAGCGCAATCATGTAAACCCACATCTTAGGTTAAAGCTAGGCCTAATTTTTTATATGTTCAATTATAGTTTATGTGTTATTTATAGAGCATGATATCTGTTGTCTTATTTTAACGAAAACAAAACCAATGCGTTAAAAATGTAAAAAAAATATATATTACCTAAGATGGTGGCATTTCCGTGGCTATTCGAGAATGCAAAAACGACATGGCGCATATTTCAATTAGCGCAGTACTATTTTTCGCGCATGAGTGTGCGAATTTAAAACCGAGAGAAAAATATCTTGCGCTAAATTTTAATACGAATGTGTAGTCTATTTATTTCCATATGATTGACAACCATACGAAATTCCATCTAGATGTTTACGTACACACGACTGTGATTCCGCCGCAAGAGGAAGTAACCAAATATACAGCACGATTTTTCAACTAAAATAAAACTGTTTTATATTCATTTTTTTTACTGACGATGAGCATGCGCACTCCGCCTACCCACCACAAAATATCCATTACTAGACATTCATTTGTTTCATTTCATCATTGAAGCAATCTAAGTGTCCTTCGCAGAAGACAAGGATATCATTGATGGAAGAGGCGCCATCAAACGATATGTCAAGTGCATGACTGTGGTCTATGAGAGCCTATACTTATTGCGAGAAGAAACTATAACATCATATCGTTTTTTATTTTGATATTGAGTAGATAAAAATACTATACTAATTTAAATATCACCCATACAATTAGTAACATATCTTGGCCTATTTGTCTAACAACTCGTAAAGCATGAATATACTTAACTTATTTTCAAATTCGCATGACAAGAATAGAGTGCAAAATATTGACAAATTAGATCACAATGAAATATTTCACAAATTGATTTGGTATTTTATTGAAATTCAAGCAATTCGCACGACTGTCTCACGAATATTGAGTTCACAATGTCCAATCTACACCGCTAATGAGGTTTACGTCTACACCGTCATACAGCCTTGTTATTTTGGTATCCAAGCAACAATTTACACCGTCAATAAAATATTCTACACCAGAAAAAAGTTGTTTTAATTATTGTCGATTATATCAATTTTACAAAACGCCACACAAACAATCAAATGCCATGCCATAATCATAACAACAATATCTTGACAAAGTTTTATAATAAAGGCAGTACCGATAACACCAACAATAGTTCAAACCCCAGTTTCCTCGACTCGTTGCAAGTCGTCTGGTTTTTTTTTACAATAATATCCATACAATCCACAAATAATATTGTATCCCCGTAAAAAAGCGACTTAATTCCAAATATGTTTCTCAAGGACGATATTCCTCACAATCTGAATATCTTTAAACATCATGATTTACAGAGCCCATATCCAGACGAGCTATCGATGCCCGCCATCTTGTGTGTATCTACACCGTTATTTACACCGTATGCTACATCGATCTTGCACCACTGTGAATTCGTAACGCGGGGTTCACAGGATTTCACAATAATCAGTCTCATAATCCAACCAGAAATTCCCAACTAGTGTTGCTTCGGACATGTAATTTACTTGTTAAAATGTTGGCCAAAGTTGCCAACTCCCTGATTTGCATCAGTACTCACCATTTTGGATTCCATAAACCGGACTGCCAGGTACATCCAAGAAACCTTCAGCGATGTGACAAATCCGGGTCCGTTTATCAAACGAGAACATGGGACATCGCTCTGATGTCAGGCATAATTTGGCACACACTGATTTCGAGTCACCGGCCACAGAATACTGTACTGTGTTGGCAAATGGAGCCAGAGGTGTGATTCTCCGGAAAATTACGCTGGTGATCAGAGAAGATGCTTCTTCGCCTATCAAAATTATTAAGAGAACGAACGACATTCCTTCCGAGTATCTCATGATACCGACTGGTACTTCGTGAAAACAAGTCTCGCTGGACGGGGTTAGCCTCCTGTGTCACGAGCCCCCGGCACAGATCAACTCCTGTATAAATACGTGGGTTTTCTCTGATGTTTTTCTTTTTCAAATAGACGACACACCATTAAGAAACAACTTTTCTAGTGCTAGTCGTAAGAAAACACACAAATTTCGTTCACACTACTACTTGTTTTAGATTGCAACACGGTGCAAGATATATGGTTATGCCACTGAGATGGGACCGTTCTCTAGCAACATGATAAACAATACTCGACATTGGTCGCCCAACGCCTGAATGCGGGTCTACATCTATCCTAACATTAGCACACGTCATCCTGTTTTGTTGACTGTGAATGCACAGAGGACCATTAATTTATGCAACCGCATCATTCAGATGTCGGTCTCTAACCATGCATATATACGACGTTGTCTGTCGCGCATTGATATGAACCGCACGGTACACAAATACACTAGATCATTACAAACATCCGGCGTGTTATATAATTCATAAGAAATGAAGCACACTCCCATGCAAATACTGCAACGGATTGTGTCGATAGCGTTGCCTCTGTTATAGTGAATAATTCACAAGACTGACGGTACCCCCAGATGACTGCATGTTCGACCAACCTGTATAGGCAGAGTTCGCGCTTCACCTAAAGAATTTCGCCAACAACAAATTCTTACTGCCAATATTTTGGCCATTTCTGAATTTATTTGGAAACTTTTCAGAAACTTTGGTCAAATTGAATCCAAGATACCGAAACTAAAAAAAAGAAACGAATAAATATAATGAAATACATAATTAAAAAAATAGAGCAAAGAAAGTGATGCGCATTCAAATAAAATAACTGATAAATTTAGAAATGAGAATATTTACCCTGAATTATGGATATATCGCCTGTATTCAGTTTTTTTCCAACACCAGTTGAGTTTGACAATGCGTGGGAAAATTGTCAACGCTTCAATGACTCAGATCTGTGAAGTGATCTGTTCTGTCATAAACCAATGAAATCGCGTGTAGTCTGCGCCACTCTCCAATGAAATGGAGCGAATTCCCTTCAAAACAGAACCTAATTTTAATAGAGTTCTAAAGACGTACATCCGATATAGGATTTTCGTCCGCTTTTCAAAGAGACTGCTTCCTGGCAGGGAATGCATTGCAGTGTCAAGAATCGTTCATGTTGTCTCATAACAGCCACATACCTAAGATTGAATCACCCGAGTGCTACTCAGATGAAAGCTATTTTACAATGTTGTTCTCGTCATCAACAAAACAACACACATAGTTACCATACATGTGCATATTGTGCCCTGTTCTAAGATTCCTTCAGGAACAGTCCGCAGTTGCTCCACCATGCAGATGTGGTATACATAGGGACATCGTTTCCGTAGACGTAATGAAACGCAACCGACAGACTACTGGCGTGTTACGTGAAACTAAGGTAGTTTACTGATGCATGTATCATTCAGTATGAGCGAGCGGAGACACTTCGTGGTTCTCTTATCCAAATGTTTGTCAATAGTAAGGCTGTGGAAGGACCTCAGTCTAGTGTACGCACGGCGGACAATGTCCTTGGATTTTCGAACATTAGTGAAATATGAGATCTTGGATAACCATACACTCTCAAATAAAGCAATTGATTTAGGTACCCCATGGAACCAAAAGCCGCGATAGTACCAGACAGTTTGGTACTATAAGCCTTTAGAGCCTGTTTAGCGTTATAGAACCACATGAGTTGGTACTCCACAGAGGGCCAATCGTTGGCTCCATGCTGATTGGGTGAGACCGTGGGTGTGTCAATATCGAGTGCCGTGTGCAAACGATTAAATTAAAGTGAAAAATGGCCGCCCGTCGACTCGCGGTCGTAGATCTGTCGGATTATTTCATTTAGCACTATGCAAGGGAGTCTTTGTGGTTTTGTACTTAATTGGATGTTTAAACGCGGCAGCATAATTTGGAATCTAGCATGTCACATTGTTAAATTTGCCGGTATCAGGGCTGTTTTGTTCTCTGGAGTATCAATTTGCTGGATCTATGCGTAGTACCTAAATACTTCAGAGTACCTGTCTTGATATTTTGGTACTTCAGATAATATATAGGGCGTATCATGAAAGCATCTATTTCTTGGCACCTCATATCGTGAGCGTCATGGCTTCGTTGACATAAATGCGGGGTGGGTATTATATGCACAATGCCCGGGTAGAACTTAAATAATTATTAGGTAATCCAGAGTACCAACAATTTGGTACTCTAGAGTACCAAGAAGTTGGTACTCCAGAGTACCAAACATTTTGGTACTCTAGAGTACCTAAACTTTTGGTACTCCAGAGTACCAAAAAGTTGGTACTCCCCCTGGGACAAAGCTTAGTACCTACACAGGTACTCTGAAGTACCTATATTTTTAAGAGTGTAGTATATCTGCTGAGCTTGGGCGTATAAAAAACGTAAATAAAAATCCTGTGGCTGAAAGAGCGATCCTAGAGTTGGAGGGTGAGCTGCAGATCAGAAGTCTTAGTTTAATCTCAATAAAACATTAATAATTATTTACATCTAGTTTATAATAATCATAAATGATCCATATGAATAAAATCGTTGAATCTTGTATTTAATTCACAATATATCCGATTTGTATCTAGTCGATCATTTTCTGTTGTCAATCCATGTTAATTTGCGACAAAATTACCATAAAATAATCGCTAACCCTTTTGCGTGCATTTCACGTTGGAAGAATATATTTAGTTTGCCGAACGAAACGAAACGAAATCTTAAAGATTAAAGGTTACAAACTAATTCTATGCCCTAATATTTTTCTGTTCATTTAGGGTCTAATATAATATAGCTCCCGACTCATTTTAAGTCGCTCAACTTGTAAGCAATATATGGAAACGGTGAATTTTTCCCTAGCATGCCATTTAATCTCTTACGAGGTGTGGCTGATGAATAACCTTATGTCTTATATACATTAATGCTAACAATTATGATGCACCTTAGATAATTGTTATTAGTGCAACTATACTGACATTACAAGAACAAATCTGATTTTTCTATCACAAGCTTGACATCGAAATCGTCAAAAATAACAACCAGGAAGTGAATATGTGGTCACAGGTGAGGTGCGGTAGAGGGGTAATGTCACAAGAGCTATACTCGACCTTCACCTCAGAATTTGCAGTCACGTTATATTCAACTAATTAACGGGTCTTTTTCAGGTGGTTTATAGAACACCAAAATGTGTGGAACATCTTGATATATATGTGAAATTGCACATACGGGTGGAATGGAGCCGATTTGAGATTATAGATGCGCGCCCTACGAGTATACCATTTATTAAAGTCAAGGGCGACATTACCCTGCTACCGTGAGGTGCATAGGTATAGAGGGAGTTACTCTATAGGCCTATGATAACACCATGATCATATATAACAATTCCTTGTTTTATGATCACATAGTAACTCCCTGTATACCTATTCACTTCATATTTGTCCGCATACAAATGTTAGTATTCAATATATGTAAGATAGAATAGTCCATTTTATTCCTTATCACAACTTGTAAGCGATTACATAGCATGATGTGGCAATATTTGCCTTTTTTCAAATTTTTGTTGCCATTTTTGCAGCCAGTTTTTGACAAAGTGACAATTTTGATTAAATTGAGTTAAAATATTCATAATAGGTAATGGTATGCTTCAGTTACGTTGCACAGTTCTGTTCATTTCTTATTCAACAATGAATAGAATCACAATGATGATTTTTGGTGAAATTTTATACCACGTTCTGTAAACAATTTAATGTTTGAGGGACCGGAAGAGCTGGGACCACAAAAATGTCATATTTTATTGCTTCAATGATCAGTTAGCATGAAAAATAATAATAATAATAGTCCCAACTATGAACCAGTCACATACATAATTAACTTATCTAGAAGATATCGGTGGGAGAAAACATAAAACAAATCCACTTCCAGCTGCCATTTTGGCGACCATTTTGGAAGGAGCAATTTTGCCCTAAAATGTGGTATTGTAACTTCACAAAAAATATATACATTTGTATACATATGACAACAAGTTCTCACTTTAATTTGCATCAAACTGGCTAAGTGACTCGTAAGAAAAACAGTGGATTTACACCTGGTATTAATTCATTCATTAATTAATGTAATGGTAATCCAAACTATACATGTGAAATATGTTGTTGTAATTTAAGGTTTGAGCACCAAGGCTTGGTCGAAAATACATGTTCAAGTTCGCTCCTGTTGGTAACTTTTTTCCCATAATGAACAGTAAAACACGCCGGTATACCATGAGATGGATAACACCTGGGTATACCATAAGATGGAGAAACACCTGGGTAAATCCCTACCAAATGGATAAGACACCCTGGTAAATCTCGATATAGGTTTTATATACCTGGATTAACCCCGGTATAATGACTTTTTAATTGGGGTTTACCTGGGTAGAATATTATTTTACCCGGGTGAACCGGTGTTTACCAGGGATTAAACCGGATAAACCCCCAGTTTTACCCGGGTAGAATTTTATATGGGTATAGATGAAGAAGTTTTACATTTGTTTGTCATCACAATTGATCCCTTGGTTGGGTCCAGGGACGTGGCTAGAGGGTCTCCTCCTTGGGGTGTCCACTTTGGGAAATTCTAACTGCACCCCCCCCCCCATCCCCTTGAATTCGACCGAACACAAGTTTTGCATAATTCCATTTGCACCCCGTGTATATCATTGCTCGGGCCTAATATATTCACCAACCATGGTTCTATATACCCGGTATCAGAACATTCAGATATTTGAACCTGAAAATTGCATAAATCCTAATATCTATAGTGGTCCAAATGCACACGGCCATGGACAAGAAACCAGGACACACCGGGTCGACCATGTTGTTCGGCCCGGTGTGAGAAAATCTTGAAAACTAAACAAGAAAATGGCAAAATCACAGCATCTAGACTGACCTCAAACTTTCCTAGTGTTGGAAATTTCAAACTCATACTCACCCTTAGGTTGGAAAATTCTCCAACTGCATGATGACCATCTCAGTTCACAATTTTGACCAAATGTAGTAACATGTTTTTTTTATTAAACCTGACACCCCCACTACAAGAACATTTTCGACCTAATTTTGGTGTGAAATTTCCAACTAATGTGTCAGGTATGAAATTTCCAACTGTTGAAAATTTTGACCAGGGTTGGGGTGAGACACCCCAAGCCCCCCCCCCCCCCACCACCACCACCACCATATCGCCACGACCCTGGTTGACTCATAGCTAGGTCTGAGATTAAGTTCCGTCCCGTGCCCATATTCAGATGAAAGACAATCATTAGTTTAACGTTTAGTGTGGGGAAAACCACGCTACCATAAAACCGATACCCTAAAAACTTCACATGATCAAGAGAAGCTGTGTTGGCCCTTGTCTGATTCTTAGTAATCATTGTGTGTCACATTGAAATGGTCTTGATATGAACAGCAGTAATTTGGGATGAAATTTAAACAAATTGTAGGGACCCAAAATAAGCAGCAATAAATATTATAATAGTACCCGCACGTTTATTTGGATCCCGAGAGTAAAGAAAGAGTTGCACGTTGGTAATTTTAATATGGAATTTATTATTTATGGGTGTAACTATTTTATTCTTTATTCCCGTTTGATCACCTCAGCGAATTGTTCCACATCACGTGTTAAAGTATCCGCCAAAAGCTCTATGGGTCTGACTTGTCATGCCGGAAGACATTATAATATATATACTTCCCGTCGGTCCTACTAAAAACCGACCGTATCCGATTGCACTCGACCCAACCGCAACCAGGGGACCGATCGAGATGAGGCATGCACTATCGTGCAGAATATACCTGCATGTATATAGCAAAGTTCCAATCCCCAAGTCGGCAGTGTTAACCCCTAACTTGCGGCCGGCATAATAATAAAAATGCATCGACCGCACCTATCCTGGCTGTCTTGACAACGGAAAGGGACATCATACCATGTACAAAATACCCCTCTGCGTCCATGGACGGTCCAACAATTCGCTAGCTACAGCGGAAGTAAGTATATCAACCCATAAGCTGCGTAGAATTCGCTGTGCATACAGCTGATGCATATACACGAAAACGCAAAAACACAGAAAATAACACCTGCCGACCGTACCGCCACCAGGGGACCTAAAGAGATGGGGCATGCACTATCGTTCAGCATAGAACTGTATGTACCAAGGTTCCAATAACCGAGTCGATATCTCGAGCGGCAACGGCACTGTTAACCCATAACGTGTGGCAGAGTCCGTCAGGTACGCAAAATAAAAAAGGCAACGACCGCACATGATCTATCTGTCTGACCACCGAAAGGGATATTATATCACGCAGCGAATACACCTCTGAACAACGGACGATCGAGCAAGTATCTAGCTGAGGCGAAAGTGAGTATATTAAAGGCACTTGCGGCGTTCGTTGCAGAAATATTCATATCTGTTCAAATCGCCAGCAACGGAAGGAATATTAAAATATATATAGTTGTGTTCATATGCCAAACATAATCAGCTCGTAAATAGTATATTGTCGTCAAGACGTACGATGGTGTACGTAAACAAGAACCTTCTCGTGTTACATAAGTTTTGCTTCTGTTTACATAACACAGCGCAATTCTATTGGTTAATCACACACAAATGATATAAACGCTCTTTATTATTTCCATATCAGTAAAACAGTAACAAATAACGCTCTTTAAGTTTACCATATCTGGATCTAAACAAAAGCCAGGTTCTGTGACGTTTTTTGCTTTTTATATTTGTTTACATAACAAAGGAAAAACATTTGACAATAACATACTATTTATGCCATATTTCTGATTTGTTTTAGAACAAAGTCTGTCTATATTTTACTATTCTTTCTGTTTGTGGCGGTTTTTGACGGAGCTGAATATTTTAACAGCATACCCACCGCCAACGCCACCCGTATCTTTAACCCATACGCTGCGGTCGAATTCGCTATACATGTACCGGCAGTCTCACTCGTGGTGTAAATTTGTTTATCAGACATAAATATACTATGCGTATATTTTTTTTATACCACGATCATTTGTAAGCATTTGCAATGCCATAACACATGCATGACGAGAGCCCCCATTATTTTACTCCCGTGTGAACCCCTGACGTACCTTGTAAACCCCTGACGTACCCTGTAAACCCCCGACGTACCCTGTAACTCGCTCAAGTTCATGCGCATGACTTTTAATCACAAGTTACTGTCAGCTGGATTTGAATTGCCGAAAATGAGTGGAAAGCAATGTATATTTTAGAACATACAATGAACTATAACTAGTATATAACAGATGAAACGCACTAACTGTTACATGCAAAGATTGAACTTCACTTCACGATTTTAGAACTATTTTGTTGTCTGAGTTATTACTGAATATAATTGTTGCGCGGTAAAATATGCTGGACTCGCCATCGCTATAATATGGCTAACTTGACGTCTGAGACAAGGTAAACTGTATGTATAGTCTACCATGTGTCGATCCTATTTCATTGAAAAAGAACGGCGATCTATATATATACGGACAGTTCCGTTCTACACAAGTGCCGAATGATACCATATTGTAAAACGCCCGATCGTACGTGGTATAAAACACATGATGTTATTATATATATATCATTTTAAAAAGTGAACCATGATATTACATCTACTATATTATGTGATATTTTCAGTCAATCACTAACGGCTGGTTGTTTCTATGTGGAGAGGAGTGGTGTCTGTATAACCTCATACCATTTAGTCCAGGAGATATTGGTCGACCTTTGCCCCCAGGACTCAACTTCGTCCCTCTAATGTTCGTCCTTAATGTTTCCTCTAATTTTCGGTTGGTAAGAAAACAAAAGTGGCCGTATATAGCTAGACTCCAGACAAGATAACGTCCATCATGGCGGCCATTTTGCTTCATGTGCTCCAGGTCTCTTTGATCGCCATTATAGTGTGGTCGTGGTACGCAAAAAATGGGGTTGACCCAGAAGAAATTGGTAAAGAAGCGATTTTGATGTCATTCGACGCGGGAGAATCTCTGCAACAACATATCCAAAATCCGCTTTGGGGAAAATCCAGGATCCAAGATGGCGACCAACATGGCCGCCGTTAATCAAAAGAGACTATGACTGAGATTAATTTGATTATAGTGAGAACAAATGTTGCCATATGTATACAAATGTAAACTTTTTTGCGAAAGCAAAGTATTATGCCACCTATCTATAGAAAAAATGGAATCCCTCGCCCCAGATGGCTGCCAAAATGGTGGCCTAAACTCGAAAATTTGATTTTTTTTTGCCTAATATCTTAAAGTTCAGTTCCTGTTGTTTGATAATGATTCCGACTGGCGATTTTTCGGTTAGTCTTATTCATGTTAATGCAGCATTGGAGCAATGACAGATACCATATGTGGGGTCCCAGACTCATCTACACCCTCAAAAATTAGATTTTACAGAATGCGGTGTAAAATTCCACAAAAATCACCATTGGGATTCCAGTCATAATTATATCAACAAGAAATGGACAGAACTGTAGAATGTAAGTTGGGCACACCATTATCAAGACATCAAAATTTACCGGAGAGCTGTATCTGGGAAGAGAATAGAGTAAAACTACTATTCGTACATGTCGAAATGGGGAATCCATGGGCTACATTTAGTTCAGCGAGTTCCAAAAATGTGCGTTCACAATCCGTTTAGCGGAAATTTATAGTCATTATGTTTTACTTTCTATGGAAACCGTCCAACTAAAGAGTTTTTTTTTTCAGTGTATCTCAACATAGCTATAAATCGGACACGTTCCTGTTTTGGTAACCTTCTTAAGAGGTTGGTGAATATGATTTTTCATACATAGTCCAGATTAAAACAATACTGTATTCAATAAGAGATAAATATGCACCTACAATTTTTTTTTTCGTAAAGGAATCAAAGCGCAAATATCCTATATTTATGACTTCCATTGTTGTCGGAGGGCCATATTTGATGCCATCTCGGATCTTAAAGTTTTCCCAAAGCTGATTTTATCATATATCCGATAGGGTATTCTGAAGCTGATTTTATCATATATCCGATAGGGTATTCTGAAGCTGATTTTATCATATATCCGATAGGGTATTCTGAAGCTGATTTTATCATATATCCGATAGGGTATTCTGAAGCTGATTTTATCATATATCCGATAGGGTATTCTGAAGTCAAAATCGCTCTCTGCTTACTTATGCTGGATCAACCTCTTTTGCGACTATCGAGACCGTGTACCGCAAGTGAAACGAAATGATGGCCGAGCCCGAATAGTTAATATTTCGTCGCATCAGTGCTATAGTGTCGTAACCCACATTTTCAACTTTCCAAGAAAATGAAGGTTGAAGATTTCAGACAACATTTCTCCTAATGTTGAGAAAGCATGACGTATTGTTGTATTTATCCCAATGACAACTGACATTATCGGTCCATTGAACCACATATTTGTTTCTGTTTACTCCCTCGTTTTCTTTTAAAAAGCAATAACTTGTTTGGAGATAAGACCTTTTGGGTAAGCCAACGACGATTGGTTTCCGTGCTGTAATGAAATTATGCTAATATATGCGGATTAAGCTAAATATGGTGGCAATCGCATATATATGAACTAAAAAGTGCCTATTCTACATTATAAAAATTTATCCAAATGATCACGTGACTAACATGGGGATACGACCATATAGCACACATTTTAGATATTACAAACACAAACCAGAAGTCACGTGGACAACCTGAAGCATCCGATTTGTCTGCTGCTGGACATACGATCTTATTGCACGAATAATGGTAAAATATCGCTGGAGATACGACATTTGTGTCACTGGTTTGTGTGAATATTTGCCATCCAATGCAAAAACAGTTTGGCCCATCGAATTGTATTTTTCTCACGATTCGAATATGATATCAAATACTCATTTCCCGCCAAAATAGAGTTACGAAATTATAGCACTGATGCGACGAAATTGTGCCAACCCGCGGGAAGCCACCAAAAAGATTGAAAATAAATAGTTGTGATGTATATGAGCCACATAGATTAACCAACTATCAACTGCATCCGCTACTCACAACTTCCATTATACGACAAGCTGGGCAGAGTCTACCATTTTCGTTTTGGAAGCCATATTAGATAAAATTTATTGTTTCTTTTTGTCTATTTGAGATGGAATGTTCACAAATAAAAGAAACGCTCAATTGTTTTGTAGACAAGATCTGCTCATCCCTAAATATCAAATGTGACCAGAGCCCCAAAGCCGATTTTGGTTAAATTTCATACCGCATTCGTTAGAACTTATTCGTGAAGGACCGGAGTAAACTATGCCCTATACGATTAGACATGTCATTGCTGGAATGATCAGTTGACACGACCATTGAAATAGTATACCCATTGTTTCCCAGTTCAGAAAGCAAGAAGTGGTAAACAGAAGTGATAGAAAATAGTATTTTTCACATCGGGTGGCCATTTTGGGTACTGATTTTTAAGTTTTTCCATAGAGCTAGCATAATGACATCAGATGTATATATTCGTATTTATTCAGTCAATTTTATTCATCAACCACTACTTATAATGGTTTAAATGACAATGTGAGCAATATCCGCCATTTTCCATATTTTGACCGCCATTTTGAGACAAAGCGTAAATTTGGGTTTCATTGAATTGGAGTATCCATAGATAATGGTGTGCCCAACTTACATTGTACAGTTCTGTCCATATCTTGTTGATATATGACTGGAATCCCAATAGCGATTTTTGTGGAATTTTATACCGTATTCTGTAAAATCTAATTTTGTAGGGTGTAGATGAGTCTGGGACCCCATTTATAGTATCTTTCATTGCTCCTATGTTGAATTAACATGCAAAAGACTAATCACAGTCGGCAGTCTCAACCATTACCAAACACCAGGAACTGATCTTTAAAGGTACGGTTGGCCTTGGCGGTGGGTATCCTGTGAAAATATTTCCACCCGTCAAAAACCGCCACAAACAGAAAGAACATCAAAATGTAGACAGACTTTGTCCGTATACAAATAAGAAATATCGCATAAACAGTATGTTATTGTCAAATGTTTGACCATTGTTATGTAAACAAAAGCATAAAAAGTTACTTTTCTGGTGTTTGTTTATATTATGATGGTAAACATAAAGAGCGTTCTTTGTTGGTGAATTCCTGATATGGAACTAATAAAGAGCGTTTATGCCATTTGTGTGTGATTAGCCAGTAGCATTGTGCGGTCTTCTGTAACTAAATCAGGCTCTTGCTTATGTAAAATATAGTAGGTCTTTATGATATAACATGCTGTTTGCGTGATGGTCATGGTATATATGAACGAAACTGTATGCGTTTTAATGTTTTTCTGTTTACGGTGATTAGAACAAATATGAATATTTTCGACAACTAAGGCCTCACGTGCCTTTAAGGTATTAGGCAAAAACTTCAAATTTTCGAGTTTATGCCGCCATTTTGGCGGCCATCTGGGGCGAGGGGTTCCATTTTTTCTATAGAAAGGTGGCATAATATTTTACCTTTGCAAATATGTATACATTTGTATACATGTGACAACATTTGTGCTCACTATAATCGAATTAATCTCAGTCAGTCTCTTTTGACTAACGGCAGCCACGTTGGACTCCAATCAGAACCATTCATATACATAGCATTTGATAAAATTTTAACTGTATGGGTGGTGAATTTAGATAGACATATCCGCCATTGCTATCGAGTCCGATCAAACTGGAAATTTACGCTCTTTGAAGACAATATTCGGTGGTTAAAAATTTATCAAATGCTATGTATATGAATGGTTCTGATTGGAGTTTGTGGTATTGATTGAACGATGAGTTCTTCGCCGAAACATCCGTGGCTTTATCGTTAGCATTACTGGTGTGAATGGCCTAAATGTGTCCAATTGCCGAGGGATGGTAAAAAGGTGAATTTCCACAGTTCCCCTTGTCCTATTATCCTACCATTAACGTGAAGCAGGCGCGTATATAGAAGCGGCGTATATGGGCAGCGCGTTACAGGCCCCATTCCATATCCACTAGCATGATGCGTGTCGACAAACTTCATGTGGATCATCGGGGTGAACTATAGATGGGAGCGTACCATATTTTCCTGAACTCTTTTAAAATACATGGCTGCCAACGACATCAATCTTGGATCTTACTCTGTTGGCGCACCCTATCCACTTGCATGACGTGTGCCAACAAACTAGCACCGCGTGCATTGTTCTTATATGGATTTTACTCGTTGTTTTGACTAAATCCTTTAGCACACCCTACAGGTCACATCTCACCAAACTTCATGTGGATCATCGGGGTGACCTAGATGGGAGCATATACCATATTTTCCTGAATTCTTTTAAAATACATGGCTGCCAACGACACCAATCTTGAATTTTACTCTGCTGGCGCACCCTATACACTAGCATGATGCATGCCAACAAACTAGCACCGCATGCATTGTTCTTATCTGCTGGGAGCACTTCGAGATGACTTCAGTCAAAAAGACCGTTTAGGATATTAATGGTCAAAAAGCTTGGGTACATTGTGGTCTTCTACGACCTTAGCAGAGATTCACATGTCAAAGGTAAGATATCGCAACATTCGAACCACTACATAAGTTGTCCAGGTACGCCAATGCATTCGCTGAGTTTTTGCGAATTGACTAACCAAATATTGAGAAGTGACTAAGATGACTGGTAAGATCACCAGGCGTACATGTTATGATTCTCGTCCGGTCACCAAATATGAGAAAGATGTAAGTAGTACGTGCCACTCGTTGACGCCAATCGTAAAATTGGGCATAAGTGTATTTTGAGTATGTTAGTACTATAGTACTATATATTTGAGAATCGTTGATAAAAATGGGCGTAAGCATATTTTCGATATGGTCGTGTCCAAAAAATTTCAACGCTATGACATAATTAAAGGGGGATAATGCACGCACGGTGTGGAATGTTAAAGTGACACGAGGTAAGGGACGTTATGTAATATTGGTGTGTGAATATTCAAGGAGCCAGTAAAATACCGCAAAACGCCGCAATTACGTCACTACCAATGACGAGGGAACCTCTCGGTGAAATTGATTTTATAGATCGAAAAGTGATACCGAGTATAGATTGACCAATGACGGCTATTGTATCTTTTGACAGATATGCGTGCCCAGACTCGTTTGATGTTCGCTATCGCATTACTATGTTTTAATAGCCGAGACTTCACTTCTCGTCTGACTCTCTTACCAACAAGACCTGTTGATTCCCCGTCTACACAGTGCTTCTCCGGCAGACTATTGAACACGTTAATATCATGCATTTTGATTGGTTAGCTGGCTCAACATAATAAAGGGACTGCTGATATTTTATGTCTGACGTAGAAGGGGAAAAAATAATAATGGATACACAGCTCAAGAAATTGAACAGTATGGAAGTTGGCGCAGTTACGAAATATTTGATGAAAAGTTATGTCAGGAATATCATTCTGAGAAACGGCTTTCATTACCCAGACACGTATTTCACCTAACTCTGATAAATAAAAGTTATTAGAGTTAGGTGAAATACGTGACTGCACCAGAAGAATACTTCAACAGCTGGAAAATTATAACATGTGGCTGTTAAATGAGCTGACAGGGAAATTGGACAGTTACGATAGGGATCATTTTCCCTATATATTTAGTGACTTGTTGGACAATATATTTCAGGAAGATGGCCCCTACGCATGGGAGAGAATAATGGCTGCATTCCTGTTCACAGGAAAAATGTGTTTAAAAGCATACAAAGACAACGACTTCTCATTGGTCAGCGAAATTGTGCAATGGGCACACACTATCGTGACATTATACACTAACCAATGGGTCAAACGGGAAGGCAGTTGGGATAATTTCTTCCAGGAATGTCTAAATATTGACAATTACTCGTCAAAAATATTGACAATGAACCATAATGTTTTCAGATCGATTCATGGATGTGTAAATTATTGGCAAACATATTAATATCAATTGTGTGTGTGTCTATATATATATATATATATATATATATATATATATATATATATATAGCTATATATATATATATATATATATATATATATATATATATATATATATATATATATATATATCCGCAAACGCCAGGGGAGAGGGGAAAAAGCAAATGTGCAAGAGGGGAGAGGGAAAAGAGCAAAAGAGCAAGAGAAGAGGAGAAAAAGAGCAAGTGAGCAAGGGAAAAGAGCAAAAGAAGAGGAGAAAAAGAGCAAGTGAGCAAGGGAAAAGAGCAAAAGAGCAAGAGAAGAGGAGAAAAGGAGCAAGTGAGCAAGGGAAAAGAGCAAAAGAAGAGGAGAAAAAGTGCAAGTGAGCAATGCAAAAGAGGAGAAAAAGAGCAAGTGAGAAAGGGAAAAGAGCAAAAGAGCAAGAGAAGAGGGGAAACAGAGCAAGTGAGCAAGGGAAAAGAGCAAAAGAAGAGGAGAAAAAGAGCAAGTGAGCAAGGGAAAAGAGCAAAAGAAGAGGAGAAAAAGAGCAAGTGAGCAAGGCAAAAGAGCAAAAGAAGAGGAGAAAAAGAGCAAGTGAGCAAGAGGTGAGCAAGTGATCATGTCGATAATAAAAAAGCAGCATTTTATAGATCGAAAAGAATTTTTTCAGAATATTGTCATCAACTCAATCAAGATCTCAACGAAACGCATTATTGACATCGATAACTATCATGGTGCATTGGCATTCATGGCCAGACAAATTTAATTCATGGATTTTAGAGTCGGATGTCTCCAGCTATCAAAATTAATAAGAGTAAGCTATACACGGGAACAATTACAATCATGGATAATAGAACAGGTACCTTGACGAATATGTTTCAAACAGAACGTGGTCGTCTACGTATTAATATCATTAAATGGATAGGATTTACTATTATGGTAATAACTGTGTCACTACCATTTATTTTAGTTCCAAAGAAGATACCACGTGAGTCGATGGATTATGAATTACTTCATACGAATGAGTCACAACCCAATGATTACGAACAACACCCGTGTGTTTTCGTGAAAACACCCGTGTGTTTTCGTGAAAAAGTGGACAATACCATCAAACATTACTGTTACAGTATGTAATAATCAAGGACACATATATACCGACATTAGACGAGTTGTGAATAACACTCCGACGATTATAAGTATTCCGTTAAATTTGAACCAGTGGTCCAACTTCAAGCATATATTCAGTGATATCGATAAAACTATAAGAGAAGAATAATGATTCTCTTTGAATTTTTGTTTTTAGAAACTAGTCATATGGATAATTATTATCTGTACCTGACTAGCGACGATTCGATTAATAAATATCCAGATAATCGATTTTTATAAGAGGCGATAAACTTTCTAAAATAAATGCAGAAAAAAGAGTGACTTGTACACTACATTTGAAGAAACATGTCGATCCCGTATATTCCAACAGATATTGAAAAGTTTAGAAAACATTTCAGGGGGGGAGCTCATAAAAGCCGAACACAACCGAACATAACCGAACACAAGTCCAAATAATGGGAAATTTCACGAATAAAGTTCATAGGCATATGTATTCATGTTCACACTATTACTATACGAACTTTGGTGGAGTTCGGGCCAATAATAAGTGTTTTATTCGATATTTTGTAAAACGCGTTTAGTGTTCGGCATAGAAAAGCCGAACACAAGTTTATGTTCGACACTCAGTCACCGGTAATTAATTAACACATAGATATGCATAGATGTGGCGTTAGCTAGCGTTTGAGATATATAACTCTATATACAGTCTACTAAATATAAGACCACCTTGTAAAGTTCATAGGCATATGTATTCACGTTCATACTATTACTATACGAAGTTTGGTGGAGTTTGGTTCAATAATGAGTGTTTTGTTGGGTGTTTTGTATAACGCGTTTGTGTTTGGCATAGAAAAGCCGAACACAAACTTCTGTCCATGATTAGATTATCCGCTGATAGATGATAATTAATATCTGCCAGAAGGGATTTGGCAGGTTTAATTCGCGAGAAAAAACGTGTTTTGTTGTCCATTTTCGTTTGCATTCTCACTAAAATGTTACCCCCCCCCCCCCCGTTATTATTACAAGTCATTTCGTACAATGTGGTAGTTTAGATGGATCATACTGGACAAATGCGAACATGTCAGCACGCCCCGGACTTCTAAGAAGTAGTAAATCGGTTGTCGAGTTAAGATACTCATGCGGAAATGATTCGGAGAATATAATACTAACCACACACAAACCAAATAGTTTATTGCAATCATAAGTAAACATTGTAAAATTATATATAATAGTGTTCTTGTTGGCGACATAACATCTCTTGGTGATGGTGCAGGGAATTCTGGTGGAATTGATGTCAATCATAGTATATGTTCAAAGTACTATACAATATACTATACAATATACTTATATGCAAATTCTGTCCTCGGCGGAACGGATTTGGGCAGAGTTTGTTCTCCTTGAAGTCAGTGGATGGAAATGGCTCTGATGCGTGCCTAACTTTTGTGCATATATCATGCTGTATGGTGGAAGCCGATATAAAGCCAGTGTTCAACTTATCGTAGAAACACATGCATCGAATACCGATTGAATTGAAATGAATTGTCTGAATACGAATAAAGAGCGTTTCGTATTGTATCTTTTTAAAAGTCTGATATGCAGGAATTTAAGATCGTTTTCAAAAATGTGCCTGATATGACAGGAATGTGATATGAAAGGAATAATTATTTTGGGCCAAGATACATTTTGACGCTTGCTAGGGTTGATTGATCTAGTTTTGCATGCCTTTACTCTTTTAGTCTGACATGGCTTCTTGGCAATAGCCGCGGTTTTCGGTATCGCCAAACGTCCGTCAGTCGAAATTTGCCGAAGATTCTGGCATAAATTAAATTGGTCACCAAGCGATGACTTAGTAAAAAGTCATTGATTTTCAATTGCTGGCACTCTACATGAAACCACCGGTCACACATATCGCAGCCGATGCTGCGTATCTCGTGACATTCCTGGGAACAAACACCACATGGGTAAATCAATTCGGAATTAGGCATTGTAGAATTTTCAGACCTGTGGTCAGAATGCCAAATACTGCTGAGATTGTGATTTGCCAAATAATATCATACCACATTCTTATATAGAACTTCTCGGATATTGCACCATGAACTCACTTACTTGTCACTCAAATATTGGTTTTACAATCGTACGTTGTCTTTCATGGCGGGGCCCACCAAAAGCATGTTGTTTCTATAATAGTAGGCGCCATCAAATACTGATTGCAACTAACTGTCAAAACACTGAACTACAATAGGTGAGAGACCGCCACCAACAACAATTAAAGCCTTTCGGCTTAGTGGCCATATATCTGATATTAATTATCACCTAGCTAGACAGCCGTTATAGACTAATCCACGAGAGAAGCTTGTGTTCGGCTTTTCTATGCCGAACACTGAACGCGTTTTACAAAATATCGAATAAAACACTTATTATTGGCCCGAACTCCACCAAACTTCGTATATTAATAGTGTGAACATGAATACACACGCCTATGAACTTTATTCGTTATATTTCCCATTATTTGGACTTGTGTTCGGCTTTTATACGCACCGTTCAGAGACATGATTGATGGGAAGTTAACGCCAGATAATAAGGGTCGCTACTTTATTGCCAGAACTAAAAATAGTGATAGTGAAGAGGGCGTTCTAAAACCACATACTAACGTAGTGACGCCCGTCGCGCAAGCGATTGACATGGCTAAGGTCGAAGTTGCAGCAAATAAGTTGACAAACACACGTAAAGCGTCCAAAAAAACCAACAAGAGAGTGATAGCTGGAGGTTTGTCTAATAATAATAAGAAAATGAAAAGCGAAGTGTCATTCGATTAGCCAAATCATGAATGAATACAGAGAGTACCATACTGATAAATTGGCATTATTTGAATCACCAGCGGTCAAAGATCTATACCCTAGACCCGGGACGAACATACTCTTAACGCGACGGTTGTATACCAGACCATATTCTCTTTTTATCGCTACTTATAAGAGTGATCGTTCTTCCAATAATTCGCGATAATGCACGGGTGTCATTTATGCGGAAATATTTTATCGACGAACTACAATCTACAAAGACATAAACAGATTAAACACGGAGTTATGTCCGAGACAAAAACAGATTTCTTCGGAGAAGATACCGATGACCTAGAATCTGATATCGTTCCCCGTTCATCTTCATCTGAATCTAGAACCGCTTCGTCAGATTCAGAAGATGATAATGTCGCCGGTAGTAGAACGGTATTCGGTCGTAAGAAAGCTGCGCGATGTGTCAACGAGATGGACACATTCAAAAGTATGATGAAACGCTTCACCAATGATGCGAAAGGAAAAGAGAGCATGTCGGGAGAAGAGGCTACCATCGACACAGAGTTTGCTCTCTTTCTCAAAAGTTATAGACGATTAATAGAATACCAGTATCGATTGAAAACATCACCCATACATAACATGATCATGAAGAAAATGGTCAAACTGACCAAACACGGATATAATAATGAATGGGCTGCAGATGAAGCGATGAGAAAATTCAAGAAACTCTTAGAAATAAATCTAACGGTCGAAGATTCAGACAATGATTAAATTTCAATAAACTTCATCAACATGTTATTCTCGTCTTCGTTATATATATATAAGTGGGGAGGGGAGATTGTAGAGCGAGAAACGATACATAAATGGTACATTAAGAACCCTAAAATTTGAAGTTTAAATATTGTTCTGTGTCATTTTAACTTTCACCCACTGTGTGTGTATTGTGTTTCTTTAACATTCATTCAAAATGAGTGCCGTGTGTCCCTTTAGAGCGCATTGTGCTCCTTTAATATTCACACACCAATATTACATAACGTCCCTTACCTCATGTCACTTTAACATTCCACACCGTGCGTGCATTATCCCCCTTTAATTGTCATAGCGTTGGTACATAGAAGACTGTATAACACTATGCCTATGTCTGTATATGTTGTCACATCGTGAGTGTATTGTCCACCATTATATTGAAATTTTTGAAGTTTTTGAAATTGTTTGAAATTGTTTGAAATTTTTTGGACACGACCATATCGAAAATATACTTACGCCCATTTTTATCAACGATTCTCAAATATATAGTACTATAGTACTAACATACTCAAAATACACTTATGCCCAATTTTACGATTGGCGTCAACGAGTGGCACGTACTACTGATGTAAATATAGAGGACCTTTTGAAAGTTAGTAAACTTATCGACTGTATGCTTTTCTAGTTTATCTCGCAATATTAATAAAGCTTGTCAAGAATAACGATAAGAATTTCCCGCTTTTGTGGCAATATGAGCTGTATTTCTGTACGCACGGATGAAGTTGTGATGACAATAACGCCCACTGAAGAAAATATGAGGGAGTTTAGGTGAATTTTTTCAGATTATGTGCGCCATGTGGCCTGCAGGGTGCGCCAATAGAGTAAAATTCAAGATTGATGTTAGCAGCCATGTATTTTAACAGAATATGGTACGCTCCCATCTAGAGATCAACCCGAAGATCCACATGAAGTTTGGTGATGATCAGAGGAGAGAGATGTGACCTGTATGGTGTGCTAAAGGATATAGTCATACAAAGAGCAAAACACAAGAAGGCCACTGGCAGCCATGTTTTTAACAGAATTTGGAAAACATGTCAAGCTCCCATCTGGAGATCACCACCATGGTCCATATGAAGTTTGGCGATGATCGGATGACGGACTGTAAGGTGTGCCAAAGGATTTACTGATGTAAAGAGTAAAATGCAAGATGGCTGCCAGCTGCTATGTTTTTCATCCTAGAGGTGATCCCAAACATGCCTGTACATTTTCAAAACATTTCACCAATAATTATGAGTTGCACGTGTGCCAATGGATTCAAATGTGAACATGTTTTTTAATAGAATTCGGAAAATATGGTAAGCTCCCATCTAGAGGGTACCCTGAAGATCCATATAAACTTTGGTGACAATCGGATGAGAGCTGTGACCTGTTGGGTGTGCTAAAGGAAATTGTTGGACAGACTACCAACCCATGGCTATAGCTCAAATTTGAATTTGTCAAGTTGAGCTACTGAATCATTGACTCAGAAAACGCTCTTTAAAAGCATGGTTAAATTGCAATATGCAGTCACTGTTTTATTAGGACATTTTATATTTATCTCGGCAACATGATTTGGTACCAACAAATTGTTTTTCTTGAGAGAAAGGCTTACTGAAGTAATAATTGTAGAAATGAGAAATGTCCACCCAAATTTAACCCTTTCATGATGGGAGCTGCGTTGGCGCAACATTAAAGACCCTGTGTCAATGCATTATCTCATTTGTGAGTCAACCATTCTTTAAAATAATTTGAACATTTTTTCTTAGATTCTTTAACAATTTTTTATTATTTTTTTAAATTTTTCTTGCATTTTTTAACAATTCTAAAAAAATAATATCAAATTTGTTAGGCCAATGCATTCTCTTACATGTGCGAAGCGACCTATGGTCGACTCACATATATAAGAGAATGCATTGGCACATGGTTTTTACGTAATTTCAGGAAACTAGTCATGGCAGGGGGGGGGGGGTGTGAAAAAAAAATTCCGGGGTGGGTGGTCAAAGCCACCAATAAGCAATTTTTTCCGAAACTAAAAAACAAATTTCCTGCTTGTTTTTTTAGTGTTTTGGCAATGAGTTGGGCTTCAAAACCACTTTGAATGAGATAAATAATGTAATTCTAACTGCTAAACTGACTATCATGTTATCGTGTTGTATTTTGTTGCAAATTTTGAAATCCAAGATGGCCGCTGGCAGCCATGTTTTTTTGGCCGAATGACCTCAAAATTACTCATTCCTATTTACATGTCCATGTTAACATCCATGATAAATAGTATGCACAGAAATTCATATACAGCTGTTTACAGTGAATTTCCCCCCGCAAATCTCTGTTTTAGTGTTAAAAGGGGGGGGTGGATGTCAAAAAATGGTCTGAAAAAACTGCCGAAAACGCAAAAAAAATTGGCGGTGGGGGTGTGTGGGTACAAGAAATGATCGAAAAGGAAAAAATGCCATACGTGCCTGAAATTTTTTTCCGACCTCCCCCCCCCCCCCCCCCCGGTCATGGAAGGGTTAATATTGTAGAGGATTTAATGAAATTTTGTGCAAATTTGATTTAGTTCTTTGATTTGCGATAAGGCTAATGCTTGTTATATTTTATTTCATTGAGACTGGAGATGGATAAAATATTACATTAATCCCTCAATAATGACGAGAATATACATGAATTTTCAAATAGTTTATTTGAAAAATATGGTACTCACATATAAATCCAGACATAATTTCAAGATATGATCATCTTGGGAGGATTCCGTTCATTATATCGGTAAAGTATGAACACAGGGCAATAAAGAATTTAATGAGTTAACCAAACCAGAGTCTTATATCTTTCAGTGACAACATCTTTCATAATAAGCCAAAATATCTGAACAAACTTAATGCAAAGTACCTACACAAAATTTAGATGACAAGTTTTCTGTGTGCCGTTTGACATCACAACCAACTTCGTAGAATATTTATTCATGATTATTTATTCATAAATATTTATTCATATATATATTAATTCATATATATTCATAGAATATTTATGAATAAATATTTGTGCAGCCCATCCTTCGGCAGCATAACAAATGGAATCCTCCTCTTGAATGGAATAGCACTTTGGAAATAAGGAAATCATGACAAAAATAACAAAATCCTGAATCAACTGGCTGATGGGTAGCTAGCCTATGAATATACTGCCAACCAAAAACATTATTCACCTCTTTGAAAACAGAATGAGTACTCCCATTCAGTTACTTAAGTATCGAATGGAATGGTTTATTATCACACGTAGGGATGTTCAGATAAGACTGATGGCACAGAACCTGTATGTGGAAGCTGACCAGTGACCACCCGTACAAATCATACAATAACTCCCCATCATTAAGAATTTATAGTTACTAAAGGATGCATAAATATAATTAACTCTTCAGTGTTAGTCACCTATGATCTGATGAGCATTACACAGCAACATGAATTCAATGTCGTCTACTATATCAGTCTAGAAAAAATAGAATATCAAAGTTAATGCTTTATTTGAATCTTTATCATTTAGCTACTGACTGCGACCAAGAATCAGCGGAACACCAAAAGTTTAACTGCTATGTTATAGGGCTGAAACGATTCATTGAGATTTCAATACATCGTGATGTTTTCTGTGCATCGTTTAATCACAATTTACGAAAATTATTATTATTAATATTTGATTCGATTTGAAATTTTTTATATTTCACCACCGATTCCTCGCTCTCTGAGAGAGAGTACTATTACGGCAGATTTGATTCCTCTCTCTCTCACTCCCCGAGAGTAGTATTACGGCAGATTTGGTTCTAATCTGGGAGGGTTAACAGGTCTGTTCAAACATCGGCTACTACAAGAAATTCATTTAGTTATTATTCCTATCAGGACCTAGCACCACATAATTCCCATTTTGATTTTTACTGATCCTAGTTAATCAAAATGATCTAGAAAAGTCATTAGATGTGGACATGAACAGAAGTATGGCTGAAATTGCAGTCTGGTTTACTCGTAAGATGTGAAGATGTAACAACATTCAGCATATATTCTGACTATAAATTGACTTGCAAAATAATAATGTTCATATTGCTGTAACAAGTGTATGCTAGTACACTGCCACACAGGTTATAGAGTAGAGTACATGTACACAATACACAAGGCCATTTATGTTATTACAATCACAACTTGGGTGGCTTATTTAGCAATGCCAATCACACCACATGCAAGACGCATTCCAGCATTTCCTGTTGTTTTACTTTGTTCGTGACCACCTTTACCAAGATCATCAACATCTGCATGAACCTGTAATAACAAAGAACTTAGTCAATCTTTAGGATTGTGAATCCGGTGTTATAAAAACGAATCTAACTGATCAATAAATAGATTCTATGAGTATGACTGATTATTTATTCAAAACTCAATATAACATTTTTTTAACATATTAAAAATTAATGTCTAAAAACAATGAGTTATTGGGGACAACATTACCAGAAAAGGCTGCCTTCCTGCAGTCCAAACCTGAGGTTAGTGTTCCTGTCATTTGCAAGATGATGGTGAATTTATTGACGCTATCCCGCATAGCGGGCTGTCATTCTGCATGGCCTCATCTGCTATGGGAGACATAGACTCAGATTGAAGTTCCCAAATGGTGAATATTGTGAATGGGTTATGCAATGTGTCGTCTGCCAATTTGGGGATATAGAGAAACTAACATAAAAATGAAATTGAATCTATATGTATGTGAAGAAGTTTCTATAGAAATTTGATAATAAAGAAACTTTCCAGAGAATATGAGGCCTAAGCAGAATGAGGTCACTAAATTCACCCTCTGGGGACCTCATTCTGCAAATGACAGGCAGGTGAGAGCTGCAGTCTGTAAAGGTTTGCCGAAAGGATTTAGTAATGCAAAGATTACAAGCAGTCGCAGACGGCGGTATCCCCCGCCGAATTGTGCAGTTGGGGAAGTGCATTCTCAATAATGTTTGCGTTCTCAGTATGTGCTAAACAAGAGGTGGGATTTTGTCAAAAAGCCTGGCTTGCGAACTCATTCTAGGTAATGGTCAGGTGAACTCATATACCAAAATTCTTTGAAATCTGTTGACAATTGTTAAAGTTATGACTCTTACAAATTCTGGACGGATGGACAGACGGACGGAACCCATTCCTATATCCCCCGCAAATTTCATTTTGCAGGGGATAAAAATCAAAGAAGCCCACTGGCAACGAAATGCAGAAAATTTGATGGATCCCATCTAGTGGTCACCCAGAAGATGAATAGTAACTTTGGTGGCGATTGGATGAGAGAGGTTGCAGAGTGCCAAAAGGATTTAGTCACGAAAATCTGGTGCCCATGTTTTCCGTAAATGAAATGGTCAATGACACTGTAGGTCAACATGGAGAAGGGATCATTTCATTTTACTCTCACTGGAGTGATTAGTAGGGGTGCCATGATTATATTCGATGAACTTTTGATGAAGCCGATAATCGATACGATTTCCGTCGATTAATCTGTTATTTCGGACGTCAGAAAAAGCCGGGTATTACAGTATTATTGAATATACCATGTTTTGTACACAGTTTAATCTATAACCGAGGGGTTAACAACATCTGATCGCATATCAAAGAGATTCCGACAATATGAGTACTACTAATATGTTGCAAACAGTAGGCAGTGCATTTGATGTTATATTACGTCTTTGAAAACTGTTGACTGTCATCGTCATCATGCATAAACAATAATTTAATAACTTTCTTCATATATATAATATTGATGATCCCAAATACAAGTGAATAATTCTTAAGCAATACTTCCTCAAGATACGAAACCAGGGAACCTACAGCATTTTAATCAGTGATGTTCTCTGCGATGTATTTGTGAGTATATTTTGTTTGCATATGTATACTTAGAGGCTATCACTTATAGTGTGGTGACTGGTGAATTAAACTCACTATTTAATATCAAATACTTAACTAGTTGGGACCACCTTTGTGATTTTTATCCATGCTCTGGAAGTTTGCTGAAACTATAGTTTCCGTAACATTAATAGATTCCTTATTTTTAGGAACCGCTGGCGGTCCATCGTGCATTTTTACTTTTATATTGTTTGTATGTTTGGCTATTCATAACACTGAAATTAATCGCCTTGTTCGTTCTAATGACCTCACAAATATTATAACCATGACATTGCTGTGAACTGTGCTGGTATTGAATACATTGTGCTCATTCGTAATTACGGGAGATTTATCATGCACTTTATTAACGTAACAATTACAGCAGAGGATGCCTGAAACAGCCAGCAACAGCAGTTAAAGGGACGGGCGGCCTTCGTTGTAGGTTCTAATTTAGAAATAACATAATCAAATTATGATATTTCCTCAAGAATATACTAATAGTATAGCATAATGATGATATGAATGCAATATTATTCACAAAACACGTTTTGTGTCCGAGAAAATAAGGTCGACTGTTTAGTTTCTCACAAAAAGCGCAGTGGATTGTTTATAAGATGAGTCGCGATATTGCGACATTTCCTTATTTAGATTCGCGAGCTTTACGTCGGTTGTAAAACGCCTAATTTGGAACGCTTACAACTTGCAACTCACAATACGATTCATTGTAATAATCCTTATTTGGTAAGAATGACCATATATAGGTTAGGAGAAAATACTAACCGGATTGAAAAATATTCATCTCTTTGCAAGAACAATTATATACGTTTTCTGTCTGATCATTTCCCAATCATGAAGTAATGTGGATTAGCTTGATTTTGAACTGACAGCAGGTAGAATGGGTCGATTAAAATACAAATTGATGTGATTTGAATGCGATTGTTGATTGCGCCAATAATTTTATCTACGCATTCCACAGCCCAACGGAACATTTTCATTGGACGATACAGTATTTCCGAGAGTTTGTATACAAACAATCGTAACGTAATTTTTTTGTTTATGTTTGTTTACATAACCAAGTGTACAAATGTGACAATAGCATGCAATCTATGCGATATTTTTGATTGATATAAGAACAACATCTGTCTATTGCATAATATTCTTTCTATTTATGGCAGTTTTAGTGGATGTGACTATTTTAACAGTTATACCCACAAGAAAAGCCGCCGGTATCTTTAACCAGCACCACCCAACCAATAGGCCATATTACGGAATACTTCCACTGATGTTATTAATATTAGGTATGATTAATCAATTATAGTCAATTATTGATGACCGATTATCAATTATCAAAATCAATAATTGTGGTACCTCTAGTGATTAACGGTAGGAATGCGGAAATTTGAAATGTCTAAGTAATACCAGATGTTAAAGGGGTACTTTACACTAAATCCGACCATTTATGGGACCATCTCCAATTATACTCAACAAAATATATGCAACAAATGAATGAATTTGAGCCATGGATTTGTGCAAAATACACTCATTTACTTTATGAACAATGCAAACAATATGGTAATTATAATTAAAATGAATTTATGACTCGAGTCATAAATAAATTTTCATTATAAATACCATGTTGTTTGCATGGTTCATAGAGCACAAGAGTGTATTTTGCACTAATCCATGACTCAACTTCATTCATTGTTGCATACATTCTGTTGAGTATAAAAGGTCCCATAGATGACCCAATTTTAGTGTACATTATCTCTTTAAAATGAAGAGATATATACAAAGTAAAATCCAACAAAATGCAGGAAATATTTATGGCTCCCATCCAGGCCTCTTCATAACAGAATTGTACGGGAGTGCATAGAGTTCCCCTGTAAAGCGAGGCAAGCATTAGAGAAAATGTTATTTTCCGATGATAATTCAATACTAAATTCTCATACCAAATATTTAATTGCCACCTTTACTATTATCTTATTAATGTCATGCATACATATGACTTCCAAGCCTTGAAATAGGGTGTCTGTCATTTGCAGAATGAGGTCCCCAGAGGGTGAATTTAGTGATTTAGCAAATTCACCCTCTGGAACCTCATTCTGCTTACACCTCAGCAGAATCAGGTTCCCAGAGGGTGAATTTGGTGATGCTAGCCCGCTATGCGGGGTAGCATCACAAAATTCACCCTCTGGGGACCTCATTCTGCAAATGACAGACACCCTATTTCAAGGCTTGTCTATATTATGATTGATTGTGGTGATTAATATCCTTGGGTATTTCCAATACGGGGTGAGTTTGTTAGGTGGCAAGTAAGATGTTATGTATTAATTGTAGTACATGTATAAATATGTGATACTTTATTAGACTGGCGGATAAAATGAAGGACTCTACTCTGTGTAATGTACATGTAATTTATTTCACATATTGGCAATTGTTGTGATATTGGATTGTCATTTGGTCCGCGGGTATAACAAAGATCCAGTCTGTATTAGACAACAATTTGTTTAACACCAAAATTGACCCAATACTTATACTTTTGGTTGTATTGAATACATAAACAGTAAGGTGCTGAATTACTGAAGTTATAGATGATCAATAATGATAACATATTCATAAAACATAGTTTATTTTGAATTATCAAAATGTATGTCAGGTCGTTGATCAGTTGTAATGATAACAGGCCTGCAAATTTGAGGCGAATAATCGCCTGAGGTTATCTGAAATGAAAATGCTGCGAACGAAGGTCGTGCCAAAGTTTAATAAATGCAGGTCTCGCGATAACTAATTGTCACCTAATTTTTGCTCAATCAAGTCCCAAAATGAGACATTCAAATATGCTATGGTAGTTTGCCCATCCATAATTAATAATACCAGTTGGTTGTAGTGATTATAACAGTTTGAGTAACTCTTCGGGTAACCTATGGTATGGGTTACCTAAGCACAAACCAGGAAAAAAAAAAAAGGTTACAAATAAGGCCTGGATAACATCATTCGCTTGGTCACCAGGTAAACAAATCGTGAAATGGACTTCTAGTCTAATTTCGCAGTATTGTTATTAGCAGACAGGGGTTTCAGTTTTGAGCGACTAGGACAATTTAGAGTCATGCCTCTTGAGACGTATTGCCACCTCAAATCAATGATTGTGGGTTGATCTAATTTTCCCCAGGAAAGTTCAAAGAGACATAAAAACATGCAAACATAGTCGCATTTGTGGGTAGTCAATAGCCATCAATAATCGAAGATGATTATACTATCACAATTGCCCAAATATCGATATATTATTAGATACAAGTGTATGTCGAGTCATTGTAGACACACACAATGTCAAATATTGGTAGAACGTGATCACCGATGTGCGCTGATGTGCGAGGAATATTCTCTGACTGAGGCGAGTGGGTAGGAGCTCACCTTAAAAATAATTTAAGCGCAAACAAGGCACACACGAGCAATTGCACGCGTGAGCAATTTCTCACCTCTTATGAAAAGGCCTGCTCCTATGTGATTAATTATCAGACATGTCCGCGATTAATCTGTCTTTAAAATCCTATATCAGTTACCATGAGAAAACGAGAGGCCGATCACGATCGGCAGATGTTAACCCATCCCTTGGCGATAAAAATTTAATATGATCGGATAAATGAGAGTTTTGGTGTTCAATTATAGAGTATACTGTTATGTACTATTATAGACAAATGTACATAACACAAATTATTGGAATTTATGGGTCACTGGCATTTATATAAGAGAATGCACTGGTACAGAATCTGTAATGCTAAACCGCCACAGCCAGCAAGCCCATGGGTTAAATGTGTAGGTGTGACCTGGACATGGAATACTTGGGTTAAGAGAGTCCAATTTAAGTTTACAATAATAATGTGTCCTAGTATACAGATAAGCAACCTCACCACTGACCCATTAATATCAATTATATAGCAGCACAGATGTCCATGTCTACTGTTAATAGCATGTGATGTTTATTGTTGAATCTTTATTTTAAATTAGATGCCATAGCCTTATGTATCAGATTATTTGCACATTGGCATAAGTCCAAAGGCAATTGGTGAATTGGATTTAATGTTGCTCCAAACAGATTTACCAGTACATAACACAAGATTTTGGACCGATTTAATCAAATTTGGTGTGGTGATTCGGGGTACCCTTGGCAGAGTTATAATGGTGTTAGTTTTTCAATTTTTTTTAACTTATTTAAAAAAATTAAAGGGACACATTGGAAATCTTTTTATCATAATCATCAATATCTAAATGAAAACAAATGACAATGTGAATGACATTTTTTTTATTATTATTATAAAAGTTAAAAATAAATTTAAAAAAAAATCGATTCAATTTTTTTTCGAAAAAGGGTCATAACTCCTTTAAAATTAATCGGATCAAACCCATATTCGAACTCGATCTGTATTTTGGGCTGTGAAACTCACATACCAAATTTGGTTCCAATCAGATAAAAAATGTTCGAGTTATGGCAGAATGCGTGAATTCTAAGTAAAAAAAGGGCCATAACTCTGTAACAAAATCTCGGATCAAACCCAAATTCGAACTCGATCCGTATTTTGGGCTGAGAAACCCATATACAAAATTTGGTTTCGATCGGATAGAAAATGTTTGAGTTATCGCATTACTCGTAAAGTGTCTACGGAGAGACAGACGGACAGACAGACAGACAGACGGACGAACGACGAGTGGTCAATCCGGGCAACGACACTATGTTTACCATACTATGGTATGGGTAAACATAAAAAATGTTTGAGTTATGGCAGAATTAATTAATTCTAAGTCGAAAAAGGGCCATAACTCCGTAAAAAAAACTTGGATAAAACCCATATTCGAACACGATCTGTATTTTGGGCTGAGAAACTCACATACCAAATTTGGTTCCGATCAGATAAAAAATGTTTGAGTTATGGCAAAATTCATGAATTCTAAGTCGAAAAAGGGCCATAACTCCGTAAAAAAAAGTCGGATCAAACCCATATTCGAACTCGATCTGTATTTTGGGCCGAGAAACTCACATACCAAATTTGGTTCCGATCAGATAAAAAATGTTTGAGTTATGGCAGAATGCGTGAATTCTAAGTCTAAAAAGGGCCATAACTCTGTACAAAAAAGTTGGATCAAACCCATATTCGAACTCGATCTGTATTTTGGGCTGAAAACCCCATATACAAAATTTGGTTTTGATCAGGTAAAAAATGTTTGAGTTATCGCATTACACGTAAAGTGTCTACGGACGGACAGACGGACGGACAGACGGACGGACGGACGGACGGACGGACGGACGGACGGACGGACGGACGGACGGACGGACGGACGGACGAACGACGAGTGGTCAATCCGGACAACGACACTATGTTTACCATACATGGTATGGGTAAACATAAAAAGGGTAAAGTGGCGATAGTCATTCAATGTATTGCTTGCATGCATTTTTGTTGCTTTGACATTCAACAGATCTCTAATATATGCATGTTTGATACCATCATGCATGGGAAAGGCTGCCCTCTATGTTAATATACACAAAGCTTTCATTTGACCTAATCCATAGACATACAAGCAAGATAACTCATGCCCATAATTCTGAGCATAAAGCTGTTAAAGAAGAGTAAAGGGATGGGACTCGGTCGAAACAGCACAATCCCAACAGATATTCCAAGCTGCAGTGGACCGAGAAGACTTGGGTCTAGGCTACAGGGTGTGCCTATAGTTTCAAATTTGAATTCACGTTTTTTAAATAATTTCGGAAAATATTTATGGCTCCCACCTAGAGGTCACCCGAAGATCCATATAAAGTTTGGTGATGATCAGATGAGGCACGTGTCCTGCAGGGTGTGCCAAATGATTTAGCCATATAAATAGTATAATCCTAGATGGCTGTTGGCGGCCATATATTTGAACAAAATTCGGAAAATTTCAACGTCTTCCATCTAGTGGTCACTCAGAAGATACATATGAAGTTTGGTGATGATCGGACGAGGGATGTTGTCTGTATGGTGTGCAAAAGTTATAATATTGTTGAAGGATCATGGATGCCTCCACAGATGAAGGACGCCAACCCATGGCAATAGCTCAAACTTGACATTGACTAGAGCTAATAATAGGAACCACAATAGTTTCATTCGGAAATCAAATTTACATGCAGCGCATTTGCAGTATGGAATCACCAAGGTTTGCCGAATTCCCTGATGTCGTGCGAATGTTCACAAATTAGCGACAAATTTGGTGTATGCTTTCCATTTATAAAGCATGTCGGCCTTTATTTGACTCAAGTTTGTCGTTTATTGTGTATAATAGATGAGATATTATGATATAGACATCATATGTCAATTTAGGCTAGCATGACCAATATTACCAAATAATTTATAGAGAGTTTTGTGTCATGATCATGTGCATAGCGGGATAGCATCACCAAATTCACCCTCTGGGGACCTCATTCTGCATGACCTTATCTGTTATGGGAGACATAGACTCAGATTGAAGTTCCCAAATAGTGAATATTGTGATGTACACCCATTGGAAACCTCGATTATTAGGGACCTGCGAATATTCGAGATTCGATTCGATGTCGATATCGGGCACCCGATTCGAGATCGACAACGAATCGGTCTGCTGATTCGGATATTTTTTAATCAGTGTTATTTTGGTGTAGTCTCGTTTTTTGCGTCTAAATAACATATGCCAAATGACCTGAACTAGCAAAAATTGAAGCACAAGGTTGCCGAGTTAGCCAACGTAGGTAATTTTGAATGTATGCCGTTCAGAATAGACTTGCATTATGCAAAATTATGTGCTTCGATCGCAACCTGCGATCAATCGCCGCATATATTTGTAATATCTGAAATTCAATGTCAGCCGCCATTACGAGTGACAGAACATAGATTGGAAGGAACAGAAATGGTGAGAAACCTTAGAACAATCGGTCTATTACATTCTTAAATGGACATCATCATGTGCGACTATTATTTGCGACACTGCCGGCAGAATTCCTATAAATTTCCTACTTTCAGTTTCTGTTTCCGGGAAATCGTGCGTGCTGAACCAGGTTTCGATCCGTTGAATCTTGTTCATAACATTTAACACTTGTAATTTGTGTCTGTTTTCTGGGACCCCCTCCGTGAAGACAACTACTGTGAATATGTGATGTATGTGTTTGATCTATGGTGGGGCAGACAGATTGACAGATAACTACTATTGGTATGGGACTACAACAATTATATAGCTGAACGGTGTACCCATGTCCACTTGTGTTAAATCTTTATTATCTTTATTAAATAATGTAGACAAGTGACTTCCATTCCATGAGGTTTGTTATACGTTGATTGAACTGTCTTTAAGTGTCTTACTGTCACTTCTTGTGTCATGTTCGCCATGACACACCAAGATAGAAATTCAATGCAACATATCCCAAACCCTCCACGAGACAGAGTGATTTGCTATGTCATGATTTTCCTAAAAAAAGACACAAGTTCCAACGGATGTTTAAGGAGATTAAAGTTGTTATATAGTATCTAGTGAAGTTTGCAGTTTTTTGTCACGAGACACCAAAATACACAATGTCAATCACTAGCTGATTCGATTCGAGATTCGAATTCGATGTCGATATCAGGAAGAAGATTCGATTCGAGGCCAAAATCCACGATTCGCAGATCCCTATCGATTATGCAATCTGTCGTCTGCCAATTTGGGGATATAGAGAAACTAAACTAACAAAGAAATAGAATCTAAGTTTCTATAGAAATTTTATAATAAAGAATCTTTCCAGAGAAAATGAGGCATAAGCAGAGTGAGGCCCCCAGAGGGTGAATTTAGTGATGCCAGCCTGCTATGAGAGATAGCGTCACTAAATTCACCCTCTGGGGACCTCATTCTGCAAATGACAGGCACACTAAACTCAGGCTTGTTTGTGTGTTGTGACATATTGCAGATACATCAATCCTCTTTCATCATCATTTTGTGCAAAATTTGCAATAATTGATGTTAAAATATTTACACTGACGATATAGTCATTGAATCATATATTCGAAGCGCCCTAACCATTAGACAAATGGAATCTTTAAAGTATCTCGCCTTCAATACTATTTTTGGAAGATACCTACCACAACAGTTCTGCCAATGATCGAGTTTGGACCAACCAGGGTGATAATACTGTCTTCTATATTTATATCAGCTACACCCGCGGCATTAGCATCCACATTTCCTAAATCACCAACATGGCTAAAAAAAGAAATATCAATAGATATCGAGATCCCAGCTTGCATTATATTCCATTATTGTTTCTAAGCCCAGAGGCAGTTTCAAAGCCCAGAGGCAGCCTGAAATTAAAGGTATGCCTGCTTCTGATACTAAGTACATCACAGTCTGGGTTCAGGGATCAAAACAGACTATATATACCACATAAAGACTTATTGAAGTCAATGAATTAAAACAAATTGGGCGTTTATGCTTTGACGGCTCGGGAGTTCAAATGAAATTTTAGTGCACTTTTCCCCATATTATAATATTCCCAATTTCAAAGGATTTCAGAGACATATTTCATTGTCTTTAAAAGATGCTTCTGCTAAAACCCAGCTTTGATGTGCGGAGTGTTAGCCAGGTAGCGACATATTGTAAAATGTTCACGAACCAGGCATGCTTAAATTATCTGGAATTAATAACTGCTGAATGATTTCATTGCTGATTAGAATTGTTACAACTTGAACAAAAGGCACAATTAATTTAACAATTTACAATCTACAATTTATAGCATTTTTCCGGAACCGATCTAAAAAATAGCATGGGAAAAACCAATGCCACAGAATGGCCCACATTGTGATAATATCATTAGTCAACAAAGAGCTATGTCATAGGCTGTCTGAAACTTTGTTCAGTGTAAATAAAGAGCCCCTATATGTAAGTTAATCCCCATTATTACAAATAATAAACAACCCCATTATATTTTAAGGGTTTTCAGGCCTAGAAAAAAGTTTTGAGAATATTATCTCAAAGACAAAAGACTGCTATAAACGGATTTTACAGCTTACCGAACTTTATCTGTAGGTCCACCATGCTCCAACCCATGAGGATTGAAGTGAGCACCAGCGCTGGTGCAGCCTATAATACAATATAAATGTTGAACACATGTTTCCTAAATAAAAAAATAAAACTATTAAAAAAAAAAATATTTTATTTTATTTTGTAACATATATTTTTTAAATTGAGCAAGGAGTTCAATCTGATTTTTTTTTTTTTTTTTTTTTTTTGGAGTTGTGTCCCTGGCTCCACCCACATTTGACCCAGTGACCTCATTTAAACAAATCTGAACCCCAGTCACCCAACTACCCTTCATACCAAAAATGAACCCATTTGGCCTGATCTTACTTGAGAAGAAGACGTTTTAAGAATTACTATGGAGGGACAGAGTTATGGCCCTGGCTTCGCAACTATTTGACACAGTGACCTGATTTGAACAAACCTGAATGTGAGTCACCTAGGGAACATCAACACCAAATATGAACCCATTCGGTCTTATGGTTCTGGAGAAGATGTTTAAAGAATTGTTGAGAGATGGACGGACGAGGATTGATGACTATAGCCCCACTGGAGACTTCATCTCAGGTGAGCTAAAAACTAAGTAAACACAATAGGAAGATACTGTACAGTTTTTAAAAAGAGCGATGCTGGGCGTGGCAAAATACACCCAGTGTGCTTTTATGAACTGTACACAAACAGACAATGGAAGTGACACTAAATTAACCTCAAATATTGATAATTCTAATTCAAAAAGTACCATAAGTCAGTAAAAAGTATTTGGACGAAACCCATAATTGAACTTGACCTGTATTTTGGTCTGGAAAACACCAATACCAGATATGGTTCTGATAAAATAAACCAAACTAAAGTTATCATTCGGAAAGCAGCGTGGCTGCAAATCAAGTGTCAATGTATAATGTGGCTTATGGTTGCGCATGTGAAGTAGTCAGCAGATTTGTTCAGCCCTTCATTCACAATCTAGAGTGTTCACCTGATTAAGAAAAATATTAGATATTTGTAAATATGTCTGGGCTTAGATTAGGTTATAATTAGGCTTATGCAGATGGCCAGACGGCTAGACGGATGGCCAGATGACTGGCAAGGAGTGGACGGCTAGACAGACGGATGATGGACAAGCAGGGCTCAAAATACATTTCATTTTGCAAGAATCAAATGCCGAATCAAGTTAGTCATAAAGCACTGAAATTGGAAAAGTTTTGCAAGAATCATTACGAGAATCGATTCGGTGATTCTCGTTGAATGTTAAGGCCTGGACAAGGAGTAATGCTGGGTCATGTACGTTTTTCACACCGAGGTAAGTCTACATGGCAAAAATATTGTCTCAAGCTTGTTAGCAGAAACATTCACTGCATGATTAGTGTGGTTAAATAGCATTACCACTCATAGATTGCCAGGCCTTAACCCTTTACCCAACAAACCGGCCAAATAAAGCTTCAACAGCCTAAAATATCTTCGGTCTGTCTCAATAGAACCATACAAATATGGATATCATTGGAACCGGCTCCTTGACCACATTGTGAAGGTTACAGTTATGCCCTGTGCCAATGCATTCTCTTATATATGCGAGTCGACCATAGGTCGCCTCGCATATATAAGAGAATGCATTGGCCTAAAAAAAAACTTTTTTTAACACTTTTTACCATTTTTTCTTACATTCTTTAACAATTTTATAATTTTTAATGTGTTAAGCCAATGCATTCTCTTATATATGCGAGGCGACCTATGGTCGTAAGCAATGTTTCGCCTGGGAAAATGATTTGAACCTAAGTATGTTCAAGTCTAATACAAACAGATTTTGAAAAAGTTAAAGACAAAGCCACATCACTGGTCCTTTGATCGAGCATGAAATGGAATCTCGCATAGAAAGTGACGAAATAAGTAATCATGTTTACTCTGAAAGCTATCAGTTATTATGTACCAAATGATGTCGATTGCTATGAAGTCCGCATGTTTCACGTACCCTATTTCTGACTAATTCTGACTTAGTTCGCATTTGATGTTGCCATGCGGTGCTGTGCGTAACTGGCGTTATCATCAAGGTGCAAAATCATAATATTTGTATATGACTGCCACGTTTCAGTCCCGCCTTTACTCTGATGGACTTTTTAACTATCAAATCATGTGTTGTGAACTTTCAGGAGTTGGAACAGTTAAAAAATTGAGTGAAGGTTATAGATACTATCATACAAGATCAAGAAAAGTGTGCCAGTCATATACGAAATATGAATATTTTGAGCTGGTCAATGGCCGTGTCTGTGGACTTATTTTGCACCTTGCTCATTGTGGCATTATTTTTGAGAGAATGAGCGACTTATCTCTGACTGACAGCACCACATGCCAACAAAAACAGAGCCTACAAAAAGGGCACTTTTCCGCAAAAAAAAAGGGTATTTTCTCCGCAAACTCGGGGAAAATAACCATAAATTAATTGTGCCAAAATCCCTATTTTAATGGTATTTGTCGGTTTTTATGGCCGTTTTGTGATAAAATTGACAAAAAATTAATATTCCTTGTGAAATTGGTGGTATTTGGACCAAAAAAGTCACATTTTGCTATAAAAACACGAGATTAAACACACAAAAAGCATTTTCTGTCTCCAGAAAAAGGGCAAATCCTGCACCCGCTCGCCCCCTTTGGTCAAGGGCAGGGGGGTCAGCTGCCCCCTCTGCCCCCCTCTTCCGGCACCCCTGCAAGCCAACATCAAATGAGAATTACATCAGCATTATACAGGACTTTGGGACATTCAACATGCAGTTTGTAGCTACATTATTTGCAACCTCATAACTGATTGAGTGAAGTCAGTGAACGTGATTACTCATTGTCACTTTTTCTTTGAGATTTCATTTCATCTTCGATCAGAGGACCAGTGCCTCAGCTAATCCGTTGTCATCAATAACTCTTCAAAACCATTTGTAAAAGACTTGAACAAATTTGGGTTCACAAAATATATGCGCAAAAATTCGCTTAGGCCAGTTGCTCGAAAGAAAGAAACCCTTGTGCTAGATTTCCAGGCCTGCGAAATAACAAAACATACCTACATGGACAATTATGTCAGACCGGTCTTGTCAATATAGCATTAATGTTTGGTTTCTTATATGGTAACTCGTAAATTTGAGAATGTTCCAATCTTGTCAGTCAGAACTTTTGAATCGGCCAACCTGCAAAGTGGTGCAATATTCCTGAAATTTATTGTAAGGTTTCTCGATATGTGTGAACAAGATAAATTTTTTCTTGGTCGTTAAGTGGTACCAGTAGCCAACTTGAGATGTAGCGTATTGTTTAGAGTTAGGCCAAAGAGAAAAGATAGTATGTTTCCGATAACGGAGTGAAAAAATTAGGGTAGGTAGGTAGGGAATTTTTATTTTTATATTTTTTATCCAGCTGCAGAAATATTGAATTACCTCGACCGAAAATGACATAAAATGCCAACTTGTGTTGTGGGGAAAGTATTACTTGATAAACACAGCACTAGGAAATATACATTAAGATTGATGAAAGATCAAACTTACTTCATGCTTAAGTATGTTATTTATTATTTGGCTATAAACTTGGTATGAGATTGATGTCACTAAGAATTTTACCCATAATACCGCCATTATACCATACTTGTATTGTGACCACTGCATCCCATTGTCTAGAGGTAGCCAGTGCACCCAACCTACCATGCCTGGTTTCTGGAAACAGTAGCTGTACCCCTAACATATGTGGTCATAACCTATATACATGTATATATACAGACACACACACACCATGTCTGTTTATAGTGTTCCTACCGGTACTCTCAGGCTCCAAATAAAAGTGCACGCCCAAATAATAGTACACAGGAAAAATTCCATTGAAAGTTAATAACAGTGCAGACCCAAATAATAGCACAGGGGAAACTGAGCAAAACATCAACTATAGTTAAAAAAATTATAGTACATGTAGGTCAAGCATAGGAATCAACATAGTATGTGTCATGTAGAGTTTTATTCGATATTTAAATGTTCACATGTATGCCATATACTTGAATATGTACATGCCTAAAATTATAAGCTCAACAATTTGGTATCAGAATAATATAGAAATCTCAATTTTCATACCCTCAAAATTAATAAACTTGCAGACTCAAATAAGCACTGTGCAGGGGGGGGGGGGGGGGGGGGGATTTCCCAAGAAAATAATAAATGGGCATGCATGTTTATTTGGAACTCATGAATATGTTCCATAAGTCCCAAACAAGGCATACAGGTAAAAGCAGGCATGAGATCCACTCTCTTGAAATTAAAATTGCAAGATTCATGCCTATCAATCCACAACCCATCACACACATGTGGCTTTTGAGACATCTGTCACTTATCACAGGCTTATGTTAGAAACCATGTGTTTTGCACATTAATGATTATCAATATTTATGAGCATTGGCGGTAAAAACAAAATTTTGACTTTTTCTCAAAGTATCAATAAAAAGATTAGGGTCGGCGGGTTATTTTTAGGGTCGGTCGATGTATCGATACATTTCCCCATTAGTATCTTTTTTCTTTGGCCTTACTAAACTCACCATTCGTATTGTCACCGAACTCGTGAATATGGAAGCCATGTTTTCCTTCTTCCAACCCACTAATCGATCCTGTTACATTCACTGGAGAATCAGCATTCTGAAATGTAAGACCTCTGTTATAATGATATTCCCTGCCTGAATATTTGGTTGAATCCATGCTACTGAACGTCGGATTGAAATAATACCGAAAAAGTATGGTCAAGTCTGCAAATAGAGTGTCATTAAATTCACCCTCTGGGCACCTCATTCTGCTTAGACATCAACTGCTATGGGAGACCCATACTCTTCGGCTCCAAATAAAAGTGCAGGCCCAAATAATAGTGCAGGGGGGAAATTCCATTGGAAGTTAATAAACGTGCAGACCCAAATAATAGTGCAGGGGGAACTCTGAGCAAAACATCCAACATATTAACGATGGTTAAACAAAGTATTTTTATAATATAGGAATAAGTATCAATGTATAAGAATCAACATAGTATGTGTCATGTGATGTTTTATTCAATATTTAAATATTCACATGTATGCCATATACCGGTACATGTACATGCATAAAGTTATACCTGTAAGCTCACCATTTTGATATGAGAGTCATATAGAAATCTAGAGATTGTGCTGAAAAAGCCTGAATTCAATTTTTATAGCCTCAAAATTAATAAACGTGCAGACCCAAATAAGCACTGTGCAGGGGAGATATTACCCAAGAAAATTATAAACGTGCATGTATGTTTATTTGGAACCCAAGAGTATGTAATGCAGTGAGTAATGCTCTAAATAATCGACTCCTTAACCACAGCAGAGTTATGGGTAATTTTTCAGGATTTAGTCGGAAATATGGCTTGTTGCCATCGGAAAGCTCTCACTGAGAGCTTTCCGATGTATGGCAACAAGCCATATTTCCGACTAAATAATGGCTTTTTCTCCAATATCCTATAAATGCGGGCTTCACATTTGACATCCAAGATGGCTGCTGGTGCCATTTTTTATTACAAATTTCAGAAAAAATTGATGGCTCCCCATCTAGTGGTCAGCGTGAAGTTCCATATGAAGTTTGGTGATGGTCGTATGAGGGAGGTGGCCTGCAGGGTGTGCCGAAGAATTTAGTCATACAGAGTAAAATACAAGATGGCCATGGCAGCCATGTTATTCAACGAAATTCGAAAAACTTTGATCTCTGCCATCTAGAGGTCACTCCGATGATCCGTATGAAGATTGATGATCAGATGTGTTCTTCCACATGTTTTACTGTTTTGTTCAATTTGTTAATTGTTCTTCATGTTTTAACCATACTTTCTCTGCTGCAGTTTTCTGTTCTAATAACTCTTTCTGCTTGTTAGGCGATAGTTTTTTTGTTTTTCTTCATAATCTTTCACTTTGTTTTCAGTTTTTCTAATGCATACTTCCACTTTTTGTTCAGTCTCTCCTCTGATTAAATCTAACATATCTTCACTTCTTTTTAATCACTTCTTTTTTTCTTTGAACAGAATTTTCCTTTTCGTTAGTTGTTTCTCTAATTCATCTTTATGATTAGCTGTTTTTGCGCAATGTTTCATTTCGAACGCATCAAACTGAGCATCGACTATTTTCGTTATGATAGTTTCAATATTGCAAAGTCTGTCTGCAAACAATCTAGATCATGCCATGAATCTCTACTCTGGCTGACGCCCGTAGAGATCATATTCCACCAGTACAAAACCTTGGAACTTTTAAGTTTTCACAGGGAAAGTTGTAAAAATAAAGCGAGGAATATATTTCTTAGTTATTTTCTTTTCCTTAATAATGTAATTCACTGTAGGCGAATGTCTCAACTCGAAATTTCACGATTTAAGTGACTTTGTGAGAGATTTTGCTTTGCGTCGCTTACAATTATGGAATTTCTCCTGTGTAATTAATTCAATGTATATTGCGATATTGGGCCTATTGGCTCACAAAAATCACAGAAAAGCATGCAATTTTGAGTTGGAACCTTCACCTGCAGAGAAGTATATTATTAAAGAACAGATAACTAACTAAGAAATATATTCCCTGCATTATTTTTTTGACTTTATAAGGTTCCCTGTCAAACTTAAAAAAGTTTCCCAGGTATTGTACTGGTGGAATGTGATCTCTACGGTGTTAGCAAGAGTAGAGATTCATGCCATGATTTACTAAAAATCCTGATATAATATCTCAGGGACATATCCAGGCTGGTTTTCATACCGTTTACCGGTTTGGGACGCCCAACAAAAAATTGAAATAGTTTTTTTCTATTCAGGTCCCAATTCATATCATAGTAAGATACAAAACATTTATATATTTATATATTTATATATATTGACAATTTTAGACATTTAAGTTTACAAAAAGATTTAAGTTAAACAGTTGGAATCATACTGTAAGGTATGTTTGACTTTATCTAGCTTTCATCTGTGAAAACTTCAAATAGTTTGAGCTTAGGTTTGTTATCATTCAGGCTTCAGACTTCAGTATTTCAATCAAATTCAAGTGAAATTACACAATACAGTACAGAAACAGTGACCATTTGATCAAATCAACCTGGTTATCAGGTGGTGTCTCATAATACCAAGTGAATAATTAACATAGAGATTAGTACTAATAGTACTAACTTAATAGACATTGTTTCTGCACTAATAGTATATTATGTACTGTACTAGTATGTGTCTGTCACTTGAATTTTAGAAGATAGCCTATTATATGAATAAAAGGTCAGCCAACCACAGTGTTCCCCGAAAACGTGGCAAGTCGATGCCGCTTTGTTAAAGAAATAAAAAAAAAGTCCAAAAGGGTTAATAACTCCGTAAAAAATTTCCATCATCTATATACATGTTGCACATCTCCAATATGTGGGTAACAATACTCTGAAGTTTCAAATATCTATGATCAAAAATGTAGAAAAGTCGAAAAGGGTTAATAACTGTCAAAAAATAAAATAAAATTCCCTCATCTATATACATGTTGCACATCTCCAATATGTGGATAACAATACTCTGAAGTTTCAAATCTCTAGGCTGAAAACTATAGGAGGAGTTGATTACACCATGAAGGTACCCTCATACTGAAAATTATAAAATATGTTGAAACGGGTTAATAACTCCCGTCAAAAAATAATTTTTCCTTCATCTATATACATGTTGCACATCTTCAATATATGGGCAACAATATTCTGAAGTTTCAAATCTCTGGGATGAAATCTGTAGGAGGAGATGATTACACCATGAGTGTGATGGACGGACGAACAGACGGACGGAGCCCGTTTCTATAGTCCCCCAAAAATAAATTTTTCGGGGGACAAAAATTTGAGTTATGACAGCATGTGTGAATTCTAAGTCGAAAAAGGGCCATACCTCAGTTAAAAATAGTCTGATCCATATTCGAACTCGATCTGAATTTTGGGCTGAGAAACTCATGTACAAAATTTGGTTCCAATATGTTAGAAAATATTTAGAGTTATTGCACCATGTGTAAAGTGTCTATGGACAGAGACAGATGGACAGACAGACAGACCGACGAATGGTCAATCCGGACATTGACACTATGTGTACTATACTATGGTATGGGTATACATAATAGGCTTCTTTTTTTTTAAATTCAAGTGAGAAACATATATATAATATAGTGCAGAAACAATGTCTATTAAGTTAGTAAATGTCTTACATGTATGTCAATATATATAAATGTATTTGTATCTTGTAAAAATTCTTATGATATGAATTGACCTGAATAAAAAATATTTAAAAAAAAATTTTGGGCACCTGGGGTCGTGTTCACCAAGTGGGTCTATTTTATAAACCAGGAAGTTTATTTGGTAGCAGCTGAATGCACAAGGTATCTTCGCTATAGCGTTAATGACACATGCTGTCGATGATGTGATTGACCCAATCTATCAGATTTGCCATTTGTATTTGCCAATGTATTGTGACTAAATCGCAAGCACTAACTGGCCACAATCCACATGCATAGTGGTATAAGATTGCAAGGACTCAGAGGGCCAGGGTGTATATTTGCGCAGAATGAGTTTCGATGACATAATTGAGGTTTTCAAAATGGCACAGCATGAGGAAGAGGAAAAACCAAAACAACATCTCAGTAAAATTATTAAGGGACATGTCCAACCCACTAGAAGAATCAGTGACGTGGCTAGAGGGTCTCCTTTGTGTGGGTGCCCACATTGATAATTCCTGCAACACCCCTTCATCCAGACCAAACACACGTTTGCACCCTGTGGTCACAAGCCAGAGGGATCAACATATTCTACTGGGCGAACCATGACTGTCCAATATGCAGGGCTCAAAATGCATTTAATTTTGCGAGAATGAAATGCCGAAATCAAGTTAGTCATAAAGCACTGAAAATTGAAAAGTTTTGCGAGAATCGTTACAAGAATCGATTCGGTGATTCTCGTCGAATCTTAAGGCCTGAATATGAGAATTGTTTTATATCCGACCTGAAAATTGTAATAAATATCTAACATCTAGTTGTCTAGCTCCACATAATCGCAAGGCCATGGGGAGGGATGATCAAGATATACTGGAGTGTCCGTAGTTTGACTCGGTGTGAGAACATTTTGAAATAGGAACATGAAAATTGCAAAAATCCTAGCATCTAGACTGGCCTCAAGCTTAATTTCCAAGTTTTGGAAATTTCCAACCTGACCAGACCTGACACCCCCTATATAAAGGTTGAACAAAAATGAATAATTAGCAATTTTTGACTGGCCACAGGAGAGGAAGCAGGACATAAGCTTGCCAAGTGTTGGAAATTTCCGGTTTGGAAAAGAAAAACCGTATTGAAACCATGTGTAAAATACAAATTCAATATATCGTAACCGCAATTTTATCACCGCAAAAGACGGTTTCAAATTACAATCCAATACTGAGTTGAATACTTTAGCGGACCGCTGATTGAAAGCAGCCTTTATCGGTCGCTCCCACGTGATGTCTGTTGTCTTTTATTGTAACCAATGACACAATGGTTGTATTTTGGGCTGAAGTAGAGCGATGGAGTATCTTCCGAATTCAACCTGATAGCGGATTAGCGGTGTGACGTCACGAGCGATACTTCATCCAAACTTTTTGACTCACGACTCGGCGGTATTTGTCGTTCAATTATATCTTAAAATTTGACTCAGGTTGACTGACAAATCCGTGACATTCATTCAACTAGCCCGCCATTGAGTATTTGCAGATGCAGAATATGACCCGCAGGTGTTGGTCGAAGAATATCAGCTCATATCACTTGGGACGTTACCTCGCTACCATCAACCACAATTTTAAATATAGTTGAGCTGCATTGTCTCCCTTCCATTTCACCTGGCTATTATTATTTCATTATTATGATAATAGATGAATAAAGTTCTTCCCCTTAACTAAATCCCGTGTTCAAAAGTTAATTAAAAATGTTCCGTAATTCATTGTGTGTGATAGACGGCAGACAGCCAAGAATGAACCATCTTGGCCCAATTCTACTAGGTCCTCTATCAACCTATGAGCACGTGCTTAGCTATGACGTCACGGGAATGTGAATCGCGTGCTGAAATGTAAACAATGGGGTGATCAGGATAACGTGAGCCTGTAATTCACTCAATGTTGTTGCGTATTCCAGAATACAGGAACTTTATACAATGGACACATGCCATTCTGAGAATAGTTTATCATTTACTGCCTGGCGATAGTGTGTAGGATTTTAATCCCTAATAACGAAAACCCGGTGTTATACATGTATCTCTCGTTTAAAATTTGATTTTACGTGATATTTTCAATAGTAAAATAATATTCAATATGAAAGTGTCAATGACACTGTAGCTCAACTTGGAAAGGGAATAATTTAATGTATTACAGTCAATGGATCGATTAGGAATGTGGAGTAAAATCCAAGATGGCTGCTGGCGGCCATGTTTTCGGCCGAATGACCCCAAAATGAGTCGTTCCCATCTACATGTCATCGTAAACATCCATGACAAATTTTATGACGATTAGACTAAAGGTACGACCTGTAGTCCATGCTAAAGAATTTAGTCATACAAAGAGTAAAATCCAAGATGGCTGCTGGCGGCCATGTTTTTTGACCGAATGACCCCAAAATGACTCGTTCCCATCTACATTCCAATTTCAACAGACATGACAAATTTTATGATGATCAGACTAAAGGTACGACCTGTAGCCCGTGCTAAAGGATTTAGTCATACAAAGAGTAAAATCCAAGATGGCTGCTGGCGACCATGTTTTTTGGCCCAATGACCCCAAAATTACTCGTTCCCATCTACATGTCATTGTTAATATACATGACAAATTTTATGATGATCAGACTAAAGGTACGACCTGCAGCCCGTGCTAAAGAATTTAGTCATACAAAGAGTAAAATCCAAGATGGCTACTGGCGGCCATGTTTTTTGGCAGAATGACCCCAAAATTACTCGTTCCCATCTACATGTCTATATTATCATCCATGACAAATTTCATGATGATCAGAAGAACAGTACGACCTGTGGCCCGTGCTAATGGATTAAATTTTGAAATCCAAGATGGCCACTGGCAGCCATGTTTTTTGTCCGAATGACCCCAAAATGACTCGTTCCCATCTACATTCCAATTTCAACAGCCATGACAAATTTCATGATTATCGGACTAAAGGTACGACCTGTAGCCGGTGCTAAAGGATTTAGTCATACAAAGAGTAAAATCCAAGATGGCTGCTGGCGGCCATGTTTTTTGCCCGAATAACCCAAAAATGACTCGTTCCCATATACATGTCATTGTTAACATCCATGACAAATTTTATGATGATCTGACCAAAGGTACGACTTGTAGCCCGTGCTAAAGGATTTAGTCATGCAAAGAGTAAAATCCAAGATGGCTGCTGGCGGCCATGTTTTTTGGCCGAATGACCCCAAAATTATTCGTTCCCATCTACATGTCTATATTATCATCCATGACAAATTTCATGATGATCAGACGAACAGTACGGCCTGTAGCCCGTGCTAATGGATTGAATTTTACAATCTAAGATGGCCGCTGGCGCACATGTTTTTTTTCCGAATGACCCCAAAATGAATCATTCTGGTACAAATGTTGATGTCAACAGCTATGACAAATTTCATAATGATCCAATCAAAGGTACGACCTGTAGCCTCTATTGTTCACGCCTTACGCACACACGCACACACGGACGACAAAGTCATGGCAATAGCTCAAACTTTACAAAGTAAAGTTGAGCTAAAAACCGTATATTGCGGTGTTATTTTGGAAAAATCGCGGTTTTTAAAAACGTCAATACCACCCAACCCTAGCCATGTCCCCGAGAAGAATATGATAAGCGGAGTTTTGTAAAATGCTATAGAACTGAAGCACATTCAAAATACTAGACATGGTCTATCGGAAATGTCCCTACCATTGCCAAAGAAATTGCTTTCCAGTTCTAGTGAATGGTTCCGGTCACTTTATTTTCAAGGATTTTGATGTTTGAATGCGCTACATGTATATGCTCAAAAAGTGCTGCGTTCGTCAGTTGTGTACTTCGCACCCTTTCCTTTCCCTCGGTAACTCATGATTGAAATGAACCAAACATGTACTGCTTGTCTGCTATGCTCAGCATGTTTTATGTACGGTACGTAACCGATGGTCAGTACCGGTATATGATTGCTCCCAATCATCTTGATTGGATAATCCTGTACAGCATGCTGAGCATGGCGATGTCTTCCTATCGACGTCCACTGAGAGCTTCGCATTGAGCATTGCCTCCACTGAAAGCTTCGCATTGAGCATAGCCTCGTATAAACTATCTGGCCTATATATAAACCTTGCCGGTGAATACTGCCCCTGGAGTTTGGGCACCCATACCAGTTACCTGCATGAAAACCGGCCTGGATATGTCCCAGACAAACTTTGACCGACTCCTTCCCGTTTGAGTGGAAGCATCAATAAAGCCTTATATTTCGTCTATATAAATGTGAGTTAGTGTTGTATAAATGGGTTCTGACCGGATTATTTATACGGCCCATAAGACCGTAACTTGCACACTGGAAGTTACCACATGCAGGATCCGGAGACCAAATCGGACCATATCAAGACAACATATCAACAAGACATATAACTTATTGTTGCTGTTTTCTATCCATATTAAATAATCTACATCGATCCTATGCTGTATAAAAATCGTGAGTAGGTTTAATATTTATTATTTTATTTTATGCTATTAATATATAGCACCCAAGTCATACAATATTACCACAGAACAAATTCTCCTCTTTGAATGAAAAACTATTTTGGTTGTTGTTATGGGGTATGTTAATATTGAATTAACCAATTGTACCCATGACCCGGGGAAGTGCGAGACATTTGGGTACCACTAGCACGAATTGAGTTATGAGCCTTAGAAGATAAAATGCCCCACTCCATCCCAGTTTCCCCTAACTTCCACAAATCCACACGATGTTCCAGCCTGTGTAGTGTGTAATTGACTGATAAAAACTGGAAGATTGATGATGTCTGTATAATGAAGTATGAATATGTCGCCTGTATGCCTTTTGTTGTGTTTCGCTATCGTTGGAAATATTGTTAAAATAAAACGACAAGTTGTTATGCCACAAAAGCGTGCCACACACGATGCGATATACAATGTATATCATACAACAAATAATCGGGCATGGGTTACGGGTCAAATTGTAGCATGAGCGATGGAAAATCACACGACATTTTGTTGTAAATTCGGCTCTGCAAGGTATCAAATAAATTTGGTTTTCTACGATCGAGTCGTGCGATATATGCTAAGTAGCCAATCAGATTAAACTATTAATATGATCATGTGGCGTTCACATTTTATATTTCACAACATGGCGTCCAGATCCCTTCAAGTTCAAGTTGAATGGTAAAGTCAGAGTGGCGGGATATTTTGGATGGAGGAAGAATGCATTCATTGATTGAGGCATGGGAGTCTTATATTCATGCCTCTACAATTCAACTACAATTGAATACAAAAACAAAGTGGACAACAACAAATTAGTGTCTAAATAATATCTTATTGTGAATTTGTGTCGGGAATTAAATCGGGTATACTAATTACTATAAAACTACAGGGTTTCCACCAGGGGAAAATAAATGAGTCCATATTTCAGCCATATTGGGGAAACAAATAACTCAACGGGGCGATCATGGTTCGTCCTGTAGCAGGGCTGGCGGTCTAAAAAATCCAAGAGGCCTATTAATAGGAGGGCTATAGCCATCCTCAACTTTTACAGTTATGATCTATTTTATCTGAGTTACTACCAGGGAGCAAATTAACTGGTATCGCAATATGCTACCCAAATTTGGATAATAGCTATGCAATTTGGTTTGAATTTTTTATGATTTTTGAACAATGCTATCTAATCATGTCAATGTGAGGTTATTTGCTAATCAAAATTTCAAAAGTAATTTGCTCCCTGGTTACTACTGCCCTTAGTTTGTAAATTTTGATGTTGTTTAACTTCATCTAAATTAATTTTCTTATGTGGAAACAAAATGTTCAGAGTTGTGAATGTCAAATTCCCCCACAGTATGGTATGGGGAATTTTTATTTATGTTTTATATGTTAGGCCAAAGAAAAAAGATAATATGTTTCCGTACATCGACCGACCCTAAAAATAACCCGCCGACCCTAATCTTTTTATTGATAATTTTTTTTTTTTTTTACTGTTTTTACCGCTAATGCTCATAAATATTGATAATCATTAGGTGCAAAACACATGGTTTCTAACATAAGCCTGTGATAAGTGACATGAAGTGTGACAGTTGTCTCAAAAGCCACAGGTGTGTGATGGGTTGTGGATTGATAGGCATGAATCTTGCAATTTTAATTTCAAGAGAGTGGATCTCATGCCTGCTTTACCATTATGCCTTGTTTGGGACTTATGGAACATATTCATGAGTTCCAAATAAACATGCATGCCCATTTATTATTTTCTTGGGAAATCCCCCCCCCCCCCCACCTGCACAGTGCTTATCTGAGTCTGCAAGTTTATTAATTTTGAGGCTATGAAAAGTATAATGGCATACATGTGAACATGTCCATATCGAATAAAACTCTACATGACACATACTATGTTGATTCCTATGCTTGACCTACATCATGGCTACATGTACTATAAATTTGTTTAACTATAGTTGATGTTTTGCTCAGAGTTATTCGGGTCTGCACTGTTTTAACTTTCAATGGAATTTTTCCTGTGCACTATTATTTGGGCCTGCACTTTTATTTGGAGCCTGAGAGTACCGGTAGGAACACTATAAACAGACGTGTGTGTATCTGTATATATACATGTATATAGGTTATGACCACATATGTTAGGGGTACAGCTACTGTTTCCAAAAACCAGGCATGCTAGGTTGGGTGCACTGGCTACGTATATGATATTTAAATCGTGTTAGCAGGGTCCAATAATGGCGAGTTTTCAGGGTAATCAGCACTCACGACAGGGGAGGGGGCTGGCTTGTTACTCGGGAGTTAAGTATATGTAGTTTAATTATGAGTTTTTGGGAGGAAAACATTCTCTGCAAGTTTTGTTTTTACATTTAAAGTTTGCATCATAAGTGTTGATAACCTTGACCTTAATTTGATATTTAAAGTTTTGTTGGCTTTCAATTGATTTTAGTTTTTTGTCATAGACATTATCAAGTGTTAACCTCTATGACGCAATTTTTTTCCAAATGGAAAAGACCCAGGACCCATTCCACAAAAAAGGGTGGAAAAATCCCTGTATTTATAATGTTATATGTTTATTTTAGGGGTGCCACAATTAATCGTATAATCGATGAACCGTTGATAAAGCCGATAATCGATTACCATTTCAGTCGTCGATTATTCTGCGTTATTTATTTCGGACGTTCGAAAATGCCGGTTATTGTTGAATACCCTGATTGTTTTACACAGTTTAATCTACAACCGAGGGGTAACAACATTTGATTATGTATCAAAGAGATTCTGACAACTTGAGTACTACTAGTATATGTTGCAAACAGCCGGCAGTTAATTTGATGACATGGTTACTCTTCGGGTCATTGTATATTCTTCAAATTGCACGGCGGCACTGCAGCTTTGAACTTATGCCGACATCGTTGTATATTTCTACAAGAAAGGCGGCACTATGTCTTTGAAATGGGCTGACTGTCAGTGAACTGAATGCATTCGCCCTTGAATCTCATTGGACCAAAGGGGAGACTCCGAGTTGATTGACATTCTCTCGAAATCAGGGAACCTACGGCATTTTAATCAGCGATATTCTCCGCGGTATCATTTGCCGCAAGTATACTTTGTTTGTATAAGTATATTTAGATGTTACTAGAACAGGCTATCGCTTATAGTGTGGTGACTGCTAAATGAAATTGACTATTACCAAATATTTAACTTGTTCCGAGTCCTGAAATTTGCGGGCGGGGGGCCACCTTTGTAATTGTTATCGACGCTCTGGAAGTTTGCTGAAACTTATAGTTTCGGTAACATTAGATTCCTTTTTTTTAGGAACCACCGTCGGTCCGTTGTGCATTCCTACTTTTAAATTGCTTGTATGTTTGGCTATTAAATAAATTAATCGCTACGTTCGTTCCAATGAACTCACAAATATTATAACCATGACATCGCCGAGAACTGTGCTTGTATTGAATACATTGTGCTCATTAGTCATTACCGGTGGTTTATGATGCACTTTATTAACATAAAAATTACATCAGCCGATGCCTCAAACAAGCAGCGATAGCAGTTAACCAGCACCCAGCCAATATGGCAATAGGCCATATTACGGAACACTTCCACTGATGTTATTAATATTACTAGTAGGTACGATTAATCGATTATAGTCGATTGTTGATGACCGATTATCGACGACTGATTATCGATTATCAAAATAAACAAGTGCACCGCTGGGCGGAGGTAACGCCCCCAACTGTACATACAATCAGAGAAACTTTCTGGTTAAGCGCTATAAAAATGCCACATGTTGTTCTATATTAGCTTCAAATTTGGTCTGGTGCCACAAAAATAGAAGGAAAACTGAATTTTCTAAAAAAAAAACTGAATTTTTTAAGTCGAAAAAATGTCATAACTCTCACAAAAATTATCCGATTGAACCGAAATTTTACCTTGACCTGTATTGCGATATTGGTAATACACAAAATAAACAATCCAAAATCAAGTTATCATCTGGAAACCAAAAAAAGTAGCAGAAAACCTGAATTTTCGAAGTCCAAAAAGGGGTGTAACTCTGAAAAAAATGGGCGGACGAAACCACGGCTATGGGGAAATCTTGTCCCCCCGGCTGGTCTATTAGCATACCAAAGATCAACTGAATTGAGTTAGCGAAACCAAAGTTATGAGTTGAAACGTTCGTACGGACGGACGGAAGGCTCCACTATATATACCCCCAAATCTCCATCGGAGATCGGGGGCATAATAATTGTGGCACCTCTAGTTTATTTAGTTTAATTTATATATAGGCATGTTTCTGGCCTATTTCTGCATCTTTTACGTCCAAGAGATCACTGTGCTTTTCACAGTATGTTGAATCCCCTTGAAAGAATAAGATAAGCAAAGTTATGTATTAGATGAGAAACTGAACGTACACCTCAATGAGACATCCTTAATAGTTTCGCACTACATTGTCATTGACATACATGTACTGAGTGCGGTGTGACCGGAAGTCGATCAAGTTTGAATCGAACACATCCGAATCTTTCGTGGCTCGTTTGTCTCGTTGACCCTAACTTTAGACTATTTATGTCTCTTTTTTTGGAAAAGGAAGGTAAATGGTATGTCAGGATGACGCACTAGTATATGTATTGTCTGGGGAACATCACGGTTTGGTCGCATCTTGTGTCATATTCTACCTTTCCGGACTTGAAGCAAATGCTCTGTTGCCAGCGTTGAGGAAAGTTGGACTATACATTCAATGTATAGTCAATTTTGGACTTGCCTGAGGCATAACCAATGGATGGAGTAAATCCAATTAATACCAGTCCTTCGAATTTGGAAAACGTAGGTGCGCGATATATCGCTCGGAGCTTTTGGAATTTGCGCGCGCCTCTTTTGAGGGAGCACAATTCAAATTAACATGGATGAAATGATTACTGAATAAAGACAAACACAAGTATAATGATACACACGTATAATTCCAAGTGTGCATGTAGTCCAGGCACATTAGGTTTCACTAGGGAAAAAAATCGGAGAAAGCTGATTTTTTCAGGGAATGTCGAGTACATGTCACTGAACGATTAGACAAAAGTCCCCTAAAATCCGAGTTGAGCTTTTTTTTCTACAGCCTTTTTTCGAAAACGCGTTTGAAAAAAATCAAAAAAAATCGCACGAACTTTGTAACCTCGAATTGATCCAACTGTATTTTTTGTTTACGCGTATTTCGAGCTACATAATGTCTAATATACATTTACCTAGAGGAAAATGTGCATTCTGTGACAATTTCTGCGAAAAATTATTGAAAATTCACAAAAAAGTATCGGATTTACGCAAAAAATTACGATTTTCCTAACGGATTTGCCCAAAGGGTCGTAGTACAGAACGGGATGTTAGTTGGACAGACGATAAAAAATCCACCACCATTTGAAGACTTTTATCATTGCTTACAAAATAGACATTATGGAAGACCCCCTCTGCTTCTGGCCGAGTTCCCCTTTTGGCATAAAATTCGTCAGCATGAGAACTCAACTATTTTCGATGTACAAATCAATCAACATGGATTAAGTTACATTGACTATTATCAACGCTATATACAGAAATGACATGACCTATATACATATTATTCATCGAACTCAGAAATTTCCGACAGTGTTTCTGTGGTTGTTACAAGAATCCGAACTGCAATTACACAAACCTGAGCAAGAGAGTCCTGCCTTCTTACACCCACACCTTTTTGTACAAGCACTCTTGCAACCACAACTGATCAGATTCAGTAGGTTATCGGGGGCACATGGCTTTGTGGCTGCAGTCGGTACAAGAAGTCCATTGTCTAGCGACCACCCCCAATCCGTCGGAGGAAGCGAAGTGCCCAGCCATTGTTGGACCTGGAGATAACATCTGTAGACATGTTGTTGTGCAGCATCGCTGCTTGGTGGGAGTGAGGCTAGGTCGATGGGTTTATTCAGTTTAGATTTTGCAACATAACGCTTGTAAGTGACATATCTATATTGGTCGAGAGAGGAAACAGTTTTACTCCCGTATAAGATCAGGAGAAGTTGTTCCCCGGCAGCGGCTACTGCACTTGGTGTACTGTCATCCGCCAAAATTGTGTTGACATACTGTTGTGAGTCGCTAGTAACATCGGAGACAATTGTACTGAATACTTTCTTCTTACCAACTCGAAAGAGTGCAGAAGTAGTGTCACAACCACTTATAGAATGTGCTACAAGGAGGTTGCTTCTATGGTCACCCATTTTGGTTGCTATTTCACTAACTGAAACTAGTAAGTTTTGGGTAATGGAATACATCATGTGAATATTACATCCCGGTTGAACTCGAGAGGTAAGAATGACTAACAAGTCTGTGTCTGTTCCCACAACGACAACATTGTTGTCATCTTGAGCGATGTCAAGTGCAGTTTCGGCTATCAGTACATCAGCATCAGCCTCGGCCTGCTTGGACTGAATATTGATAGCAGATAGCTCCTGCATTAGAGGATCGATCAGTTGGGTTTTGTTCTTGGCATTTGCAAGGAAATCGGATTGGGGTGTGGTGGCTGGTAACTCGGGTGAGATATTGATATCAATGGAATACCTGTTTTTAGATCTACGGGCTTGTTCCATGCCCTTTGTCGACATTGTACAAGCATAACCATCAAAAACAACCACGACGTTCGCCCCAAAATGTCTCACTAGATAATTGGAATATGATGTACATATGTCCTTATATGACGACTGTTTAGGCCATACAACTGCCCTCAATAAAAATCCACCATCTACAACAAACAGAGAATGTTCTGGGATTTTAGTTTGCTCGGAACCGTATGTTTTGAGGATCTTACCGAGCGTGCTTTTCTGTGTCTTCCTCATTCCAGCAGAATCAAACAATGCTGTTGGTTTCGGGGCGAGTTCATATTTGAGATACTCTTCGATCTCTGCTTGTGACTGAATAACACATGTGATGCGGTTGAACAGAATTGTGGGGTCAATCACTACCTTACTTCCACGGACTTTGATGCTATTTGCCATCGATGCGAAAGACTTCACAGTGTCAACACGTCGTAGTTTGATGCTGTTGAACGTTTTGCTTACAACATTCGATACGCAACATTCACCAATTTTGCGAACTTGGTCACAGTTCACAGTTTCGTCGGCCACAAACCCGGTCGCTATAGAGACTAATTGTAGTGGATCTCTAATCTGAAAGGGGGAATGCACTCTGAGCCAGTTCAATAATTTGGTGATATCATTGGCATCAGTCAATTGTGAACTTTGACGGAGATCCCGATGTTGTTCGCCATGACCAGTGTGAACATTAACAAAATTTTCGAGAGCATTACATATCGGAAGGCAAAGAGGTAGTCCATGTACCCATTTCGCAACAGTGCTATCGGTTATTCCCCTGCCATGTGTGAGACCACCAGGGAGCTTGAACATTCTCATTAAACACTGCTCTATGGTCTGATCAGAATATATCCCGTCCCAGAATTTATCTGAGCGCCTTATGGTAAAGTAACCTTTCTCAGTGAACAACTTCAAATCATCCTGTTGCATTATTTCTGTTAGCTCATTCATCTGCTGCAAATAGAGATGAGAACTTTTTGCGTATGCAAAATGACCACCTGCGTGAAATACTGGAATCATATTGCGAACACAATATGTGTGGAGTTCCCAGTCGCCTGTGCGCTCTGCTCTCAAGAACAACTGGAGAAGACCTATTTGCTCGTAGTATTGTACCCAAAGCTTTCCTGTGCGTCCTACAGACGCATTCTGGAGCAGTTCGTGTAATTTTGACAGTAGATGGTTGACACTTTCTTGATTGACAGCGTCAGCTGTTGTACAGTCACCTCTGGCAAGACCACAGAATATTTCATTGACTTCTGTGCAGTCTATGTTATCTAGTGTTCGGCTTTCTTCAAACACAAGTTTTGTAATGGCAATTTGTGTTAGCAAATGGGCACGAACTGCTCTTGAATATGCATGACCACTGATCAAATGATGGATTGACCCACCAGCATAAACAGTCCTCCAAAGTTCATCCAAGCCGCTACCAGCCATGATCGAACCAATTGCCCCTAAATATGACATAATCATATGGAAGCCGCCGAGTCTAACGAAAACTTTTGTCAACTTATCTGACGAAGACACAATCTCCACTGCTTTGATATAAAGTGGTTGGTCAAACGTCACTGGACAAACGTTCAGTCCCTGTTTCTCACATTCAGTTTGTGCAAACATGAGAGCAGTGTAAATTGTGCTCGGGTTGGATGGATCAAAATTAATAAAGGGAAGTATCTCGACATCACTTGTTTCATAATCATCTGATGATGTGACAATGTGCATATATCCAGCCCAAGATGGGCAAGGTACTCTCAGTACATGCGTCAAAGACCAAAGACTGTCGACTGTTTTTGCGAGTTTCAAATTTTTCGGATCAGATTCACCCAATGTTGATAAATCCTTCATCACAATTTCGTCAAGACCCGATTTGCTTGGTTTACTGTAACCTTTCAAAGGGATGTACCCGAATTCACCAGAGCCAATATTCGAATGATCACCAGTTAGTCGTTTTATCGGAGACTCTTCTGTGTGATCTCTGCTTGGAGTTATACAGGCGATGCCTCCCATACTATGGAAAGTATTCTTGCCATCTAGCGTGCGCACATTACAATCGGCGTTATCGAAAACGAATTGTGTGAAGTTCGCAAGTCTAGGCGACGGACCTTTGCTTATCATGACAGAATGAACGTATTGTTGAACTTCCCGGTAGCTAGAAGAGAACATTAGTCCATTCAGAATGTCGATCAATTCCCGAGATGCGAATTTCCTATGTATGTAAACTGCTACCGACAATAATACTGGTGACAAGAATGAACGGGGCCGACAAGAACTTATTAGAGACTGACCTATGGCTGTCACGCGTCTCTGGTTGGCTTGGATGTTTTGCCCACGCTGCGACGGAGCAACAATCCCTTGTAACAAGGTTTGGAGTGTATCGGGTAGTAGATCACTAGATACAGATAACGAATCGGGTTTGGGATAAACGTCACACTCGTAAATGGTTGACCGAATATCATCGCGGACTATAGCCGATGCTTTCTTGACGATGCGCATACGTTCATCAGTTTCATTGGTACATTTGTCTGAGTACCACGAATCATATAGTATTTTGTCTGATGAATCTTTGAATGTGACAACATTTTTTAGGGACCTCAGTGTTGTAATAGAGATTCTACTACCGAAATGCTCAAGCAGTTTGGTTTTAAGATGTTTAATTGTGTAACCGACTTCGTCACCAAGATACGATTCAAACGTCTCTGCCAATTCGCTCAAGGAAAACTGACACTCATCGCTGTTCTCCATAAAGGTACACAATTCATGGAATGCAAGTGCTTTCTTGTCTGCAACAGGCCTACCCCGTGAAAGAGTTCGCTCAGGCTTATCTCTGACAAATCCTGTCCAGCAATCATGGTGATACCGACCTTCCTCGGCCACTAGATCGATAGCACGACCGATCCGAGTAAGTACAGACTCACCCCATTCATCACTACGTTTCAAACAACGGGTTCTGATACTATCAACAAGAGTCAATGTTTCAACGGTGTGGACTTCTCTTCTACGTTGAACGGGTATATGAGTTTGTTTGTCGGCGGATTCTCCACAGAACAGACAATGGAGTTTAAAATTGAAAGCATCTTGATCAGAGCGCAATTTTTTTGTCATAGATGGACCAGCTTCGTCAGATTCAGCTGCATCTAGAGACATTCTCTTACTTTTTCTTACAGAACTTTCCCGTGTATAATTCTTGTAGCAGAATCTGTGAATTTTCTCACCAACTGTGGGTTTCTTCGAACCGGCAAAAAGATTATCGCCAAGCTCGACGCTTACAGCAACCAACTTTTCTATACCCCGCTCACCAAGTGTAGTTATTCCGGACGAGCCGGTCAACTCATCGTTACATTTGATACATTTATCCATTGCCAAAGTCACAACAGAAAAAAGATGATAGACACAATAAACTCAAGTACAATACCACAGAACAGATATCAATGTGCGGACCTGCTTCGTTGTCACCGTAAGGTATCAACAGGTAACGCTAAGTGATATGCCAACAACATAACTGATCAGTTCTACAAATAACACAAGACTCTAATAATCAACAACAGGCAAAATTACATATGTATCTATCAAGGGATCATTGGTTTCAATATCTAGGCATCAAATGCGGAGTGTCCAATACTGAACAGAGCAAATTGTGCAATGGACAGACCTGGAATGCGGAATTAAAGAGCGTTGTCGTAACAAATTTGTTTATAAAGGGCGTGCACACATTACATGCCAATGCATCTTGAGTGTAGGCGAACAACGCTCTTTTTGATGCAAAATAGCCTTGAACGACTTTCATCAGGAAATTGAATGAGAAAAGTCGATGCCGTTTGAATTTGAGTTTAGGGGGTATGGTTAATATTTCACACGTTTCACCAGTTCATTATGGAATAAATGACTATTGTTATATATCATTATAAAGCCACTGCTTTTCTGCAATTTTTGATATATAATTTAACTCCCAAAGTAGTCGTAGATTTGATTTAATGGACGTTGTGTACCGTTGTGTGTATGAAAACAATTAAATTTTTTTTCGTAATTTTGTACATTTTCGTGAATATTTCACCATTGAGTGTGAGGATTGGTACAAAGTTGGCATTTTCTGTTGGGGATATGTATTCTCAATATAATTCAGCACGATATTTATGATTCTCACCCTACTAAGGCGAATAAGAATGAGAAATATGGAGCTGGGTCGAATTTTTTTTTCAATTTTTTTTTTCATCAAAAAAACGCTATAACTAAAAAAGCTCAACTCGGATTCGCGGGGACTTTTCACACTTTATCCGCAATGTGTGTCCCGGAAACATATAAAAAAATCAGCTTTCTCCGATTTTTTTCCTTACTTTCTCATTTTTATGTCTAATGTGCCTGGACTAATGTGGCAACATAAAGTGAAAAACAGAAATAAAAACATAGGTTTAGATTGTAGTACAATATCTAGTCCACAATAATCCGGCAATCCAATCACGGTAATGAGTCCACTTCCGCGTCTGAGAGCGCATGCTCATCAGACTCGCAGTCGCTTAAAACTTCAAACTCGGAAGTGGAATCGTTACGGTAATTTTATATTGTCGACCGTTCTGTTGGCCAAATCTGTAGCGGCGGATGTTTCTGTTTTGTGGCATCCTTGCAAGCCATCATAACGTTGTTTTACAAACTCTCTATTGACCTTTTTACGCGACATTGTTCCACCTTTCGGCATCGACACTTCGATTGATACAGCACTTTGTGCTCCAGGTCCCGTCATTGTTAAATTTATATCAGACTCCGACGTGGTGGAATCTACACTTGTGACACCTTTTGGGCAGTGTCGTCACTATCAGACATGAATTTGTAATTCGTTAGCTTCGAAGTACAGTTAAACTTAAACCCTAATCTATGGCAATAGTATTCAAATGAATCGGCAAATCCCGCATACCGAAACATCAAACGAGGCCGCCAAAGAATTGACAGTTTTTTTGCGGGAACTCGCACGTGCAGCAGTTGTGACGAGGTGTCACCCCAATCATTGAGTGAGAAAGACGCCGGCGGCCGCTTTGATCTTTGTTATCATGTTCGTAATCAACGTCATCACTGCTGAGAAAGATACACGGTGAATAGTCTTGTCGGCGTTTAACCATTGATGTGCTGTTTGTTCAAATCTCGTTCACTGGCTGCAAATTCCGACGCGCGCATTTAAAATTTTCGGCGTGCGCATTTAATAACTCGCTGGTTTTTAGATCCGCGCGTGGCAAGGCGCGCAATTGCGCGCCTCAAAATCGAAGGACTGTAATACAAAAAACAAAACCAAATCACAGATCTACAGTTGGGACGTAGATCTGTTAGGATTTCATCATTTTAGTCGGCTTTCAGAAGTGACTACAAATGTCATGTGACCAGTCGAAAATCTAAGGGATAGAGATATCCCGTCGAAATTTCCGCAATGCCTGTTTTGGGAGAGGTCGCTTGAAGTCCAAAAAGAAAGAATATGACACAAGACGCGACCTAACCATGATGTTCCCGTGACAATACATATACTAATGTGTCACCTTGACATACCATTTACATTCCTTTTCCAAAAAAGAGACATTTAACGAGCCTTTGTCTCGATCAGAAGAACGACCCATGAAGCAGGTCGGCCATTTTTCGGTCTGTGCAGTTCGAGTTCCTGGCACACAACACAGTATCGAGGGGAAAATATGCTTGGTGCTAGGGCTGGACGATATTAACGAAAATAAAAACCACGATTTTTGGAAATTAAAACCGCAGTTAACGATATAATCGCGTTTTTTTAAAACATCAGATACTAGTAACTTAAACAGTTTCTCACTGTTCGCTAGAATCACATCATTGTCATTAATTTTGACAAGTTGACGTCAATAATAACATACCTGTACACAACCGTTTAACCAGTGACAACCTCATGCTTGATCGATATTCGGAATGAAAAGTAAATTCACCGGTTAAATTCCGCTATTCAGACAATTTCTTTCCGGTGACTTGACAAATTCTGGTATATACCGATAATTAATAAAACCATTATCTAGTCTATGCCAAAACTAAAAGTGTTCTATACAATACAGTATCCTTTTCTAACTCGGTATATTCAACTATGTTGAGCAAATACATATGTTGTTCCCGATGACACTTGCGTCGCTTGACAAATGGAATATGGTTTACCGTCAAGACAAATTTTAGCGAAGTACACACACACGTAGCACATAACTTTTGGAATTCGGCCAAGCAAGGACACCATGTATTTTGGGCGGGTTTGAAGCCCTAATTCATAATATTGGTTTTAACCAATCGCCGTGAGTGGTTTCTTCTAGACGAGAAGGGGGCGGTATCTTCGCTCATTTACTATTTTGATTGACGGTGCATCATTGTACTGAAGGAAGAGGCGTGGCAAAACTGACATTCATATTGATCTATCACCCGATCAGTCGTCAATTCATTTTAATTCTCTTGTAATAAAAAGTACGCAGGGAAGTCGGAGTGTTTGTGTAATATTGTGAGCGAAAGGCGGACGTATTCGGGGTTTTCATATCCCCCTAATTTTGTTAGTCGTCCTAAACGTTGTTTACTATGATTTATATTGAATATTGAAAAACTCAGGACACAGGGATTTAGTTGGAATTTAAAACTTAAATAACTCGATTTAGGCTTGAGTTAAACTATTTGTTTGTTTACGCTTAGGCCAAAAAAAAAAACGTCTCTGTTTCCGGTACCCGGCCTGGCTGAGATTTTCTTGCCGGCCTCAATTTTTTTTTTTTTTTTCACGAAGTCCAAAGTAACATTTCTGTCTGAGTTAATGGCTATGGTTTTCCTAATACCAACAGCAGAACTAACCACCAATCGCATACACACCTGACGCATGTGTTACGATGTGTAGGCCATGTGCGCGATCGCGCTTTCTTGATATAAATAAGACAACGTTACTATAGGTCGGCCATGCTACGCAGTGAATACCGTGGCTTAAAACAAACTCTACCCTGACGAGTCACTACGGAAATCCCCCCGTCTTTTGTGGGCTGTGTACACTGCTGTGTATTTTAAAAAGTACAATGTATTAATTATACCGGTAGCTCCCTTAACTTCCTCGCCTAATTGGGGCAAAACTTGCCTGAAAGACCATCTGTTCGCGACAAAACAGTGAAAAGCATGTGTGTTTTTGGCGGGAAAATGACAGTCCGTATTACGTAATCAGTCCTGGAAATTAGCGTCGTCAAAAGCCGAAATCACCATCAACATTGACATGACGAAATCGTCATCAAAGATTAAAATGCATTGGCATCCTTGAATATTCACATAAACCCGATTTTAACCCACTTTAAATAAACAACTGTCTGTTATGAATGACACAACAACTGGGTCACTGTGTCACCAACCAAACGCATCAGTGGATCACGTGAATAAACTCTGTAACTATTTACGACAGACTCTCTTTGATGTTTTCCGACCAAGTAGCAGATACAATGTACCACTGATAGAAACAACTCGCACTGTATGCAAGTATTAAACACACATTTCTGATCATCTGATGTGCATACATGTACTGCATGTAAGGATTATTTGATAACTTGCTGTTAATTACACTGAAAGTTGGCAGGTAATCAATTCTGCTATTTAAAACTTTCCGGGATTGAAACAAAATAAGTCGGAAATAGGTGACTTGAAACTACATTACAAGTTAGTGATTTTGGTAATATGGACAAGTTGTCACTGAAAAATAATGATCATCTATGAAGAGAAATAAGAGGGGATGAAAATACAATAGGTTTTATTGAAATGGCAAGTATTTAATCCATAAAACGATCTCTGTCAACACCTGGAAAATTTCGTCGGCAGTGATGAATAGAATGGCATAAAATGTGTAACCTCAGGCCCAATCTACACCAGAGATATTCAGGGGAAGATTGGAACAAAACATGTTTATTCCTGCATATCCAAGAACAGTCAGTAACATTGTTCTGGTCACATGTAATTTGTAAATAAAGGTATCAGATGCTACTGTTGCATTGTGGGCTGGTATCTGCATGGTCTACATGTATGTAAGAGGAATAACTCTAAACCCATGGCCATAGTCTAATACATTGAATTTTCACACTGGAGCACATACTAGAGCTAGAAAATATCTTTAACACCTAATACATGACATAATAGTTCAGCAAGCTGCATAATATATTACCAGTTAGCATGTATAAAAGCATGCCAATTTTATAATACATGTTAAAAGGGTGTACTACACTATTTTATCACTTTCAAATGGCCGGTTAAAAAATAAAATAAAAAAAAGTGTAAAAAAAAAAACAAACCCTGCTGGAAAATTTTCCCCATGTTATCGGAAACAGACATGTTTTTTTTTTGGCCTTATGATGGTCTGGCACCTTCTAATTGCCGACGATATTACGATTATTTTAGTTTAGACGATATTACTGACGATATTGAAATATTAACCGGGTATTGACGATTAATCGGGAAACCGCCCAGCACTACTTGGTGCTCATTCGAAAATAACCAAAATTCATTCACCTGATCGAGAAAATGGCTCATTTAAATTTCACTTTTTTGGAAAAGGAAGGTCAATGCGTAAAATGGTATGTCAAGGTGATGCATTATACCGGTATGTATGACTATGACTGAGTTGTCTGGGAAAAATCGCTGTTTGGTCATGTCTTGTGTCATATTCTTCCTTTCCAGACTTTATCAAAACACAGGAGTTTGTCAGAATGATAGTTAGTGTTCAAACGATTAGTCGACAAATAATCGTCGACGCTGGTTTTTCGGGTAATCGACTCTAACTTCCACAGTCGACTAGTCGAAATACAGTATCTAATCTCATCAGCTGGCCTTGACAATGCATGGTTTCACTAAATGTGGGTCAGAAAAGCAGCAAAGATAGCTAGTCTATGTTCAAGAAGCTTTCCAAAGTCCAAACATATGTCCTAATGTCGAGCTTGACATAGAACTACGCCGAAATTCGCCAATGCGATAATTCAAGTTAACCATTATCATTACAAGAGCAGTAACTCTATATTTGACTTCTAAAAAGTACGTGGTCCATAAACAGTAAATATTAGGTCGCGGCGTACTTGACCGACGTCTCACGCATGTTCCAGGTTAATGCCACGTGGTCTTTGCATTGCGTCATTTAGTTTCTACGCTCGCGCACATTTCATACTCCCTATACCGCGGACGCAAAAATTCGTAGTGCGCATTTCTAACCAACACAGGTAAAGAGGGAGGGGCTTCCACAAAAGTGTTCGTCGACACTAACTGAGTCTAACTCTCTGCTTGCTACGTACGCCTTACGGAAGTTATGGCAACTTACAAAGTAGGCCTATGTACACATCGTATATATAATCATTAATAATTATAATGTGTGTCACACAGTATGTGTGCCACACAGTGCATGTGTGTGCACGTTTTCTTTTGTTTTGTTTTTTATTTTGAGCTGAGACTGAGTATCGTTTATTTTCTATACACTGGCAGGGAAGTATTTATTTGATTTCATGATTAACAGAAAATCCCTCAATTATTTCCTCAATTATTTATTCTCATTATCATCGTAGATTCGTAGGGAACTTATTTGCGATCGGTGGGTTTCTAGAGCACCGGTTCATTTGCAACAAAACCACGTGACGTGTCACGTGATTCAATTCTCCGATCACAGTAGAGTGTAAATAGTGTGATGATGGCACGGAATTTGTAATTTTCTTTCACATGTGCTTCATTAGTATAAGGTTGGTGATGTATTTGGCCGACTAGTCGACGTCGACTCGACTTTTGGTGTTCGACTAGTCGACTCCAGAATCCCAGAGTCGTTTGAACACTAATGATAGTAAATAAAAAATATAAGAGATATATAGATATATATAGATATATATAGATATATAAGTAATAAATTTAAAAGTAGGATTGCAACTAGGGGATTAGGGATTGTCATTGACGTCATTTTGTTTAATTTTTTGTATCACGAAAATCAGAAACATGAAAAAAACGTTTTGCTCGTGGCGCTCTCCATATTCATTGCTATTATGACTTTTATACATCAACGTGATCGCTGTGATTTACATTTAGCATGGCATTGGCAATATCACCTTAGGTTCTCTAACTTCTCTTTATCTCACCGCAACGCCAGGTTTCATTTTCGACCCGTCCGCTGATTTCGCTGACACGCGACCATGTACATCTGTTGTAATTAGTTGGCGGTGTCGGGCAAACATGTACACATATAATAAAAGGGCCGAGGAATCTGTGCCGTTTGCATCATGCTGTCCGAATATTTCCGGGGCATGTTAATGTTAGTAACGATGTAATTGTAACATTTAAAAGATTTAGGTCGAAATATTCGGACCACTGAGCAAACTACTTCGTCCAAGAGTGGATCAAGTTTTACAGAACACCGTACCCAGCAGCGTGTCACCGACGGCAGACAACGCTTCGAAAATGCAACTTGCCGTTGCGGTGATTTAAAGAGAAAATAGGTGATGTAGTCAATGCGAAGTTAAATTTCAGCCACATGCGGTCATATTGATGTATAATAGTCATAAGAGCAATCTGTCTGAAGATCGCTACAATCGATAAGTTTTTGGCCTTCCTATTTTCGAGCCAAAAAATTTATAAATAAACATTTGTAGGTCAAATCCCCTTTAAGGCTTGATTCATTCCTATACTCTTATTACTATTTATTATTACTACTATTTATTATTATTTGTATATATTTATTATTATTATTTATTATCATTCTGACAAACTCCTGTGATCAAAACTCTCCGTTGCCATTTGTGAGGGAATTTTGACTGATATTGATATAATGTACCGGTATAGTCAATTTTGGACTATCATGTCACGTGATATGAGGATTGATTTGCGCTAGACATGTGGACCGGAACAGTCAACCTGATTGAAAATGGCCTAAACAAATTCAGGATGTAGATATCAATACCTCTTGTGTAAACGACACGGTTCCTTCGATCTTGTCGGCCTTCAACACACACACTGCCCGAATTGACATGTCGACTGTCGGAAATTGAGAAAAAAGTCCTCAAAAACAGGCAACGAAATCAACGAAATTCAGAATGGAATGCAAAGGAAATCACGTGGTTTGCACAGACGGTGGAAAATAGCAACACCCCAGGGGGAAACACTCTAAAGTTCGTACACAGGAACGTAACCTCATTCAGCGGACGTAATCAAAGTTTCACCACATGTGAATTACGATAATACCGAAGTAATGTGAAGCTTACGTTGATTCTACCAGCACGACTTGGATGTCTCAAAAATACGCAGGTAAAAACCAATGTAAAAACAGCCTAAATGACAGATTACATGGTTTTACTGGGGTGTTTGAGAATTTGCCATGATATGGGGAAGGTACATGTATCTGGAGAAGTCGGCCCCGCGCGAAGATCTTGGAGGATCTTGTGGCAGGGGTGGTGCCAGTGGGGGGCACGGGGGGGGGGGCTACAGCCCCCTTATCGGGGAGCTCTAGCCCCCTTGTCGGGGATTTTCTAGTATATGTAAGTCGGTTGTGTGTATAAGATGAAGTATAATCATGTGCAGACTGTCAGTGTGGGAAAGTGTCAGAGAGAGAACATACAGCGGAATATATCCCACACAAAATATTCATGGCACATGTTCCCATTAAATCCGGGGGTATTCCCCTGTATTGTTACACCATCAGCGTTTTAGTGGTAATGAAAATCTATTGAAACATGTGTGCTTTATCATTGTTGGCTACTCTGGCATTCGTCACAATGGCCACATTGGTCTATAGAACCATTGAGTACCTACAGTATGGCCACATGTTAGCTATATCCCCGACAGTGAAACACCATGCTGGCACTTGCAACTAATGAAATTAGAAATTAGAACTGACACAGAAGACAAGTGGCCTCCCTAGAATATAGGAATTTTCACAACAATTCATGGGTTTTACTCTAATGCAAACATGTAGATAGACGGCCAGTTTGATGTATCATATGTGCCAATAATTTAAAAGAAATTTAATTATCATATCACTGACTTGTCTCAGGTCAAATATTAGCTTGGCAAAGCCTTAATTCAAGTTTAATTGACACCACCATAATATATGTGTTATTATTTACATATGTGATAATGTTCATCAATCATAAGCAACTGCAGATCTATTAGAATTCTCCAGGCTCCAGCTAAGAGACTATAATTACTTCAATATGGTTTTGTTCATTGGTTCGCCACACACATACTATGTGCGCTCATTTCACATACCAACAGGCAATATGGTGTAATTTAGGGTAGCCCCCTGTCGGGGAGCACAGCTCCCCTGTCGGGGATTTTCTGGTGCCACCCTATCTTGTGGTCTTCCTGCCTTGTGATGTTGCGGTATATGAGGCAGTCATCTGCGAAGAGTCGTATTTGGGATTTGACGCAGTTCGGTAGGTCATTGGCGTGTACAAGGAACAGCAGAGTATTACATGTATTACAGTGTCCTGATGGGAACGGGTCGTTTCGGTCCGGAGACGTTTCAGCTCAGACCTTTTCGGTCCAGGGACGTTTCGGCTGGGACGTTTCGGTCGGGACGTTTCGGCCCCATATATTGTATGTGTTAATTGGAGTTGATTGCAGGGGATTAACTCGGCTTACACAGCTTAATCACTACTTAAGCTGATTTATTTCATCACTTTATGGTGTGTTGTTGGAGATTATGACAGATTTGACAACAGTTTTGGCGAGATGGATAACAATTTATTTCAGCAAATTTAAACATAACTAAACGACATAGTAAAAGCACAAAGTGTTAAACGTCAATTTACTGTCCAGAGTTATACCGAGTAATTTCACTTCCTCGATACATGGGATAAGATGTGAAGCATTTATGCCAGTTATAGATTTACTTTTGGGACCCAATGATATTGCTTGGATTTGCCTTCATGCCATTTAGTGCGAACCACTCAATGAGATGAAGGCTATCAGATTCCAGAGTGCTCCGAACTACATCAGGGTCCTTGTGAGAGAAGGAAATTGTGTTATCGTCTGCATAATTATAAAGGGAGCAGTCCTTCACAAAGCCGAAAATGTCATTCAGAAAGATGTTAAACATGGTTGGGCCCAGTATGGATCCATGTGGTACACCCTTGATGATGCACCTCCAGGAACTCACAATGCATGGAGCCAAGTTTAACGCATTGTCTGCGACCAGAAAGATAGCTCCCCATATAAGACACCGACTTTTCACAAAGATTATATGCACGTAGTTGCTCTAACATAAGATCATGAGGTAGGCAATCAAAAGCCTTTGAAATGTCCATCATTACAGCGGCAACACTTTCATGCTTGTCAAGTGCCCAGCGCCAGTCTTCAATGGCACTTAACATTACGTCACTGCATCCATGATGCTTCCTAAAAGCTGAGAGAGCGGGGTTAAAAATAGATTCAAAATGCATTAATTTTGTAGCTGTGAATTTATCGCTTTCTCAAATAATTTTGATATAGTAGGTAAAATACTAACAGGCCTGTAGTTTTCCTTACTCAAAATATCATTTTTCTTGTGTATAGGTGTCACTTGAGCAACTTTAAGGCTATCCGGGAAAGCAACGACAGACAGAGAGTGGTTAAAAAGATTACTCAAAGGCACGTGGATTGCTGAGTTAGATATTTTCAGCATTTTTGCTAAGATACCGTTAATGCCAGTAGCCTTTTTTGAGTTTAGCTTACACATCTCTTTGGAGAAGAACTCTTCAGAGATTGGTTTCAGGCTAAAAGTCTCCGGCGAAATACAGTTCTCTTTGATTTTGACGATGCTTGGATGTTCCTTATTTACAGGATGGTTCATGGGTATATTTGATGCAACGTCAATAAAAATGAGTTGAAAATTTCACAGACAGATTGTTGGTCAGTAATTAACTCACCATTTTCCAGTAATAATGTACTTGTTTTGGCTTTAAAGCCCTTATTTGTCAGAAATGGTTTGACAGTTGGCCAAAAATCAGCAGATTTTGGGCCATCTGAACATTTGTCATTAAAATACGACTGGATGCTTTCCTTCTTGATACGTGTGACCAGATTTCTTTGTTTACGGTAAAGTTCCCAATTTTTATGTGATCTGTATTTAAAATAGCGTTTCTGTAAGAATCTTTTCTTATAGATAGCTTTTCTCAAAGCCTTATTCATAAACGGGGCCGGGTTTTTATGTGGCCGCCTTGTTTTAACAGGGATGTGCTCATCAATGACATCAAGAAGAAGCCTTTCGTGCATCCAGTATATATATCATTGATATCATCAAATCCATATGCTGCATGGAAAGGAATCTTCGTGATGTCCTCAATGAGCGCATCAGTTTTTAGAGATTTGAAACTCCTATAATTTATAGGATCTTTACGAGGTAAAGCCACATGTGATTTCAGTTGAAAGGAGATTAAGTTATGTACATCACTTATTCCCGTACAGCAGTTTAGATGATGGAAGCATAAATTTGCTTTGTTTGTCAGAATGACATCATTTAAGGTTGGATTTGCGTTTTTTTTTAAACACGTAGGAGTTTTAACAATATTTTTCAGAGATAAAACCTTTAAAAGTGCGGAAAAATTAGTGCATTTAGATGAGTTTAACATATCTATGTTAAGGTCACCAATATAATTATAAAAGGTTATCATCTTTTGTGGTGTGTTTGTCACATATTAATTTGAAATCATTTTCAAAAGTCTTGTTTGACATACATGGTGGTCGGTATAATCCTGAGAAGAGCCATTTTGCTCTGTTAATTTGAACCTCAACCATGATGGATTCTATGTCTTTAAATTCAAGATTAGGTTTTCGACCACCAGGTATGTCAGATCTTAAATATGCAACAATGCCACCGCCCTTATCGGTTCGATCTTTACGCCAGAAATGATATCCTTCTACATCCCTGAACTGGGCATCTGGGAAACTACTGTCAAGTTTAGTTTCACTTAAAAAGAGTAAATCAACAAGATTATTTGAGAGAATATTTCGGATATCAATATATTTGTATCTCAGACTGTTTATGTTGAGATAAGCGACTTGAAAGTTTCTTGGATTTTTGTGTCGAAGTTCCTTTAGTTCATCGAATATACACGGTGTAGATGATGAATTTGAAGATGTGAAATGTCCACAAGATCTACATCAGAAAAGTCAGTTTCTTCAGAATATGATACAGTTGATGTTAATGATGAATTAAAATAAGGCATCTGTTGTAGGCCTTCCACACATGCTCTACATGTCCATTTTGTGTTTTGGTCGTGTGTTGAAATGAGCAATGGCCTCCCATCCGAACACTTTATATGAGATCTAAGGTTGCAGATATTGCACGGAATATAACGCTCGGCACTTGGAACAGCTCTTGAGCATACTGCACATGGATTTCTTATCGGCCCTGGGTTTGGGCACTGACCACACAGTAAGATGTTTAATACAAGAGTCAGCTGTCTAATAGACACATTTCGAATACCACTACCAGTGCTGTGTGTTGTTGTCTTCCTTGAGCACAAATATTTGTTTCGGATATTTGCGTCATTTATGGTTTGTGGGAATATCTGTGATATGCCGAAAAGTCCAGATGAGTTTTCCATAAAATACAAACTGCTGGAGAACAAGGTGTTTCCATCTATGGCATAATTGTAGTGTGTATGGTTGAAATTTCCTTCACATTCAGCCAAAACAGAGGTGTGGCTAAAGTTTATGGATATGGCAAATGAAGTCCACATAATTTACCTGAATATTTGGAAGAAAATATTCATTGTTTTTGTTTTCGTGTGCCTCTTGCATGGGATCGTCAATCGAACGCATCCGCAGCAGATTTTACTTAGAGTGTTCGTTGGCACGTGTCACTTGGGTACTCTTACAACATCATTGTTATAGTATGTATGCCACTTAGGTCAGGGCTTAGGGGGGGGGGGCGTAGTTAGTGTGGATATATGCATAATGCTTCTCAGAAATCCCGGTTACAAACCAACACTCACAATTTCGTATATACGCAAACGCAACGTGCAGAGAGATATACGGGAACAAGTGCTTTCCTATTTTTAGAACGCAACACATGATACCAAACAAAATTACGTCGCGTAGGTGGTGGGTTTCACGACGGGATTAATTGACTGTCCGCTCTTTGCGAGGATGGGGTTCACGACGGGATTAACTTTGCGGGGACTATTGACCATCTCGTAAGGGTGGACAACCTCTGTCAGGGGCTGCTCAATGGCCACGGGCAGGTTAAAAATAATCATACCTCTTCTGGGTCTGGGCGTGTATACATGTAGACATGAGCGTGTTGTGTTCCTAAGAACGCGGAGCGTGTTGTGTCCCTAAGAACGCGGATCGGGTAAGTTTTTCCGCCCTAGGTGAGCTCAAACTTCGTATATAAGTGTAAAACCACACGGGGATCGTCGACGTCGCATTGTGTGAAACATTCTTATGTCTGTCGTTTCTAGGAACGGGGGAAATTTTCATCGGGTCAGTCTTAACCTTCAAACGGGTACCCACAAATTATATATTGTGACCCCGACATGACCTTGACCTTGAAAATGATCAATTCAAGGTCAAATCGAGTAAAATATTGAAAAACCAAATATTAACTCATTGAAAAACACAAACAAAACATAAAACATTGTCATGTTTCTGACCAAGCACGCCAGTGGCGGGCTAACCTGCTAGTATTCTATAATCCTACAATTTATAAAATCAAAAAAATTCAAAATTCAAAATCAAAACTTTCGAAAAAGAAACAAAACCTCTCAACCATGATTAAACCTCACAACCCGCATAGCTCTGCATATAAACATACAAATAGTGAGAACAATAATTAAAACCTCTGAAACTATGAAATCTCATATATTTAGCTTACAACATGCAATTATATATAGCTTTGAAAACGGATACCTATACAAGTGTTCCTTTTGGCTGTTAGTCACTGAATTGTTTTCTCTTTTTTTGTATTTGTTTCATCCAACTGCACCTCCTCCACGCTGCTCTCTTCTACTTTACTCCCCTTCTTGTAACCCATATAGCCCCCACCCACCCCACCTCAACCACCGTGGTAAACTGCAATGCCGATAAAATATCCATGCTCAACCTGTTCCAAATCAGTAAGAAACAATCAAGATGCTGACTTGTGCGACCAGTTGATTCATTTGAAATGCAAGATTTTAACCACCTAGAACTACCAAATATAAAACCACTTATAAAAAACCCTTTTACACTGAATGATAATTATTTTCAAAATGCATTTAATGACGATGACAACTTACTAGACACATTAAACCAACAAAAATCCTCCAATTATATATTATTAGAAGAACTCAATGAAAAAATTAAAGATATCGAAAGCAGTATATCAGCATCTTTGATCCATTTTAACATAAGATCGATAAAAAATAAAAACATAGTTAAATTGTCAACCTTTCTCAACAATTGTAAGCACAACTTTCACATTATAGTTATTACTGAAACTTGGTTAGCTGATGATTCACCAACGAACCTCGTGAAACTTAATTAATATAACTTAGTAGAAAGACATGATAAAGGGTGAGTTGGACTATATATTCACTCATCATTAAAAGCTGAAATCCGATCTGACTTTACCACTAACTCTGACAAACTGGAAATCATTTCGCCGAATTAGAAGATAACAAAGGGAAAAAACAAATAGTAGGATATACAGCCCCCCCCCCCCAAACATGGAATCTATCATGTCAAAGATATCCAAAGAGAAAAGGAACTGTAATTACGATTCATACCTGCCTTACCGAAAACTGTGCCCAGGTGACCCTCGGTTGACCACCTCCAGATATCCTGGGGGATGGTACATAAGAAATCGCCCAATTTTGAAGGAACTTTCGTATAATTTGAGTGTTTAGTGGCACAAGCTATCGCTATATGTCCACATAATCACTAAATACTCAAATTATACGAAATTTCCTTCAAATTGTGCGATTTCTTATGTACCATCCACCAGGATATCTGGAGGTGGTCAACCGAGGGTCAACTGGCCCAGTTTTCGGTAAGGCGGTTGGAATCGTGATTATGTGGACATATAGCGATAGCTTGTGCCACTAAACAATCAAATTATACGAAATTTTCTTCAAAATTGGGCGATTTCTTATGTACCATCCCACAGGATATCTGGATGTGGTCAATCGAGGGTCAACTGGGCCCAGTTTTCGGTAAGGCGGGTTGGAATCGTGATTATGTGGACATATAGCGACAGCTTGTGCCACAAAATACTCAAATTATACGAAATATTCTTCAAAATTGGGCGATTTCTTATGTGCCACCCCCAGGATATCTGGAAGTGGTCAACCGAGGGTCAACTGGGCCTATTTACCAAGAAGGCGGGTAAGAATTATCATTTATTATGTTTTTTTTCTTTAAAATACCATCGGATGGCAAATAGCGCATATCGGTAGAATCGCTATTTGCCATCCGATGGTAAATAGACACTGAGTCTTCCACATATGAGAATGTTTATGTAGGCTGATTGTGAAGTCCGCATTTGGGTACCCAGCTTTACGAAAGCAGTCTTCAGGAGATATTTCCGATGCCTACAATTCTGCTCCGCTGGTATTCTCATGCATCGTGACAAATATATATCATATATATAAAACGTATTCACAAATATAGGTTCTGTGTGAGATTGCTTAGGAATATATATAGTTTCTATTCAATCTTTATGATATTTTTTGAGTTGGTAATGTTTTCAGAATAGGTACAATCGATGACAAATTGTGTGAAATTTTCCTGTTCATTTTGTATTTTATTTATGTCAATAGAGTCACGAAACAGTTTGATATTGATCTTATTGGAGTGTATGTAGGGTTAATGCTTGTATGATTGCTGTCATAGTTGGGTATAGAGCTGTTTATTCTGCGTATATCGCCTTCGATTACGTCAAGCCGTAATTTAAGCTGCTCCATTTCAAGATCGTTAATTTTCTGATGTGTTTTGTTCGTGTTAATTTGTTTAACATATGGCAGGGTTTTCACAATTATTTTGAGAACATCGTAACATTTGGATGGTTTCGTCCCGGTCGTTGATGATAACCTCTAACCGCAGTATACATGTTTGCTTGAAGCGCAGATATTCTCAACTGGTTTGTGTTGTTGTTTGAGGAGGACATTTACTTTTTAGCTTGACATGTAGTTGGATTTGTCATTTTTATGTCGTTTTTGGTTTAGGTGTTTTACCTGCTGCAGGGTCACATTCATTTGCTGCTGCCTTTACTTGCTATTCTTCAGGATTTGCAATCATTGTATTATTACACGGGGATGCTGATTTTTGCGCGTTTTGAGTGGGTTTTGCTATAGATTATTGATTTGTATTTTTCGTACTTTTGGTGGTTATTTTTGTGTTATATTCTCGTTTGAATTGTCAGTTGTTATGCCCTCTAATTCTAACTCTCGGATGAAGCACATTGGCATGCTTCCTTGGTGCATTTATCATTATTTCCTTGATAGGAAACCATTCTTTACAGATCTCGCAACAGAGAGATTGTCCTAGTATTACAAGATTACATATATTACATACCAGTTGTGAATCTTCATATAGCTGTGAAAATTTAATGTCAGTATCATATAGTTCACATGCTGATGAAGTCATGTTTTCCACTATGTCAGCATTGATTTTATCGCTGTGTGTTTCCAATATACATGTACTACTATTAATGGTTTTGGATGTTTCGAGTAGTGTATGCTGATATTTGACTGTAGTCATTGTTAAAATTTGAGAAGGTTGCTCGCAGCTTTTTGGTTGTATGCTGCTGTTCGTGGTATCCAGTAATCTTGATTGACAGCCGTCTTGTTATGCTTGGAGTCAGGTCCGTCCTGGTTAGGTATCCAGTACATCTTTGTTTTTGTTTTTTGTGTTATTATTTGCAGGGAAGTTGAGATCAGAATAACGTTTTTGTTCGAATTGTTATTCGGAGGGTTTTTTTTGTTGGAGTTGTATTTCTCATGTAACCTTGTTATATTAGGATAATTTGTTGTGCTCTGATTTATATTGAGCTTTGGTGTCGTAATTGGTGTTTTTGGGCATATACTTTTACTAGCTTACTCTAGTGCAATTGTAATGTCGGAATTATTTTGTAATTTGAACCATTGCTCAATATTTGTATGCATCACTTTGATAAAATTATCTTTATTTGCTCCATTAATGAGGAGTCTATATGTGGTATGGTAACAATTGATGACACACAAGGAGCTTCTTTTTTTGCGCTTACTTGTCGTTTTCAATCTAGTTGTAAAGTCAGCTTGGGTACCACGCTTATGTGTGTATTTTTTCATTGATATGTCATATGCTTGTTCTTTGGCATTCTCGTCATTGATATATTTGTCGGTGTATAGGTTATATCAGGTTTGAATGAAGTGATGTGGTTACCGTGTTTATCTTCCTTATGTATGGGTTCACGTTTTTCTGCTTCTGATTCTTTTGTGCGCACCCAATCTTGGTTAAGGAAATACCCTTTGGCTGTAGTTTCAGCATGACTAGGTGCAAAAGTCTGGGGAGGCTTCCGTTGAAACAAGGTTTCGTCTTCTTTTTTTGTACATAAAGAGCATGAAATAAGCAAAACACACAACACTGGTGGGGGAACCACACCACTCCCGATGCAAATCAACAGGGTTCACGCCAAGCTCCATGCAGAGTTCAGTCCCCTACGCAGGACTTACCGCTGCCCGAACCTACACGTTATGTGAAGAAATGTCACATTTATTTATTTGAGATTTTTGTAGGTTACAATTATTCTGCATTATACTGAGAAACTGAACTGTCCATATTCATTTGAAAATTGTCTAGATCAAGCCAGAGTGAATTGTAATTTGATAATTGTCTTGATTTGATTCAAAAATACATCTCACTCATAGCTACAAACTTATTTCCTCTAAGTCACTTATTGTTCAAGTATTTCATATTTTTTCGTCAATGTATGTGTTTTTCAATATTTATTGATCTTGTTCCTCTGAGCTTGAAAGTGTAATCTATCGTTACCACGTCTCTGTTTTAGCAAACACTTGAATGCTATATGACGTCACGGGGAATTATCGTTTGGAACTAAATGATCACCCGCCGTTTTGCGCTCATTTACACTTATACCCCTCTAGTCATATTCACATGGGTCTATATGTTATAAACCAGGCGGTTTATCCTGGTGATGTTCAATTACCAGAGTATAGGTCCGCGGTCGTCAACCGGATCCAAACCATGCGGATTTGACATTAAACAAGGCTTGTGTAAACATTTTAAGGGAATTCATTATTTTACTTTAAAGACGAGCATGCAGTCCCCTTAGTAAACGTTCAGATAATATGTTCAACAAACGGCAACTACCGGTATATGTCGTATATGATGAATAGCCCTTTGTTTAACTTCTTACCTGAAAATTTCCCATCAATGAATATATGAATCATTCTGCCCTAATTGTTATTTAACCTTTAGTCTGTACATATTGTATGTCTGTCGTCTGCTCAGTTATATTTTCTAATGAACATCCCTCTAGAAGTATAATAATCAATTCCAATATATACTTTTATCACTGAATGAGATAATCTATTTACACAATAGGCTTATAGTCCCATGCAAATGATTCAAGGTCCGGAATTCGCAAAACACTACCTATATATACATGTACATGTATATTGGCACAGACTCAGCGAGTACGGTATATTTTCGACACCTCGAAAAAATATACTTTCAACTTCAAGAAGTCGTCTGATGAGAGGAAGATTGCCAGATCAGAACCAGAAATTCTCACAGTAATATTGAGAAAAAAAGTTAATAATGATCTATAAAATAAACGTTAGACAATCGGATGCATTTGGCTTATAGCTTAAGTCCTTATGGACAAGAAATATACTTTAGATAGCTGCTAATGGTCCATCGTTCCGAAAAATAGATAATTTTCTTCCCCGGGAAATTGATTTCAGACAGTTAGTATGTCATTTATAGTAGCGATTTAAAAATCTACTATTGTTGTTTGCAACAACACACTTTGTCTTGGTGAGCATTATATATCGTCCTAACTAATGCGCCCATGTATTAAAATCCATAGTAAATACTTTACCCAACAGAACGGCCCTGTGTCAATGCATTCTCTTATATATGCGAGTCGACCATAGGTCGCCTCGCATATATATAAGAGAATGCATTGGCTTAACACATTAAAAATTATAAAATTGTTAAAGAATGTAAGAAAAACTGGTAAAAAGTGTTAAAAAAAGATTTGTTTTAGGCCAATGCATTCTCTTATATATGCGTGGCGACCTATGGTCGACTCGCATATATAAGAGAATGCATTGGCACAGGGCATAACTGTAACCATCACAATGTGGTCAATGAGCCGGTTCCAATGATATCCATATTTGTATGGTTTTATTGAGACAGACCCAAGATAATTTAGGCTGTTGCAGCTTTATTTGGCCGTTTTTGGCCTGTTTGTTGGGTAAAGGGTTAATACTAACCTGTTTCTCCGACATTTTTCAATTCTGTGACCTAAAAGTGACCTAAAAAAACTTCACAAATCTAAATTTAGCTCTTAGAGACTTCCCGTTGTCTCTCAAGAGGACACCGATCCGCTGAGGGGAACATATGCGATGTGATGTTGATTACACCATAGTAGCGCTCGCTTATCCCCGCCACCCAATATTTAGGTGCTGTATGCATGGGTCACCGTGAATCACTTTCCCTGACTTAGAAAATAATGAAAACGAGTTAATTTTCAAAGCTGTCCAAGACTTTTTAAGAGACACCACTTTTACAGACACAACAAATATTCAACATACCTGAGATGGGAAAGAGATAGGTCTGAAGGATTTCGACTCTTCCAAAACCCTGAATGTCAACCATTGAAACATGCAGTTGGTGAGCTAGATATGGTGCAGGAGTTATTGTACTTGTGCGAAACACCGCTATCAGAGAATTATTAATAATGAATAAAAGCAACCTTACATGTACTTGTTCGTGACAGTTTTTGACAAACTTTATAAAATGATGTTATTTCGCATGAACCCACTTCGGAGGTCTTGAGTTCATTTAAAGTGGCACATAATCTTCAAGTCTCTAATAAATACTAGTGACAACTTGCTGTTGTCACGTTCCGGTAATCAAATAAAAGTACATATAAATCGATGCAGGAACAATAAACATACCACTTTCGGAGACCACAGCAAGGTACTGTTATATGACATTCTCATCTGTACGGTACAGTTTGCATTATTAAATATAATAATAACGTTGTCTTTATCGCTCATCTGAAGATACTCTGAACTGACAACTGAAATGGCAGCAACTTACGAGCTTCCCATACCAAGGCTTCATAGTGGTGACGTTAAACCACAATTAGCCAAACATGTCATTTTAACGCCCAACTACCATGTACCACACTCTAGATGGTTTGTGATGGAAAGCATATGGGGGATCTTCATGTGTTTGTACATTTCACGGTAATTCCTAATATACAAATAATCAATTAATCTTTCAATACTGGCGGTGTTATTTTCACAATTCATCCGAGTGATTCAAGATGGTCTATCTTTTCGTAACGAGTTTTATATAGTTTCCGGGGTATGAAATAATAAATATGAACCAAACCCATACTGTATAACCGGAAAAGCTTAATATTTTAATTTATTTAGATTTAATTCGATTTGTTCTGGTATAATACATACAACCTTTGTGATAGTTGACGGGCTATTGTTGTAACATAATCGACAGGCGCATTCGGATCGTAGCAAGAGGGAGAACTCTATCGAGCACACTTCATCAAGACAAAATGTCATTTTGCGTCAGATGCTTTGCAAGAATAAATAACGTTTGTCGCAATGGACAAATTATGTACACAATCTTCAACTGTGTCTGTTTGGTCCACATAAATGTTTGTAAGCTTGAAATCGGGTGTTAATGTGTTTATTACACACTACGTTATTCGAAACTTTACTCATTCAAAATCCAAATGACTTGGATCCATGTTCAGTAACAGGGCGTGGCACATACTTTAAATTGGTATATATACGTCAATGAAATCTAATAATCTACAGTATAATTGATACCGTATTATCGGTACATTATTTAATGCGACTTGTGGATATACTTCAATGTATCAGAATGTGGGATCCCGTTGCTATTCACCTAATCTATCGATGTATATATACGTATCATGCCCCATGATGGTCGAATGTTTTATGGCATTTCGGTGACTTAGAAATATAATTTAAAACAACTAAACGTATACGGCTATATGTAGTTATTTTAAATGGTATTTCTAAGTCACAAAATCCCATAAAACGTGTTTTGTGTCCACAATTGAAGTTGTTTAAATCCAACATTTATTCATTATTTAGATTCATCGTACCATTCTATGAGCAGGTCTGGTGGGCTAAGACCTAATTGTGGATTGTTTTTCAGCATCTATTCATATGACAAGAACAATAGGATGCTATAGGAAACTCTATTAACTGAACTAACAACAAATTATTCAATTTTGGAGCAGAACATCCCCTATTTCAGCAATACTAATATACCAGAACCGTTACAAGGGTCATACAGTGTAATGCAGAAAAATCAGTTAGTGAAAGCATAATTTATTCCAATCATAATAACATATGGACATTTAACAGATAATAAAAACAATAATAATAGTATAAGTAGATGGACATAAACCTGCCACAAGGACCTCCAGTCCAGACAGACATAGTCCAATGCAGAGAAATAACTTCACTGGTGCATGAAATAACTAGATAAGCACCACTACAGATTCAAATATTACAAGTGTTAATATGCACAGATAAAGGGGAAAAGACATATAAATACATATGTATTTATAAACATGTATGAGCTATATTTATTCTTGGAAATATATTTTATTGTGAAAAATTTAATTTGTTCTGGATATTTGCACAAAAAAATCAGAAGACAGATATGAACCTTAACTTTCTTAGGATGCCCCTAACATGTGCACATCCATGTAATTTCCATTTATATGTACTGTGTACTTATTATTACCACTGCGATTCTGCGACAAGCTTAACTTTTCAGTATATCAACATGTGTGCTTACTGCCATGTTTTATATTATGAAATAATATAGCAATATATTATAAATAATATAACAATGATCTATTTAGGCTCATCTAAAGTTTATTTTAATTATAATCAGAATATTTCGACAGATATGGACAACAATTCAAAGAGATTGTCAGAAAAAGCGCATCAGCTCTGAGGTGACGCGGAGGGATGTCTGGGCCGATCGGGCCCCGCTCTACACAGTGCATTTGTCTCGTGTGGAGCAGGGTGTGCTCCGCCAAGGCGCCTGGTGATGTGGTATGTCAGGGATGGTGGGAATGAGGGTGTTACCACAGTGGTTGGTAGTCGTGGGTAGATTGGAGCTGCATGCATTATTTGGATTTCCAAGTAATGTGTGCAGTTGCAGTTAGCTCGCGGCTGCCTGCTGCTGTGGTGAAACATATTGCAACGCACGCGTGTAATCTGTAACTTCTATGTACATATGTTAATACTGTTGTCTAAATGTCGTTAATTGATTGATTGATTGTGGATCCAATTACTATTCACTTTCACTATGTTTAACAATCATGACTTTTTCTGGTCAAAAGCATGGATACAAAATATCTGTTATGACATTTTTTACTTAGAAATAGCATTTAAAACAGTTATTTAAATCCAACATGTAGGTTCATTGTACCATTATATGAGCACATCTTGTGGGCTAAGTTCTCATTTTGGAATTTTTTTTCCAGAACAATAGACCCCTATATAGCAACCATTTATTAACTCAAAGAGGTGAAATGTTTGTAAAATTAAAACATAAAGTGGGTACCACCATTAACCAATCTTATCCAAATATTTAGCTTGCAATTTCCTATTGCGAGCTGTTTATTAATACTGAATAGAACCTGGTGTGAAATAACTACATTGAGGGTCGCGAGCGAATTTTACCCATTCATAATACGAACCGTTCATAACACCATGCAAACATGGCATTAATAGCTCGAAGACGAGTGTGACTGACCACACAGTAGTAATTGCAACCAGGCTCTGCTTATGATTCAATCCATGAACTGGATATGTTTACATGCACACACACACACACCCGCAACGATATGATAGGTAGCCATATGATATCATATGTGCATCACGATTCAACTTACATGTATACATTATCTATTGAAATGAAAATTATTGAAATTTCAACCCGCAGTTGAAAAGTGGCCTGGTATAACAAGAGATGGACATTCGTCCTATGCATACCCCATGTGGCATTCCGCCTAGCATGGGCGCACATATAACCTATAACTGAGATACACTTGCAGACTCACCTAAAAATCAGCATTTTCAGATAAACATAGATGAATATCTCTAGAACTAAACACCTGAATAAACCGATTGGACACTCCATTGAATGTCCTTATAGTGGTGAACATCCACAACAAATGTCATGAAGATCTGACAACCTATGGTTGAGATATCTGCTCCGAATGAAAACAAACCCCAACATTTCCAAATAAACGAAGTGAAAGATGAATAACTCTAAAACGACTGAACACTCCATTGAATGCCCCCGTAATAGTGAACACCCATACCAAATATCATTGAGACCCGAGACAATGCACATATGGTAGCCTAGTGGCCGTTTTCGCTGAGTTACATCACACAGACCAGCGGAGTGGTCCCTCCCCTTTGATCATCGTCTAAAACGATTACCAATAACGTATGCGCCTTCGTATTAATTGAATTATCAAGACTGACTAAACATGCTTAAAGATACGGGCGGCGTTGGCGGTGTGTATGCTGTTAAAATATTCACCTCCGTCAAAAACCGCCATAAACAGAAAGAATAGTAAAATATAGACAGACTTTGTTCTTATTCCAATCGGAAATATGGCATAAACAGTATGTTATCGTCAAATGTTTATCTTTGTTATGTAAACAAAAGCAAAAAACGTTACTTTTCCTGGCTTTTGTTTAGATCCGGATATGGTAAACATAAAGAGCGTTATTTGTTATTGTTTTCCTGATATATCATTTATGTGTGATTAAATAATAGAATTGCAACACTTATGTAACACGAGCAGGCTCTTGTTTACGTACACCATCGTATGTCTTGACGACAATATACTATTTACGCGCTGATTATGTTTGGCATATGAACAAAACTATATTTATCATATGACTCAATCAGTATTTACGTTGGAAAGTATGTCATAAATCAATTTCATATGAACTACTAGTTCATATCACCTTCCGATAATTTGATTGGTTTGTTGACAAAAAGTGTGTTCTGATTGGCTGAATGGCAGCCTGGGCCGAGCCGCATCTCTAACTAAATGCAGGTCAAATGCGTGCGCGTCAATCAACGCGATGCCGAAATTCTCGCAATTATAATCTTGAAATATATAGTTTTTGACATTGTTATACGATAAATAGAATATGTAATTCGTATTTATCTAATAAACATACGATATAATGTCACAAACTGAGAACAGAATAGCGCACTATATCTTCGCGTGCATATTATTTCTGCTAGTTCACCAGTTGTAATTGGGCTTCCGGTGCAATGAAGTGACGTCACATTAACATTTTGCTGCCGATGTCATATAGCTATTTAGTGATTTGTGTGCGTTTTGGACATCATAATCAATTTATAGGTGTCATATGATAAATAGAATATGTAATTCGTGTTTCTCTCATATGATATTTATGAAACTCGTCACGAATTTTCAGTTTTCTCTCGCCGGAGGCTCGAGAAAACTGAAAATTCTTAGACTCGTTTCATAAATATCATTTGAGAGAAACACTCATTTCATATCCTCTATATATTTTAATATTCCTTCTGTTGATGGCGATTTGAACAAATATGAATATTTCTGCAACGAGCGCCGCCCGTACCTTTAAAGTGACCCGGAACTCAGAATTTGTTTATGTTTACATCGAGATAGGCCTATCGGTCGCTACGTTCTTCCATCTGAGGCTACAACTATATATAGGCAAATACACAATTAGCGTGATTACTTACATACCAACTATAAAATACAAACTGCATATATACATACATGGTACACTTGAAGAGGCACGGAAGTGACTATGAATACATTAGAATTTTGAAATTCTTCCGAGTTGTTCATTCTCTACACATGTCTAATATCGGTATAGTCCAATACAAGGCAATCAGGTTTTTACTAATGTAAGTCTGCGCTTTATTTTGCATATCAAGAACTATACTTTAGACCGTTTCACCACACGGATAAAAACAATAAATAGAGGATCTCACATGAGTTTCTATTTTATACGGAATTTATCAACCGAGTTCACTAAATTCGATTTGAGCCGAGGTTTACCGAGGCTCAAATAGAATTTAGAGGACGAGGTTGATAAATTACGTATAAAATAGGACGAGTGTGAGATACCTTTTATCACATGATCAAATAAACCCGAAGCAACGCGAAATATTTATCGAAAACAACAATCATAAACTACAGCGATCGCAAGTTATTTGAAGAACGCCGTGACGTCATCGCACGCGCTGATGTTAAACGTGTCTATTACCGATAATTATGAAACTGGTTTTATGGCCAAATTATGTGATAAAGAGCGTTATGTGATATTATTCAACGTAAACAACACTGGTTCAGTCCGATATAATTAATAATATAAGTCAATCAGGATTGTCTTACCCGTTGTAATTATGTTTGATGCATGTATCGTATTATCTATTTTACTAGCATTTTTTGGCGCAACAAAGATAGTTATAAAAAAGAGTGTTTTGTCATATATATAGCACTGATATTATTTGCAATAACCAACGTTCAATGCGGGTGTAACATAGTACATGGCCCGATTTTGGTCTCTTGTATCTGAATAATTGTCTTTGATGCGATGCGATGTGTGATTTAAAATAGTGTCTCAAAGTAAACCTGTTTGCGAACGCCTTTGGTGTGTCTTATCATGGGAAGTAAAATATGCTTCCAAAACTTAATACAGACGCTCTTCATTGTATGAGAAAGTAACCAACAGAGAAACCCGGAGAAAACATTTATTACATGTTGCCATATGTGTGATACACGGTGATCGTTTACGTTTTTTTGTTCGTTTTGCGTCGATAATTTATTTCACTTACTGGTATTGCAAATGAGAATTATGAATATTGAATTACGAGGTAAGTTCATTCGTAGCGGTAGTTTACCTTTTATTGAGAAAATATTACATAATAAATAACGAATTATCATGGAATTTTATTTAACAAGCTTTCGGCAGCCGCGATCTAGATGTTTGTAATATGGTCTGACCTTTAATTGGGTTCAACACCCAGCAGAGTTGACTACATTTCTAACAACCCCTTTAGATTTGCCTTAATTGCCAAAATGTATGGCCATGGCCAAGACATTTTAGATTTGTTTAATGCATGGGAGCTGCGCTGGTGCAGCATTAAATATCATGTGCCACACAGTGAGCCTCGCATTTATAAGGGAATGCACTGACTTTTAATGTACATATGTCAATGTATGTTCTTATATATGAGAGGCTCACTATGGGAGACTCGCATATATAAGAGAATCCCATTGGCACAGGATTTTCGCAAAATTTCAGGAAGGTCCAGTCATGGACGGGTTAAAACTGTCTCAACAACGGATCGTCCGTGTTCATTTTGGAACTATGAATGAAAAGTACAACACCTATACGGCTTAGAAACAACTTCAATGACCAGATGTTCAGAACATAGCTTGACCTCGATAATAATCTGGGCATCGCAAATTGCCTGTGGTTGTGTCCTCAAGGGTATGCTTTGATACCAGAATTCATGCGGGGAGTCAGAACAATGCAGCACGTGTATCACTCGCCAACATATCCTCGAGAAAATAGGTTCATATTAGACTTATTTGATTCTGAAATAAGCTCATATGTGACCCGCCATATCAAATCCAGTCATAAGTCGGTATTTTTTTTTTACCCTGTGCCAATGCATTCTCTTATATATGCGAGTCGACCATAGGTCGCCTCGCATATATAAGAGAATACATTGGCCTAACAATTTTTTTATCATTTTTTTTAAATAAATGTTTCTTACAATTTTTAGGACATAAAATAAAAAAAACATCCATTACCCTGCAGGGAGCCCCACACATATATAGAAGCATATAGAAGAGTGTCGTTTGCTCACGTTTGTCTGGGGCTCTGTATGGGTGAAATTATAAAATTGTTAAAAAATACAAGAAAAATTTATTAAAATTGTTAGGCCAATGCATTCTCTTATATATGCGAGGCGACCTATGGTCGACTCGCATATATAAGAGAATGCATTGGCACAGGGTAAAAAAAATCCCGACTTACGACTGGATTTGATATGGCGGGTCACATATACCCGTTATTCCGTTTTATGGCGTGGACCATAATGAAAACGTTATAAATGCCACGGAGAGTAGAATAAGTGGATCAAGTAAGGCCGATATGAACATATTTGTGTTGAAATAAGTCTACATGAAACTTATATTTCGTTGACCCTTTAAGCCCAAATAGGGCTTATTTCACATATAAATAATGCCAATATGAGCTTAATAAAGTTCCATGAAATAAGTTCAATGTGGCTGAAGGGGTCACTCTCACCAAAAAAAGTGCTCAAGGGTACACATGATTTTCAAAATGTGCTGAAGTGTACACAGGGTTTGAAATGTCGTTCTAAAGGACATTCAGTTTTCGTATCTGCCATGATTTCTGTTAGAGAATAATTGTTTATGTTCCAATGAATATTAAAATGTGCTGAAAACAAACTGCTAATGGGCGCCAGACTGTCATAAACACAATTTAAGTAATGGTGTCCATGCCTATCACAAAAAAAACATGTGTACCCTTCAGCACATTTCCAAACCCTGTGAACCCTTCACATTTTTTTGTGTGAGAGTGACCCCTTCAGCTTCAAGCTGAGTTTATTTCTGCGCGAACAGGGTAGCACTCACAATGCAAGTCACAGATAGAGATATTGTTTCAGTTCAAGAATATGTATCACAGAACATGGACACACCTATACTCAAGTTGAATCAGTTGCTCTGATGAAATCACCAAATCTCTTTCAAAAACAGTATTGTGATCGCTGCATCCAGTTGTGTGAGTGATGATCGTCGTAATGCACTCATCGACGGTCAACTTGATGCATTATAAAGGCTCACGCCCATGCAGCCTGTTAATTCTCTTGAAAATACGTCCATATTTAACGTATTTCAAAATCTCAAATAGGTACGGTAAGGTAAGATAATGCGTTATTCTCAGCCAATTGGTAACTTGGTTCACGAGAAAACATATAATACACTATGTACAAATGAGAACGCTCCGGTCTAAATATTTGAAAATACACATGCAAACAGTAAATACAGAAAACAATCATCACACACCCAATATAATAACATACATATATATATTCGTTCTATAACATGGTACCGATTGTCATAAAACGTCAAGTAAGATACACGTACTTCCGTAAATAATTACAACCTATACAAATGGACTGTTAAGTGTATAGCAGAACTTTCGCTTGTAAAATTATGAGACTATGAGATGAATTTTAAAAGAAATTTTAAAGCAAATTATTCAACATTTACATAAATGCAATCAGTTTCGGCGTTATTTGAATCTGAATTACGCTCTATCTGAAAGTAAATGGGCACGAACACAGGCGTATATCTATTATATATTTTGGAAGATCTGTTTGTGTGTGTGTGTAATCGATGAACTCGAAAACGGCCGACCAGATTTCGATGAAACTTGGTATGTGGGGGTATTTTCGACCGGGGGTGACATAGGCCTATTGATTTTCAGATCCGAGGTCAACTTTTCACGTGCCGAGGTCAAATCTGTTTTTACGCTGTGTTACGGGACTTTCATTTGAGTTCGGTGCTTACAAATCGATTCGAAACAGCGCGAATAATAAAATGCCAGTCATAATAATGCCACTGTGAGAATCTTTCGTGTTTCCTCTTTCCAACGATATATAATGCGTATGTATCCGTTTTAGTTATATGGAAGAAGTGGTACCATCTTCCATCAGGATAAAAACAATGCGTAACTTCTATGACGTCGTTAGAGGTCATAACGTTAGATCACGTTAACGCTTAACCGGCGATGCATTTGACTGTTTCAGACGTCTTGGAGATATCTCGGGCACCGATGGTAATTTATCTTTACGTTTAAACTTGATAATTAATGAGCGTGTGTATATGAGGCGCGTTTATATACTTGAGTGGTAATCAAATCGGGTTAAACTGGCGGATTTTTACGGACGAAATTTGATGCATAGGGTATCTCGGTATCCGCTGGGCCGATTTCCCGGTATCCGCTGGGCCGATTTCCACCATTTTTGGGGTGTTGGTGTTTGACCCCACCTGACCTTGACCTTCAAAATGGTCAATTCAAGGTCAAAGCCCGGACGAAGTCGGGTCACCTTCTACAAGGTCAAATCGGGTAAAACCGGATGGATTTCGACGGGTACTTTTGTCGGGTACTTTTGTTCGGGCAGTGTTTTGGACGGGTCAAATCGTGACCCCACTTGACCTTGGCCTTCAAAATAGACAATTCAAGGTCAAAGCCCGGACGAAGTCGGGTCACCTTCTAGTCTATTATATATTTTGGAAGATCTGTGTGTCTGTGTGTCTGTCTGTGTGTCTGTGTGTCTGTGTGTCTGAGTGTTCGCGATGAACTCGAAAACGGCCCACCCGATTTCGATGAATCTTGGTATGTGGCGGTATTTTCGGCCGGGGACGAACATAGGCATATTAATTTGTCCGTGCGACATGACCTTGACCTTGAAATCGGGTCATTTCAAGGTCAAACGCCCGAATATCACGGGATTTCGACGAAACTTGGTATGTGGGGGTACTTTCTTATGACGAGTCTCATAAGCATATTCATTTGCCCGTGCGACGTGACCTTGACCTTGAAATCGGGTAACTTCAAGGTCAAATCGCCAATTTTGATGGGATTTCGACGAAATTTGATACGTGGGGTTACTTTTGTCCACTGATTGTTTTGGACGGGTCCAATCGTAACCCCGACCAGACCTTGACCTTCAAAATGATCAATTCAAGGTCAAATCGGGTAAAACCGGATGGATTTCGACGGGCACGTTTGTCGGGTACTTTTGTCCGGGCAGTGTTTTTGGACTGGTCAAATCGTGACCCCACTTGACCTTCAAAATGGACAATTCAAGGTCAAAGCCCGGACGAAGTCGGGTCACCTTCTAGTCTATTATATATTTTGGAAGATCTGTCTGTGTGTCTGTGTGTTCGCGATGGACTCGAAAACGGCCGAACCGATTTCGATGAAACTTGGTATGTGGGGGTATTTTCGGCCGGGAACTGACTGGCCTATTAATTTGTCCGTGCGACGTGACTTTGACCTTGAAATCGGGTAATTTCAAGGTCAAACACCCGAATATCACGGGATTTCGATGAAACTTGGTATGTGCGGGTATCGTCGGACGCGAAGTGGCATAAACCTATTAATTTGTCCATGCGACGTGACCTTGACCTTGAAATCGGGTCATTTCAAGGTCAAATGCCCAAATATTACGGGATTTCAATGTCACTTGGTATGTGGGGGTACATTCGTATGGGGAGTCTCATAAGCATATTCATTTGCCCGTGTGACGTGACCTTGATCTTGAAATCGGGTCAATTCAAGGTCAAATCGCCAATTTTGATGGGATTTCGACGAAATTTGATACATGGGGTACTTTTGTCAATTGAGTGTTTTGGACGGGTCAAATCGTGACCCCGACCTGACCTTGACCTTCAAAATAATAAATTCAAGGTCAAATCGGGTAAAACCGGATGGATTTCGACGGGCACGTTTGTCGGGTACTTTTGTCCGGGCAGTGTTTTGGACTGGTCAAATCGTGACCCCACTTGACCTTGACCTTCAAAAGGTCAAAGCCCGGACGAAGTCGGGTCACCTTCTAGTATATATATATAGCTAGCGTATTCATATCACAAAAACGTCCGTATCGGGCTTATTTGATGCAACCCATGAGAAACAATCCACATTGGCATTATTTAATCTAACATTTTTCATCGACACCACTTACCAGATTCACGCTCTTAATATAATGTTGTTTCACTGCGGCCCGTGGCATTCAAGGAATAACGGGCATACGCTCTTTATGGACTTATTTCAGAATTTACTGTTTTCGTGCCCATTTACGTTCATATAGAGCGTAATTCAGATTCAAATAATGCCAATATGAACGTATTGATGATATGTTGTCACGTCAGTGCATCAAATAATAAATATTGCCAATGACAAATCAGACAGTATAATTTATAAGCTACTTTGGCTATTTCAATGAAATTTAATTTTTTTACTTGCTCCATAATATATTTATTCCGCCTGTTGTTTTATGCTAAATGTTACGTGTTTTAGATTATATGTTTTGCATACAGGTCAGTTCTGGCATAAATGTACATATCCGTGTGCTTTTATTTGTACATAGCACATTATTTTGGTCTCACCCGATGTCTACTTCAGATACACATTTGATACGCTACGCTAGTATTTGACAAATTTGTGTCGCTACAATATTTTGGACTGCCGAGCGGTTGAATCGACATTAAACCACAATCACAAATCACACAGAACGTATATATATAAGAAATGACTTGCAGATCGATTGGGGTCATTTTGACTGGCAGAGAAATTAAACAAAGTGTGTGATTCCCGAAGTCATTTATTATAATCATATACCATGCAATACATTTTAATAGAACATTAATAATTTCAACAAATCGTCAAACGTACTGAATTATAAGTAACATTATATTGTTCAAATTCCACCACGGTCTCCCAATCCCAACACCGTGTTGGCAGCTTGAATTGACGTATAGGTGGTTCGTCGCTTTTTGTGAAGTGGACACCACGCACCGAGCGCGTTCACACGGTCGGCTTTGAGTGATGTAAGGTGTTCACCGCACATTCCCACATTTCAATTTGGCCAGAAAGCCAGTCTGCATATATGATTCTGCAAAAAAAAAAACGACTACATACGTCGCATTAAATGGCATAATGCACTGATGTTTACGGTCTGTTTAAAACACAATTGATGTCATTGACAATGTAATACATGCAGGAATAGTGGTAGCTAGAGGCATGCACCATATTATATAAAGCGAAATGTTCTTCAATTGCGTTGTTTGAGCTTGTGGCACACATTCGGATACCCTATACCCGCCGAATAAGGTATATATATACACAATGTCTTTTCAAGCATTAAATAGCAGAGACATATCGATAGAGTTTACCAGGCGAAGCATGAAGAACACAACAAAGCGTAGGGGCAGTGCATAATACTATATAACATTGACTCCTACCATACGGGGGTATAACACTTTCGAGCGCCGGGTTGTCAGTTCCTTGTTTACCGTTCGCGGTAAAAGATGGATTTCTGCAATAAGCTTACCTGTTTATTCTTTCTCCTGGCTCTAGTTTGCGTTGTTGACAGGTGAGTCGATAATTAAACACAAAGCTGTACACGCAAACAGGTAGAAGAAAACAAAACTTCGGTGCGGTGATGCAAAATCTATACTCATCTGGGTGGTTCTTGTGAATCACTGGTCATAAAGTAGATTTCATTTAACACTATAATTAATTGCCATATCAATTTATAACGAAGTTGCGTTCGTATCAATGAATTGTCATATCACAACACACGGTTGTAATTGCTGTATTCTCAGATCAAATTTTCTTTTGGAAATTGACCAAAGAAAATTTCATTTGGTCAACAAGTTTCAAGGCTATATTCAACAACGAATCTCTAATTATCATCAGATCTCCACGAATCCCTTAAGGCTACGTTCATACGCTGGCAAGTTTGCGCGGTATGCTTTTGCGGGCATTTCGTCATAGAAAACCACATGGTACTAGAATATGAACGGAACCGTCCACATAACATGCATCTCTATCAAAGTGTAATACATGAGAAGTAGCATTTATCTAATTCCACTTGTAACAGTGCTATTGGAATTTGCCTTGAAATACCTGTATGATTTATTCGTGCGAGATAATTGCATGCTATTTACAGGCAAATTCCGGTAGCATCGCTACAGGTGGAACTACGGAGATTTTACTTCGCACGTAGTTAGGATTTCACAGGTACCACCAAACACGAAGGTTGCTGAAACATTCTTTCATAAAGTTCACGTCTTTTATTTATTATAAAATGGTTTATATATTTGAAAGTTAAAATTTAATCGTTACATTTATTAAAGGGAGACTATACCCAAATTTAAATAAATTCACGTTAACAACAGCGATCTAATATCGATAATATATTTTTAAATAATAAATTTGAGTCGAAGATGTCTGCTGAAAACATTCCGGTTTAACGGGCTGTCATACAAATCAATTATAATGTTTAATATAAGTTAGTTTATGACTACACTTACTTAAACGGTGTGGATTATGTAACATTTAAAACACATCGTGTAAAACATATATGGCTAGACGGGACGGCAACTCATGACACCCGCTGAATATAAAAAGTAATGAAATAATGATAAAAATGGTAAAATTGTTAAAGAATATAAGAAAAAATGATCAAAATTGTTTAAAGAATGAAAGAAAAAATGATCAAATTGTTAAAGAATATGAGATTACATGATAAAAATTGTTATAGCATGTAAGAAAAAATAATAAAAAATAAATTCTTGCAGAAAAAATTGTAAAAAAGATAAATATTGTTAAAGAATATAAGAAAAAATGATAAAAACATGATAAAAAAAAACAATAAAATCTGTTAAGGAATGCAAGAAAAATTGATAAAAAAAATGATAAAATATTTTTCACCACATTCTCTTATATATGCACATATCAGATAATGCATTGCCACAGGGTCTTTAATGTTGCGCCAGCGCAGCTCCCGTCATGAAAGTGTTAACAGTATTTCATATATTTATTGACCTATATATTCATCCTTATGATATTCTATTTTAATCGCCGAAACCGGACAGGGGTGTACCAAAAAGCGAGCACAATTTAAAGCTTAAAACCACAACAGGACCAACAGGGATTTAAAATATCGTTTGCATGTACTCCTGATTGTAATACGACACATATACATTGTGTGGATTTTTAAGGCTTATTCGTCGAGCATAAAAAATATATTTAATTTTACTGCATCGAAAGTAATACAAAGAGCGTTCTTTGATATTTGTTCCTGATATGTCAGACATAAAGAGCGTTCTTTGATATTTGTTCCTGATATGTCAGACATAAAGAGCGTTCTTTGATATTTGTTCCTGATATGTCAGACATAAAGAGCGTTCTTTGATATTTGTTCCTGATATGTCAGACATAAAGAGCGTTCTTTGATATTTGTTCCTGATATGTCAGACATAAAGAGCGTTCTTTGATATTTGTTCCTGATATGTCAGACATAAAGAGCGTTCTTTTATATTTGTTCCTGATATGTCAGACATAAAGAGCGTTCTTTGATATTTGTTCCTGATATGTCAGACATAAAGAGCGTTTGCCCCAGTTACCCAAGTAAAAAGAGTTTGGATATGGGTATATTTTGTATATATAATATAGTTATTGACATGAATCAATGTTGTCCATATAGCGTTAAAATACATATATGCTACTTATTTTGAGTTCAAATGAACACCATGTCATTTTAGTGGCATTTGCCTGTTTGCCTATTTTGTCACGTTCCGGGAGACCAATTAAATATTATTAAGTATTATTGGTCAATAAATAAATTTCCAAAATACAGCAGTGTTGCAAGTTGAATTTTATATATGCTATTCGGCTCGTTCCACTTGCAACTCGTGAAGACCGTTTATAAGTATTCCGTGAAGTATTTATCAATATATATTATTTCTGACACGTGACCAATCAAAATATTTGATTACATTGAAATACATTTTTGTTTACACGATTCTATGTTTTGGCTGTCGTTGACCGGTACACGCAGCACTGTACCGTTACTTTTTATCTTTTTGTTTACACGAATCTATGTTTTGGCTGTTGTTGACCGGTACACGCGGCACTACACCATGCATAATGATGAGCTTCTTATTGCGCTTGTGGGTATGGGTATATAATTATTGATTTGTGGCTTTGTCCCCATATTTATGAGCCGCTGTTGCAATAACGTATCTGTTTGAATGAAGGGAATGAATAATTAAATCCCTTTGGGGAAACGTGAGATTCTTTTCGTGGCGCGCCATGCAAAAACATTTATATCATCTGCTGTTCTTACTATACACAATGCGAAACTACTTTAACCCTTTACCCAACAGAAGGGCCCTGTGCCAATGCATTCTCTTATATATGCGAGTCGACCATAGGTCGCCTCGCATATATAAGAGAATGCATTGGCTTAACACATTAAAAATTATAAAATTGTTAAAGAATGTAAGAAAAAATGGTAAAAAGTGTTTAAAAAAGTTTTTTTTTAGGCCAATGCATTCTCTTATATATGCGAGGCGACCTATGGTCGACTCGCATATATAAGAGAATGCATTGGCACAGGGCATAACTGTAACTATCACAATGTGGTCAAGGAGCCGGTTCCAATGATATCCATATTTGTATGGTTCTATTGAGACAGACCCAAGATATTTTAGGCTGTTGAAGCTTTATTTGGCCGGTTTTGGCCGGTTTGTTGGGTAAAGGGTTAATACGTATCCTATATAATCCAGCCTGTTCTCGTGTAAATAAGCACATAACGGGCTTTAGATTAATGATAGAAAAAAGCACATAACGGGCTTAGATTAATGATCGAAGTAAGCACATAACGGGCTTAGTTTAATAATCGAAGTAAGCACATAGCGGGCTTAGATTAATGATCGAAGTAAGCACATATCGGGCTTAGATTAATAATCGAAATAAGCACATAACGGGCTTAGATTACTGATCGAAATAAGCATATAACGGGCTTATATTAGTGATATAAATAAGCACATAACGGGCTTTAGATTAATGATAGAAAAAAGCACATAACGGGCTTAGATTAATGATCGAAGTAAGCACATAACGGGCTTAGTTTAATAATCGAAGTAAGCACATAGCGGGCTTAGATTAATTATCGAAGTAAACACATATCGGGCTTAGATTAATGATCGAAATAAGCACATAACGGGCTTAGATTAATGATCGAAATAAGCACATAACGGGCTTAGATTAGTGATAGAAATAAGCACATAACTGGCTTTAGATTAATGATCGAAATAAGCACATAACGGGCTTAGATTAATAATCGAAATAAGCACATAACGGGCTTAGATTAAAGATCGAAATAAGCACATAACGGGCTTAGATTAATAATCGAAATAAGCTCATAACGGGTTTAGATTAATGATCGAAATAAGCACATAACGGGCTTAGATTAATAATCGAAATAAGCTCATAACGGGCTTAGATTAATGATCGAAGTAAGCACATAGCGGGCTTATATTAATGATCGAAGTAAGCACATAGCGGGCTTAGATTAATGATCGAAGTAAGCACATAGCGGGCTTAGATTAATGATAGAAAAAAGCACATAACGGGCTTAGATTAATGATCGAAGTAAGCACATAACGGGCTTAGTTTAATAATCGAAGTAAGCACATAGCGGGCTTAGATTAATGATCGAAGTAAGCACATATCGGGCTTAGATTAATAATCGAAATAAGCACATAACGGGCTTAGATTAATGATCGAAATAAGCACATAACGGGCTTAGATTAGTGATAGAAATAAGCACATAACGGGCTTTAGATTAATGATAGAAAAAAGCACATAACGGGTTTAGATTAGTGATAGAAATAAGCACATAACGGGCTTAGATTAGTGATAGAAATGAGCACATAACGGGCTTTAGATTAATGATAGAAAAAAGCACATAACTGGCTTTAGATTAATGATCGAAATAAGCACATAACGGGCTTAGATTAATAATCGAAATAAGCACATAACGGGCTTAGATTAATGATCGAAATAAGCACATAACGGGCTTAGATTAATAATCGAAATAAGCTCATAACGGGCTTAGATTAATGATCGAAATAAGCACATAACGGGCTTAGATTAATAATCGAAATAAGCTCATAACGGCATTATTTAAAGGTGGTTTATCTCTTTGTAAACATGTGTTATATAGTTACAGGGGTATAAAATATTAGATCTGAATCGAAGACTCCTGTCCGGAAATGCTTCTATCGATTAATATTAAATTTTATTTCGAATATTTTCTGGTCTAAAAATGTGTGATTGTTCACCTAACGAACAATAGTGGTTACTGTTAACAGAGACCGGAAATTTTATTGTGTAATTTTGTCACAAATAAACATTAATTATACTCATTATCGCTTATAACTATGGAATAAAATAATACAACCAATCAATCTGGGACATTTAACGTTCGGTACGTAGCCATAGGAACAACCTAATGCTCTATATCGCTATATGGTATCACCCGAATAGTCTGTTCTAAAAATAGACAAATAAACGGTCCCAATAAAATATTAGAAATAAAATCAATATTAATTGATAGAAGCCTTTCCGGACAGGGGTCTTCAGTTCATATTTATTATATTATACCCACCCAACTATTTCAAATTTGTTATTTAAAGAGATAATCCATCTTTAACCTCGATATACGGTCTTAATATATGGGCATAAAACGCGGTTTTCAAAACAGTTCAATATTGGACTATTTCACATACGAAATAAGCCTATATTGGCATCATTTAATCTAAGTTTTTTCATCGACACGTCTTACCAGATTCACGCTATTTATCATGTGTTTTCATTGCGGCCCGCGTCATTCAACGGAATAACTGATATGGGCTCACTGTGGGCTTATTTCAGAATCAAATGAGTCCAATATTTAGGTCCAGTATGAATCTATGTAAATATTTAGGTCAAACGCGAACCTATTTGAACGATATTTTGCCAAATTTACTTTCTTGAGCGAACAGCCTGTGAAGAGGACTTGATCAACACCCGACATTTTGAACCACAATATCAGACCCACCAACATAATGACGTCATAGTCCGGCCGCCAAATCGTTTGGTTAATGCCTGTCTTCGCGTATAATTTTTTTGTTGCTTATATTTCTCAGCGGATATCAGTGGTCAAGGGTATCCTTCTGCAGAATCGGTGTAAAAATAAAATGGTAGTCAAAATGGTCGAACATTTCACAAGAAAGGGCTTGGGATAAAATATAAAAAACAGAACTACCATAATAGTTATGTTTTCTGGATAAACATAACTACATTTTAGTTAAATATTTGACAATGGTTTCAAAGATAGCCATCAAAATAGCGGCTTAAAATCGCGAAAATCTCAGTATTCTCTAAATCCCCCCCCCCAACTGTCTCTCAGTTTATCGACTATGATGTTAAATTGGATTCGATAACATGTGTTACCAAATGAATTGTACATTCCGATATAGATAGAGGTATCGCCAGAGAGAATTTATGAAACCGTAGAAAGATGACGAAGTATATAGTCTGCTCAGTCTTAGTACAGTAATGCTCAAAGTAATTGACCACTTAACCACAGCAGAATTATGGGTAATTTTTTCAGGATTTAGTCGGAAATATGGCTTGTTGCCATTCATCGGAAAGCTCTCGCCGAGAGCTTTCCGATGAATGGCAACAAGCCATATTTCCGACTAAATCCTGAAAAATTACCCATAATTCTGCTGTGGTTAAGTGGTCAATTACTTTGAGCATTACTGTACATGCCATGAATCTCTACTCTGGATAACGCCCGTTGAGATCATATTCCACCAGTAAAAAACCTTGGAACTTTTAGATTTTTTGACAGGGAACCTTACAAAGTCTAAATAATAACGCAGGGAATATATTTCTTAGTTATTATCTATTCCTTAATAATGTACTTCACTGTAGCTGAAGGTCCCAACTCGAAATTTCACGATTTAATTGACTTTGTGAGCGATTTTGCTTTGCGTCGCTTACAATTATTGAATTTCTCTTGGGTAATAAATTCGATGTTTGTTGCGATATCGGCTCGTAAAAGTCACAGAAAAGCATGCCATTTCGAGTTGGGACCTTTACCTATAGTGAAGTACATTATTAAGGAACAGGTAACAACTAAGAACTATATTACTTTGTGACATTCTGACTGGGAATCTTATAAAGTCGAAAACGTAAGATTCCCTGTCAAAACGTCAAAAAGTTCCCAGGTTTTGTACCAAACTCCATGCAGCGCCCTCTACGTTAGCACTGCGACATAGTACTGTCACAAGGGTGGTATTTGCGGACCGATACATCTATTTTTACACATCGTCGGAACTATATTTAGTCACCTATTATCTTATTTTGACCACCAAAAGTTTGCAATAATGGTAATGCTTTCGGTATTGATAACAATATAGACTGAGCCAGACATAGACAATTTTAATCTTAAAACATAAGGACTAAGAACACGTAAGAAATCCTTACCAAATGTCCTTGTGGCAATGATATATCAGCGAAACGATGGAGATAACTCTGCCTGCAGTTTGGTTTTGTACTGGTGGAATATGATCTCTGCGGGCGTTAGCTGGAGTAGAGATTCATGGCATGATCTCGCTCGGTCTGAGCAATCAAAGGTAGTCGTGCTATACACAAAGCTCATTTATATGGCTGTAGGCTAATTCATTTGCTGAACCCAAGGGTCTTTTCTTCATCTACCCATTCAATTGTTGTTTTGAAATTCATGTCGTCCTTATAAGTTGAGATATGCATGTCAACGGTGAAAACTTATATGAGAGCTGCTATGTCATTGATATCAATATCCCGAAAACTGCATCGAAGCCCCATCTCGGATCAGATTAAAATCAGATTATATCACACACCCAGGTGCCATCAAGCATCGGGTACATTGCCTCAGCGGCCAAGTAGGTCATGTATGGTGTCGCGGAAAGGATTGCATAAAATTTCCAAATTAGTCAAAATTGCATCAGGCAATGCTTACCCGCGAATAAAACATTAAAATGACTAGCGATTAAACCAATTCGTAATACATATAGCATGTATTAAAACGAACATAAAATCACATAAAACAGCACAATTATATTGAGCATACATGCCATAGCTTTAGACACCTTTTGCATAATGAACTATACTATGGTGCTCAGAATTACCAATAGCTAATAGTAGTACATTTTTCGGACGGCCTAAAACCTTTATGTAAAATTGACGACTACCAGTCCATTTGTGAGAACATCTCACCCTTCAAACTTCTTGTCACTCACCCTAAGGTGATGTGGTTCTGTTTGCCGTGGTTAGTTTGTACTAATTATTGTCTGATCATGTCAATCTTAGATCTGTGTGTTTCACTGCGACGAATGGTTTCGAACTTATTACTATATGATGCGTTTTTGAGTGTTGTTGAAAACATGAAATCATAATCGTAACTATGCGGAAAAAGATTCTCTTGTTTCACTGACATACAAGATTTCGTTGAATCTAAGAGATAGAAATTATGTCCACATGGCGATTACAATTTAAGTACAGAGTCTATAGTCCCGCATTGAGGACCAGAGAAGCGATCTCCAACGTATTATTACTACTATATATAGAATATGATGTATTTGTGAGTTTTGTTGAAAACCCCAAACCGTGATCGTAACGAATGATACTACAAAACGACAACTTATGGAAAGAACACAAAATCTCGTGACTTAGTACCCAATCCGTCATTTTTATTAGTAGTAGTTCATTGTGCGAAATGTGTGAACTATATAGACAGAACACAACGCGCATCATAATCGAGACTCTTTTATCGAATGAGTTGCGGATGGCGCAAGGATATATTTCGCGAGAGCGTAGCTCGAGCGAAATATAACTTTGCGCCGTCCGCAACGAGTTCGATAACAGATTCGAGATTATGATTGTGTTCTGTATTTATTCTACACCGTTCAGTCAGATAAGTTCAATCCATGAATGTCAACTTCATTGTTACTATAGCTGCCTTTATTGTGATTTAAGTCTGACAAATAACCAGTAATTATGGGGGGATCACCGGAAGCGGATGATCGACGTAATGTACGTCATCTTTCTTGGCGACAACGTCAACAAGAATAGTTCCGGCTTGTATTCAACTAGATGTATACACTAATATTAGTCCAGGCGATTAAGTCCAAAATTGCACTATTTTTGATAAAAGCATGAAATTTGGTACATAGGTACCTGACACCTTGCTGATCATTTTAAGATTGGGAGACAACCTTCTAAGTCCCCACCTTAGCAACGGTTGCTATGCATCTGTTTTCGCCCTAGCAACGGATAGTTATAATGGGAAATATATATTTCTGGGCTATGAAACAGGATCAAACAGGTTCATGGAGGTTCTTATGTGTTTAGTTAATTGCAATTAAGAAATTTGAACCAATAATTTATGACTAAAGAATGTTATACACTAGTTTTATTGAAAAATACCCATAGCAACCAGAGGAAAATGTTGTAAAAATAATTAAAATCCGAACTTGATAGTTCAAATGGGGCCTAACTTGGTATAAATAATTTAATAAATGAAATCACCTAGCCTTGTATTACTTAATGTCACATAATACCCTTTGTTGTCAGAAATTAAAGTGACACCATGTTTCAAATATGTCCAAAATGGCCGTCATCGGGGGCCATTGGGGGTTGAAAATGTCTAGCAGATATAAGCAATTATGACTACCCGTATGAGAAACATGGTCTTGCACACTTTACTTGTTGATGAAGAGAGCATACAGGGATTACTTGGCTGACAACACAGAAGATGATGAATTAACATTGGATGAATGGTCTTCTAACAAAGCAGCTACCAATCCACAATTCCGTTTCTGGAAAATCACCTTATATTTACAGCTCCTTGTATTTTGCTTTGTTCGTTCCTTGCGAACATCTGACTTCAAGATGTATACAGAGAGCATACAAGAACTTAGTATGTGGTTTTTTGCCCTCAACCATACCAATTATGCCAGATGGATGCCAGTACACATCCGAGATATGAGAAATCTAGATATCACTCATCCTAAAGTTGCTGCAGAATTTCGAGCAGGCAAATTTACAGTTACAAAATCAAGCAACATATTTTCATCAATGGCAATAGACCAAGCACATGAACAAAACAACCGAACGATGAAAGGAGATGGCGGCATAATATGATTGACCAACGACATCGATGCTCTAACCAAGTGGGCGATGTGTAGTCCAGAAATTGTGAGGTGCATCTCAGAGTTTGAATGTACATTGACCAGTCAAACGAATCAGACATATGTCGGTCATCATCATGAGCATGCAAGTTCCCACCAAAGGTCTTTCGCATCAAAAGTCAAAAGTTTGATGAGCACCATTGAATCGTTTGGTAATCCATTTGCAGAAGAAAGCAAGGACCTTATTCGCCTACATTCAAGAAATATTATGCCACAAAGTAGTGTTGACTGTTTGCTTAGCTTACCGGATACAGGCAGGGAACAGTATCTAGACTTCACGTAGAATAGGATACAGACATGTAAAGTTCCTCTATCAAGTCCCATTAAAAGAAACTCTGTCACTATATTTATTCCAAAAGAAGTTAAAGTACTCACAAAGAAGGAAACCACAATTTCATTACTTAAGAGTGAGTGTTCGCTGTTTGCCAAATTATATATTGCATGTCAAACAAGGGAAGGAGATCTAGACACATTTTTATGTTTACCCATACCATAGTATGGTAAACATAGTGTCGTTGCCCGGATTGACCACTCGTCGTTCGTCCGTCTGTCTGTCTGTCTGTCCGTAGACACTTTACGAGTAATGCGATAACTCAAACATTTTCTATCCGATCGAAACCAAATTTTGTATATGGGTTTCTCAGCCCAAAATACAGATCGAGTTCGAATTTGGGTTTGATCCCAGATTTTGTTACAGAGTTATGGCCCTTTTTCAACTTAGAATTCACACATTCTGCCATAACTCAAACATTTTTTTATCTGATTGGAACCAAATTTGGTATTTGAGTTTCACAGCCCAAAATACAGATCGAGTTCGAATATGGGTTTGATCCGATTAATTTTAAAGGAGTTATGACCCTTTTTTGAGAAAAAACATTTTTTTTTTTAAATTGGATTTTTTTAGATTTAGCTCCTTGCTAAATTTAGCATACACAAACAGATACAAATATTAAATTTTGTTTGAACTTTAATAACAATAAAAAAAAAAATTTAATAATAAAAAATATTGACACTTTCATTTATTTTAGTTTTATACGATTAATTAGGTGTGATATCCTGTTTTGAAAATATGAAGATTTTATTGCAATAGTTTCATGTAATATAATGATATCAATAAATTACCATGTGAACATCCAGAGTATATTTTATATATATTTTATAGATGTTGTCATTCCAAGTGAAATCTGTTATGAAATGAGTGATGACATATTATACAGAGCTCTGGTGGTCAAGATAAACAACACTGGTGGCTGGCTGTTTGTTTATTCTAACTGTCAAATTGATTTATGGCAGCATAAGACTGTTGTTTATCCTATTCTTGAAATTGCATTACAGGGTGAGATAAGAGCCCCCACTCACCTATATAAGACTTAGTGTCTTCTAAATTCCATTAATTTGCTTCAAAAATAATTAACCCTTTCCAAGGTTTCCATAGACACATGCTATAATGTACATGGACTCTTCTTCATATCTCTTAATATCTGTTGGGTATCTTTGCACACTATTCACTTATTTAAATTTTGGTTTTGACTGATTAATTGATTTTTGAAAAATATATTAACCCTTCAGACATGTGCTTTCAATTTGAAATTAAAATAACAGCTGATGGCCAATATGATTTATCTATGCAATGGGAATCAGGCAGATAAATATACAATGACTATTGTAAGTGATGACTTGTTTTGAAAATCAATATGGTAGATGTTAGTGTTTCCAGGAACATTATTTTCCCATTTGTTCATATTTTCATGGTTGATTGAATTTTAGGGGCCACAGAGCACTTAGAAGATTAACATTGAAGGTTGTGGCTTTTAGTGTCCAAGCTACTTGTAAAACATTGTAATGTGTGAAACCATTTAATTGAGGGCTAACTTTCTTTCTTTTATATGAACGATTTAGTGGTCATAGGGGCAAGCATCCTCATCATATTATGTCTGTATAACATTATATAGATAATACTTTTGAATTGTATAAACTACATATAATTTTGAAAACCATGCATACACCCCTGTTATGAAACACTTAATCTTATTTAATACACAGGTCAGATCTGATCTTATATCTGTCCATGTTTGATAAAGAAATAACTGGGAAGAATGGGGGGAGGGGGTAATTAAAGTACCATTTAAATATGAGATGGAATCCCCTACATGTATGTCATTCTAAGCAGTCTGGCTTGTCAACAAATTATAATTTCTCTTTAAAAGTGAATAAATTTTGAATATCTGGCATGTCAAAAGTGTTAAAGATAGGGATTTATCACTTTTGCTTCCAATGAGTTAACTTAAACTCCTAAACATGTCCTCCGAAATCACTAAACCATTGGATCTCACAGTGAGAGGTCCTTGGGTGAATAGGGACAGAGTTATGAGATTTAAAACTACTCCTCCCCACCCCAAATACTTTAACCCTTCCTTAAGACAAATTATTTGAGCTTTGGATTTCAAGTTGGGTACTGATATATGGATTAATTCCTGTGATCATATCTTTGACAAATTATCAATTATGACTAGTCGCTATCGCCAAGGTATGGGTTAAACATCTGCCGATCGTGATCGGCCTCTCGTTCAGTCGTGAGAATCAACAATGTCCTCCCTCTATATCAGTTGATGGTGGTCTACGACTTGGCAAGAAATCAGATCTTGTCACTTGCTTGGAACAGATGAGTGAAGCCCGTGACTATGGCAGACCTAAAACAGATATAGTTGTCATTGACGGTGCAGTACTTGTTAACATTTTGCGACCAACATCTGACTGTGCAACATTCACGGATTATGCCTTGAAAGTAATCCTACCATATGTGAAATTACAGTATGGGTTCACCTGCAGAGTAGATATAGTTTGGGATCGATATTTTGAGAACAGCTTGAAGACACAAACTCGCAAATCACGTTGCAGCAAGCAAAACTCCATGATCAAAGTGAGCGCTCCAGGTAAACTCCCAAACAAGTGGGCCGATTTCTTACAATCCACCAGCAACAAAGATCAGTTGTTTCGACTACTCGCCAATCTTTTAGTGTCTAACATTACTGACTGTGAACTTTTTGTGACACACGAAGATGGAATTATGTGCAATCCAATACGAGATCCAGGATGTCTTGCTCCATGTAATTACGAAGAAGCAGACACACGAATGATGCTGCACATAAAGGACGCAGCTTCACGTGGCTATAGAAAATGCATGGTCCGAACAGTCAATACCGATGTTGTCATCCTATGTGTTTCAGTGGCACAGTCAATTGGAAATGTAGAAATATGGATTGGATTTGGAACAGGCAAGGACTTCAGGTATATTTCAGTTAATTCTATCATTGACAGCCTAGGTCCAACAAGATCATCTGCCCTCCCTGTATTCCATGCCTTCACGGGATGTGACACGGTGTCTCATTTTGCTCACATCGGTAAGAAGACCGCATGGAAGACCTGGGACAGCTTCGATAAAGTAACTCCAGCATTCTTGTCGCTGGCAAATTCTCCAACTGATGTCCCAGAAGAGACAATGAATATAATTGAAAACTTTGTTGTCAAAATGTATGACAAGAACAGTAGCATTATCTCTGTTAATGAAGAGCGGAAATACCTATTCACAAGGAAAGGGCGTCAGATGACCTCAACTGAAGCCTCGTTAAAGCAACATATTTTGCGAACTGCATTAGTGGCAGGGTGTTATTGGGGTAACGCAACAACAGCTGTGCAAATAATACCATCTCCAGGTGCCAAACTGGACAGATGAACCACAAGCAAGCGAGGCGTGTAATGAACTAATACGGTGCCGATGTCGTAAACTTTGCGGAGACTGTAAATGTTCGAAGGCCGATATGAAGTGCACTGATTTATGCACATGCAGAGGAAATTGTCACAACATCTGATTCAACAACTAATTAAGGCGACATTATCTACTTGTAGTGTGTGGTTAACTTAAAGTTTTGGAAACTAACCATAAAACTGAAATACATAACATGAGATTTGCATGTTTAAATAGCCTAATGCTGTCCTATAACCCAATAAATTGAATCTTGATCTTAAGAACCATACTTTGAAGAAGCATCCAAAAATTGATGCGTCGATTTATGTAATTAGCGACTAAGTCACTCATTGACCTGCCCCCCCCCCCCCCCACCAAAAAAAAGTCCAAAACACATGCCCCACTATAAGCTGATAGCGTCGCTTTAATGAAATAGTTTGATCAAACATTCATTTTACATGTATGTGGTTATCACATTTTGTTTACAAGGAACATATTAATCTACTCGATAAGTCTGGATAAGTAGTAACTTATGTTTGATATGGCTCTCATTTGTTCAGTTCTACTGTGTGATCAAGGAACCTAATTCTTGCAATATTGCTATTAAAGTGATCAAAATGGAACACTGAACATTTTCAGTAAACATTTCATATAGCATATACATTTCATATAGCATATATACCAATAGAATGGAAGAAATATACTTGAATCCTCATAGTTTGAATAAAAATTATATCTATATGACCATGAAATGCTCTATATGAGTTTATAAATTTCTTCTGTTCTGCACAGTGTATATAGTAGTACACTATACATCGATTTGAGATAGAGACTGATGAATTTTATGCACGCAGCTCGAATATAGAACTTACGTTATATAATATTGTTACCTCGATTCAGAGAAATAGAAGATTCTTATTCTGGGAAATAATCACTAAACGCTCTTTATGTGTCATTTACTTCGCTGTTGTTAAATAGACATGTGGTGGTAACAAGAATTATAACCATAGAAATCTTGTTCTTATCCAATAAGGCAAACATTGTGACACACGGTAACATTGTGTGTTTAAGATAAGTTAGCTCCCATGTACACTATGAAGTAAGGATTTTAAAGATTTTTGTAACCCTATCACCCTGTTGCTATGGTGATTTTGATATCTAATTATTGTCAAGCATTCTTTAGACACAAAATATTTGTTCAAATTGCTTCATTCTAATTAATTAAACATACAAGAACCTTAATAACCCTGTTTTATAGCCCAGGAATATATATTTCCCATTATATCTGGCCGTTGCTAGGGCCGAAACAGATGCATAGCAACCGTTGCTAAGGGGGGACCTTAGAAGGTTGTCTCCCAATCTTAAAATGATCAGTTTAGTGTCAAGTACCTATGTACCAAATTTCATGCTTTTATCAAAAAAAGTGCAATTCTGATATTTTTTTAACCTAATCGCCTGGACTATATGTATTCAATGGCTTGGATTCCGTTGAATACATGTGACTCATGTCAATGGGTGTGGAATAAAATATTCACTACCAGCTTCATCACTTGTCATCTTATGATTTGGGTGCCCGACCAAAAGAACAGATAATCAAAACTGAATCTTTAACCCTTTACCCAACAAAACGGCCAAAACCGGCCAAATAAAGCTTCAACAGCCTAAAATATCTTCGGTCTGTCTCAATAGAACCATACAAATATGGATATCATTGGAACCGGCTCCTTGACCACATTGTGATAGTTACAGTTATGCCCTGTGCCAATGCATTCTCTTATATATGCGAGTCGACCATAGGTCGCCTCGCATATATAAGAGAATGCATTGGCCTAAAAAAATCTTTTTTTTAACACTTTTTACCATTTTTTCTTAAATTCTTTAACAATTTTATAATTTTTAATGTGTTAAGCCAATGCATTCTCTTATATATGCGAGGCGACCTATGGTCGACTCGCATATATAAGAGAATGCATTGGCACAGGGCCCTTCTGTTGGGTAAAGGATTAAAGTCAATCTCTGATCAGCAAGACATCACATGAACTACTTGATTTGCCACGGTGCACATATTTCCTGTCCATTCCTTGATGTGTCATGGTGCACATATTTCCTGTCCACTCCTTGATTTGTCATGGTGCACATATTTCCTGTCCATTCCTTGATGTGTCATGGTGCACATATTTCCTGTCCACTCCTTGATTTGTCATGGTGCACATATTTCCTGTCCATTCCTTGATGTGTCATGGTGCACATATTTCCTGTCCACTCCTTGATTTGCCATGGTGCACATATTTCCTGTCCACTACTTGATTTGCCATGGTGCACATATTTCCTGTCCACTCCTTGATTTGTCATGGTGCACATATTTCCTGTCCATTCCTTGATGTGTCATGGTGCACATATTTCCTGTCCACTCCTTGATTTGCCATGGTGCACATATTTCCTGTCCACTACTTGATTTGCCATGGTGCACATATTTCCTGTCCACTCCTTGGTTTGTCATGGTGCACATATTTCCTGTCCACTCCTTGATTTGTCATGGTGCACATATTTCCAAAAAAAAACTATTTGTATCCTGAAACCCAAGACCCGTGTTGTGGTAAACAGATCGATGACTGGTGGCAATATTGTTTGCGGGGCATCACAACACGGATGTATTGTACGTCATGAATGCATTATGTTGTGTGTTGTATTTCGATTTATGACCATGCACGCAGGTGGCAAGCAGATTGATTTTAGTCGTACACTCCAAATATAATAAACTGGTTATCCATGACATGTTTTGATTGTAGAACCGAAATGTAACCGACTTGTAACCAGTGTGAAGGGTATTTGGTTCTAGCACCCAATGATTTGGTAGTACAAGCCGCCAATATCCGAACATTTAGCGTCAAGTACCAAACAGTCGGGGCGAGATGGCGCAAGGAACCGCGATACGTTGTTCCAAGGCGCCATGTTTTATTTTCAACGAAGCGACTATCCTTCATCTGAATCATTATTTTACTGTGGCATGGATAGAGTGGAGCGTGTCACAAGTACAGGAGTGGCTGTCAGGATCTGGTCTGCCAGAGTTTTTACAGGCGCTTAATATTTTGTAACTTAGATTATAATTATGTACCAGTTGTTACATTATAACTTGTACTGTTCAGTCTGTTGACTCGAAAATTCAGTCTGGCAAAAAGTCCAGATTCTTGCACATGTAGCCGATATATATGCTGATCTACTGCATGTTACTACAAAGAGAGGTGGTTCTAATCTGATATACACATCTCCAACCTTGATTCATATAATGGGACTTTCATTATATTAAATTCAAGTTTTGAACTATTTTAATGTGAGACTGACTCTCGTGTTTTGGATATTCAGATGTAACTTGGTTTAAATAACTCTTCAGTTGTGGATCAATATCAAAGAAGTGTGTGTTGTGTAATTGGTAATATATCTATGTTCAAGTCAATTGCTTACATACAAATAACGCTAGCTATTAGTGGAGTCTCAATAAAATAACCACTTGGTTCTTCATTTGAATCTAAAACAATAACCATTTGATTTTTCATTTGGTTCTAAAGGAAGAATCATTTGGTTAGATCAGAACCTGCTGGTTTATAAATTGGTTTCATCACATGGAACCAAAAATCGTATTCAGAAACTACTGGTTACAAATACGGGACAAAATTTCAGAACCATCTGGTTCCCAGACAGGTTCTATACAAGCAACCAAAGGTCGTGTTCAAAAGTTACTGGTTCACAAATTGGTTCAGAATGGGGAACCAAGAAAAGAGTAATTTGGTTCTATGTTGGTTCCAACTGGTCTAGAGCCAACTAGTACTATGGCTACCCAGACCCGAATGTTTCTCTATGGCTACCCAGACCCGAATGTTTCTCTATGGCTACCCAGACACAAATGTTTCTCTATGGATACCCATACCCAAATGTTTCTCTACTTAGGTTTCAAATACGAGACAAACTGAAGAACGAATGAAAAGACATTTGGTTACAGATAATTCTACTAAGTTTAGGGTACTATATGTCATCACATGCACTCGATCACATCAACTTATGCGCTCGTTCTAACTAGCCGTGATATTCAGGACGCCACAGCCGATAAAAGTATAAATTTCTTCGGTTTGTACCAACAACTGCATTAAAGATACAGACTCTCAGCCAATCAGATTACTTGTATCATACAGCCATCGCTTGTCAAGCCTCGGGCATCTGTCCTCAATTGCCGACTGAATAGAAGATTATTGTACGCGTTGTCCCGGATCTGTAGATAGAACATAAGCGAACATCTCTTTTTGCTCAATAACCCTAATCGTCGTCGATATTTTACAAAAATAGAGACCTTTCGCGCAAAAATCACTATTACGATTACGGATAGGACATATTGTCTAGTAAGGTTGACATCACAATTTACCTACGATGGCCAATTGGTTACACATATATTTAATGGGAAAAATAACGGGTGTCTCTTTCAGATCCCATGTTCTTATCTGTGTGTAATACATCACACGGATATTGTTAGAGCGTCCCCAAGCAGGAGCGGTGGCACATTCTAGACACATCTGCACATAATTGAACTGAGTGGGTATATTTCGTCTCACATAAGAACCCCCGTGCGTAAAGGTCAAATTTGGCCGTATACTGGCAAGATATTTCCATACCCGTAATCGTATTCGTGATTTTGCGGAAGGTTTCCACTATTTTATGACCCAACGTGAATTTTAAGACCACGAGTAGCTAAACTTATAGTCGTATATAACTCTATCCGTGAGTTCAGAAACCTCTCCATTAACATCAACCACAGACGTATAGGAACATGGTCGGTTTAAGAAACCTCACATACACAAGAGAATACATTGGCCTAACAATATTTACATTGACCTCGTAAACCAGTGCGTTCTCTTATATATATATGCGAGGCTCCCCGTGGGAGAATGCACTGGCACAGGATATCTAGTAGGGCATGTGTCAAGCAGGAAATAAGCCAGGACGTTGATGAGTTCCGGGTATAAAATATGAAAACATGTTCCTTATTTGTAATAACCACGATGTGCCATGCAAATGCTGCTGGTGACGATGTGCCATGTACATGATCCTGGTGACGATGTTCCATGTAAATACTGTTGGTGACGATGTGCCATGTAAATGCTGCTGGTGACGATGTGCCATGTAAATACTGCTGGTGACGATTTGCCATGTAAATGCTGCTGGTGACGATGTGCCGTATAAATGCTGCTGGTGACGATGTGCCATGTAAATGCTGCTGGTGACGATGTGCCATGTAAATGCTGCTGGTGACGATGTGCCATGTAAATGCTGCTAGTGACGATGTGCCATGTAAATGCTGCTGGTGACGATGTGCCGTGTAAATGCTGCTGGTGACGATGTGCCATGTAAATGCTGCTGGTGACGATGTGCCATGTAAATGCTGCTGGTGACGATGTGCCATGTAAATGCTGCTATTATATAATGATTAAACCCAACTTCATGTTTATACTGAAGATTTAGAGAGACCTTATAGAAACTTTTTAATTTGTTAGACTGTTATTAATCAGTACAATTTAGACAGTAACCTACACTTTCAAAAATCACTTTACAACAAAATAAGAGGTCATGATCATCAGCTGCGGATGCTTCGTTCAGATAAAAATACTTTTTTCGCAGGGAGCGATCAAACGTCGGAACACTTTACCGGACTTCATTGTTGAATTTTAAGAACCATTCAAATATTCAATTTTATAGCATGAAATATGAAAAAAGACCAATGTGTAACATATGAAAATTACATGAAATGTAGATCAATTTTGGAACTTAAAATCAATAGACTTGAACCGAAATAAATATATATTGACAACAATAGCCCCTGTAATTGCATACATTTAAATTAAGATTGTCACAATCACGGTCATTCTTACATTTGTGTTTATTTGTTACAATCCCTGCATTAACATGTTGCGTTTAATGCGGAACATCCTTGTTTGTGAATTAATATTGAATAGTTGATCTTGTTGTCGCTTGTTTATATGGCGCTTATGGTAATTGTGACAGGTCTTCGCTTGTTCTCTTCCTTGTTACTAATCTTTTCGAACAGCATATACAATGCCCAATATGTTTTCGGATTCATATATTGTCCTCTTTTGCTGTTCTTGTTCTCTATATTCATTCGAATTAGTCGCCGTGCTGTCGTTTGTATTAATCTTCACAATATGTCGGCGATTCTGTCTACTTGCAATTACTTAACTTAATAAGATTGTAATTCTTGGTTCAGTTTGCTGATATATTCTTCGCGGTGTTGTCGAGTTTTCTTTACTGTTACACTTCCTGTTCCGCTAATAACTCGTTCTGCGTGCTATACACATGTTTGAGGTGACTCTTTATGAATGGGCGAATGTACGCCTCTGTCTTTCTACGAAATCGTCCATTGTGTCAGATATTCTCAATATTATTTCCATTTATTGTCCGTGTTCATCTGACAAGATGTAACATATATTATTCACGTGTTGTCAGCATATTCTAGATTTTTTTTATTTGCAGCATGCACGTATCAAACATATACAGTGCTAATGTCGATTATTTTGTCTACGATGATAGCGATAATGACAATGATGTTGGTGGCGATGATGATTATCATATGATAAGCATATGTGCTGATAAAATGATCGTGGTGGTTTTAAGAATGCAACAGCTGGTTTTGGAGTATCGGTGGGACCAGTTAGATATGAACACATTGTATCATAACTAAATATGTGCAGTAAACCCTTCAGAAATTAGAATTAAGAAAATAATCAATATCGTCAGCAACAGTCCGTTGTTGATCAACAAGTTGGACACAGTGAATCGATATCATGTCATCGTCGTTAGTTCACCTACACGAAGCAATTAAGGTGTACACATATAGGTTATACCCGCTTGGGTATCTGTACCAAGAATATAAATAAGGGTTTTTTTTCAAGAATGCCGATGATATGATATTACTTGACAAAACCTTCCCGCGATGTCCAATAGTGTCACTCCAAATGTGCGAATATTACCGGGACATCTGGGTTCTGAACGGTAATTCCATTATAGCAAACCCAAATATCCGCCCAAGTTTGTTTTTCGTCAGTATAAAACAAATTCGAAACCATATCGAAGACAAAATCGTTGTTCAACGCTGAATGTAACCTTGCGAGTCATCCGACCGTCGACGAGCATACATTTTGACAACATCGGAAAAATGTGAATTAACCTTTGATTGAATGGTATACGTATCAAGAATTGTAGATGAGTACTTATTTGATAGATAACCGTCATATTGAAAGTGGTTTTAGTCGAACATGTTCATCCGAAAATCAGCACGTTATGGGCTTATTCGTGTAATAGGATTTGTTTTAGGTACATAATCGGCTTAGAATCGCCTCATTAATTTTGAGTGCATAACTAACTAAAAATGAGAGTGATTTATTAACAGCATCCACTCATAATGACTTAATGTACGTTCATTACGGGCGGAAAATAACACGAATAAACAAACCCAGGATACACCAAATGTACGCTCTTTAAAATGTGAATAATCACATGTGGGTCGATTATGAACCTATTTGCTCGAGGATATTTCGTTGACTATGAATCTGTTTATTCTGCATCATAATGAATATATTATACTGTATACATCATGGTGGTGTAGTGTACTGTCTGCATTCTGCGCGATTAATTCTAAATTCAAATATCATAAAGTTATTACACAATGTTGTGTACAGTATATTTCTTGTACGAGTCCAGGTTGCGGTGGAAAGTCATATTGGACGAGACGCGCAGCGTCGAGTCCAATATAACTTTTCACCACAACCTGGACGAGTACAAGCAAACATATATACTGTACACAATACTGTTTAATGAAATTGTTATTATCCATTTGTATGTTTATCCAAATTTTGGGAATACAATTATAGAATTTAAAAAATTGCAATATGTACAGGGACGTGGCGACTGTGTCTTTGACTATAATTATTTTGTGATGTCATTTGGATTCGATTCGAGTCCAATATGACGTTCTGGACTCCTGTGATGTCAGGTAGTAAAGCGTTGTATATTCTTGACACTTTCGCAGTCCAGTATGACTTTTCCCCGGATTATCATGTGACGGCTTTTGCCCAATCAGAAATAGTGTTAGTAAAGGGATGGATAATAATATCGTCAACAACCAAGGAACGGGATAGCAACAGCATGGTGGAGGGTGTGCCGTTTTTTTCATCTGGAAATTTCGGGGACCCACCACCGCCAAACTTGCACACAACATATTTTTGGGGCCCCACAAACAAATGCCGGCCAAGATTCACAAACTATGTTAATCGTGCAATGTTCAACCCCTAATTGTGGAGAGCATGCACATAGACAATGATTGTCAACCAGTTGATAATCAACTCATACCATTTTGATATTCAATTCAAGATCGAACAATCACCGGCGAACAAGCGATCACCATTTAATAAATTTAAATTATGACAACATACATACAGAGAAAACAAAAATATGATGATAAACAAAATCGAACAAAGTTACATCAGACAAACATTATTTAAACTGGGGCGTACAGCTTGGCGGCTTCTTTTAGTATTTTGCTGGCACTTATCCTCATCGACGAGTAGTCTCTCCACAATGTCATTAACTTTCCGGTCGTCTCCCTCGTTTTCCTCTCCTGTCGTCTACGCATCTTCCCTTCGGAAACCATCCTGATGTTGGTTGGTGTATCAGCTGCCTCTTCGTTGAGTAGGGTGACTAGTACGTAGAATGGTAGATTTCCCTTTTTCGCCGCATGGTTGAGTCGATTGTGCCAGATAATTGTTGTATAACTCACCTGTGTCACAAACCCGATGCGTCAAACGGGAACATTCAGGTTCAATGCAGCCAATAACCTCCTGACGATGCCGAATAGTATCTCCACATGAAGCACAGTTAGACATTGTGGAATTATGCCAGTCAACAATAAATCAGTTGAATAAAATATATACCAGTTGTGTTTTTACTAACATGTTTTCATAACAAATCAAACTCAGTGGATTCATCCTGATCACCAATCACTGACCATTCATCATCGCATGTCTGTTTATACAATGACATAAAGGGATCACACACGCGTGTTTATACAACGGCGAAGAGATTAATTAACACGATTCAATAAATGCCCTGTCACCATTCACTGACCATTTATCACCGCGTGTCTGTTTATACAACGACATAAAGGGATCACACACGCGTGGTTATACAACGGCGAAGAGATTAATTAACACGATTCAATAAATGCTTTTTTCAAGTCAGAACATCACCGAAATTCTCAATTAATACAGATATATACATAATTATATATTAAATTCATAAATATAAGTAAAATTCATAAAGTTTGAAAATCACCAAAAAAATTACCGAAAATCTCAATTAATACAGATATATGTGTGAAAAGACAATCATAATTTAAATTTATTTAAATAAACATAAAACATAAACAATAAAATTGAGGGTCCGTATAAGCCGGGGTCCGTATAAGCCAGGGTCCGTAAGAGCCGGTGGTCCGTAAAAGCCAGGGTCCGTAAGAGCCAGGGTCCGTAAGAGCCAGGGTCCGTATAAGCCGCATACCCTGGATGATTACTGAATTTACTCATATTAGTTGCCTACCTATATGCTAATCACTATATACTAGTAAAAAGGGCCGACCTTAAGTAATGCTATTATTCAGACTAAACTTCATAATGGCATTCAGGTAAACATGTACAAATAATGCTAATAATATATACCCAACTACCCAATTGTTAATACCATGGGACATTCAGTTGAAAGAGCACTTTAGTATTGGTATATATAATATAGGATGTTGGCATCTGTTTGGGAAGCAAATGAATGATCACTGTCATTTGTCCAAGTATCGGTACATTTAAGAAATGACTTGCCGATCGATTGGGGTCATTGTTTCACACGAACTTTGTTTATGTACTTTGTCGGTCAAAAACAATGACCCCCAATCGATATGCAAGTCATTATAATCATATACCAGACCATTAATAATTTGAACAAGTTTTCAAAACGACCACACCAATTGCAAGTAACACATATTGTTCAAATTCAACACAGTCTCCCAATAACAACACGCAGCAAACGCGTGCACATGGTTGGCTTGACAAGTTATGTGGGTTTTTAAGATACGCCCAACATGTTGCATAGTGCACTCCTTGTCGAGGGTATACCTCACAGGAATGGACTTTGGCATACTATATTATTCGGTTCACCGCAGCACCACATTACCTTACCATCTCTAGACATACATGTGACGACGGCAAATGTTTACGATGACTATATTAAATTTCAATGTTATATACTTACCATTTTATTTGTTTACACAATAGTGCTATTTATTATATATTGATTTATTCGTGTGTTACATATGTAATTAGAACAACAATAAAGAATCTTGAAGTGACGTAGGTGCTTCATCGCTTATTGTGAAGTGGACACCACGCAACGAGCGCATTTACACTTGAAGTGACGTAGGTGCATATTCATCGTTTTTATTGCCTGACAAACTTTGGAAACGTTAACTGTAACCTTGTCGCGATTTATATACTGATTCCTATAGGGACGCAAATTGTGTGAACGCAGAGGGTGTGTGATTATATAAATATAAATATAAATAGCTGTACAGGTACATTTCTTGCAAAATTGATGCTGACTCAATTACGTGCTATACGTATGATCATATTAGCATACATTAATATTAAGTGTAATGAATGCCATGTGATTTTGTCTGAATAATATCAACAGAAGAAGGCCTAAGGCCGAAAGCTTTTGAGGAGCAACCTCTTTGATTTGTCAACCTACAATGTCCCTCATCTCCTGGACCATATATACAAGTATCATAAAGTCACTTTCTGATGAGCGTATGTTCGTCCCGAGACTCCTAAATACCAATTAGTTTTGTATTTATTGATAGTCACATTAATATTTGAGCCGGTTGATCATCCATTATTCATGCGCACAGTGATCTAGGCTGAGGCTTGCAGGTTTTCCGATATTTTACTATTACGAATATTTCGCCTGTACTCGACCGAACATAAATTATTTATTATTTCTCAAACTCTCCTCTTCGTTTCTTTCTCTCTCCGTTATTCCCATATCACTCTGCCAACACTATCTGCATGCCCGATATTAATATAATATGTCCAGCGTTTGCCTCCCGATTCACCACTCTATATACACATTCCAGAGACGGGGGATACAAAATGGTAGCAAACATTTCCAACACCGAAGTAAAAACATGGGACAGTGAAAGTCAATAAGATTCTCACCTACCAGCTCTTTCAAATTTAAGCACATGGAAACATTGTCGTGAACGACAGATTTTTCGATTCGAAATAAAAATATCAGAAAATTATCGTCAAGCTCCTTAAAGACATATTATGGACTTGTTCGGGTGCGTGAAATTGATAAGTTAGTATTCAGGCGCTATGCCAACCTGGGGAGTGTAGCATTCTACTAACATCGCGGAAAATTTAAAAGAAATCGACTATACCACTACATAGAAACAAACTTCTGAACTACGCTCAATTGTAAATATTTACATCTCTATTCGGGACGCAATTATCTGCGATAAACTAACACAAATGATTTCGTCATCGAGAGTCATTGCATTTAATTAATATATAAGAATGACGGTGTGTTTTGTCAATTTGGATTAATATTCGTAAAATAACTACTTTGAGCAAGATTATTCTCAATTTCTATTCAATCACCCTACCGGAGTGTTTCCCATCACTTTAATATCGATTGCCCTCGGGCTTGTTCTTTACTTACCGATTTTAATTATCTCATTTGTGTACTCTATTGCTTTTTTGTACATTTTTGTAATATATGCTTGGATTGAAAATAATATATGTTTACACAGGGACTAGGACCTCCTTTTTCTCACGTTTTGCTCTGATCTTTCATTTGCATGTAACCACCAGTCGGTGTTAACTATTATGTTAATAACATAGCAATTTCCGCGTGACATACGTACTGCCAAGCTGGACTTATATAACATTTATGAAATTAACTATTTAATCCTTTGAGTGCCAGGGGCCGATCTCATCGGCCCTAAACCTACATAATAAGACTGTTAAAGAATATAAGAATAAATTATTAAAATTGTAACAAATTGTAAAAAAAAAAAAATTAAAAAATCGTTAGGCCAATGCATTCTCTTATAGGTCGCTTCGCATATATAAGAGAATGCATTGGCACAGGGTATATGGGTTGATACAAAAATCGACCTGGCACTCAAAGGGTTAAGCCTCATTATTCTCTACTCGTCCAAGTGGAGTGTCTCACACAATTTCAACAAGTACCCAAAATGGCGATTGACAAGAACAATAGCTCAAAATTGATTCGAGTACTACACCCCCCTGTCGTTATAGCCAATTACCAGTATTTGTGCAATGTTACATGGAACTAAGCCAAACGGGTATCAAATAAACACGCAATGCCACGTCAAAGCCTTTCAAATGAATGCATAATTCATTAAATGCCTTATTGACCACTGTCTGTTTATCAATAATGTGTATTCAAAGTTCTTTTATTCCCGCCAGACAATGTAGAATTATATATGAGAGCATAAATCTACTCTACAACGAGAATGAAGGTTCGATGCATTGTTGCGATCTTAGAATAAACGTTCTTCACGATCAAAGGATAAGGCGGGATACCAATCCAAGACGATCTCAAAAAGTATGTTTTGTCCGTATATCTAGTTGAGAGCATTTGCACTGTATATACGTTCGACCTTGAACTGTAAACTAAGTATAGATGATCGTGATAAGTTTTAAGAACACATGCCGAGTACTGACAATACTGTGCATTTTCGTAACAAGTGGAAACCCCAGTGTCTGGTTCATTTAGTCGGGTTACAGCGAACGCATGCTTCAAGTTCATTCATTCATTCAAAACTATTTAAACGAACATTCAGATTATATTTACCTAATTTTGGGAATAGTTGTAGGATATATGAGTATAATTTAACCATGAGCTGTCAATTCACGCAATACTATAACACAAATGGTTGTTCCGTTAATGGTATTTCTAGATAACCTGCATTTCTTTATTTCTTACCGATACAGCCTGTAAACCAACTAACCCAAAACTCGACAGATATCGTCGAATGCATGATATGGCCACGCTTACACCACGTGCCTTAAAACTGTACATTAAAACTATTCCATACTTTCTGCGATTTAAAGGAGATTTCGATGTTACTTAATTCCTTCGGGTTGCATGGCCCTGTCATGCAGTAACGGAACTGTTAACATTCGGTGCACAATACCAAGGAAATCAACAAGACTCATGCCAAAATGTGTAAAGAAATCAAACTAACAACAGCTGAGATGTCCACTGTATCGCGAACACCTGCAACGCAATTACGTGGCCATACGTCACTGGCCACTAGCCAATCAAAACGATGAATTGGTTAGGCTACTGATTCTATTCGGAAACTATTCTCAGAGTTTACTATAACTCGATTTACTTCTATCGTCGACTTCAGGTGGTTCTCCTGAGAATAGCTGATTAACTAATTAATATTAAGTAATATCTCGATTAAGGTTATGAATCTGCAAACTGTTCAATTATAATTGTAAAACCTTAATCGAAACAAGAGTTATTTCTTTAAAATACACATTTAGCGCTACATGTTTTATACAGTATTTTGTAATTTTCCAGCTGTTTTTGCACAGACGTGAGATAAACGCTCTTTATTTGTACCAATATCAGGAACACACTTGTTGTTGCTGTTGTTGCAACTGGAGGTATGGGACAAATAATTCAAATTTAACCAATTGATTGACCTATTTTGAGCCCCAGAACAATACCGGTTCTAACAAAAGCGAGCATAATTTTCAAACTTTCCTGAGTTCATTGCCGGGCAAAAGAAAAATACTTGCAATCATCAATCATGCATTCCCAACATATTCTCATGCAGATAAGTTCAATTTGGACCTAAATATTCACATAGGTTCACATTGGACTGATTTTATTATGAAATAGGTCAATAGTGAGCTTATAAAGTTATTCCGTTGAATAGCGCGAGCCACAGTGAAGACACATTATAAAGAGCGTATATATGGTAAGTCGTTTCGATGAAAAAAGGTAGATTGAATAATCGCCCGTTCTCCCGAAAATCCGCATATTTTCTGATTTTAGTAGAACTTGTCTAGGTAGATAATCTGCTTAGATTCGTCTAATTTTGAGTCGATAATTTGCTGAAAATTTAAAGCGTTTTAGTCACATTATCGAATAATAATGAGGCGATATTCTAATAAGATTATGTGCGGACAATGACACAGATAAGCCAACTCACGATTGTTCAGATGTACACTCTTTAACACTGAGCCCCGAGTCATAAAAAGAAATAACGATTGTTTTAAAAACCGCGTTTAAGTTCATATAGAGCGTATTTCAGTTTCAAATACTGCCGATATGGGCTTATTTGTGTTTTTTAAATAGGTTCAATGTGAGCTTATTTCGGGGGACCAAGCTGGCATTTCACATGAATTGCGACAATGCACTAAAGGAACAATCTGCAGTTCGTACAAGTACAAAGTATCATAATTCAAAATGCTTTTTATTACCTACTGTTTTTTTTTTGGAAACGCAAGCATGGACGCTCTTTATCCTGTCACTATTTACATTTGCACTTAAGAGTACCACTCTTCCGAAAAGCACAGGTCTGTTGGACTAGTTTTAAGATATATACATGTATACCAGCCGTGCTGTGGGTTTAAACGAACACATCATGTTACTTCCAACTGATTGAACAATATTCAGTTTGTTTTAGACCAATTGGCTAATACAGCATGATTAAATTTTGGCCAAAAGTTTCAATTTCATGCCAGACACATTAGTTGACAATTGCAGATTATATGTTGAACTTGTTCTGATAGTTTGGTATTTCAAACATTATTTGGTGTGAAATTTTGGTATTAAACAAACAGTTGAATATTTTTCGGTCAATGTTTGCAGTGACCAGCCCAGATGGCGACTTGGGAGACATATCTCTATCATATGCCAGGATATGCATATTTCAAAAGAGCATATATAAACTGTATTTTCTTATTATAATGTGTCCTTACTCAGTATAATGGTTTTATAAATGGGATATCCCATAATACTCATTGGATCATAGAATTGTGATGTTGGGGTGTAAATTATGCTTGGGCCGTTATGACCTCTCCTTGATAACAGTCCACTTCTCCCTAATAATACAATGGGGAGAAGTGACATCTCCCAATTTGAAACCTCCTGGCTGGTCCCTGAATGTTTGAACTGTCGTGAAATGGCAAACAGTAGGACAGTTTGAGGTACATGTATTAGTTAGAAAGCTCAAGAGAGGTGGTTGTAAGTATAATTTCTCAGACTTTGAAATTTAGAAACTAGATCTGCTGAAACGGGCTTACAAACCCCAAATGGAGACCGTCGATCTACCCACGTCCATGTCATGCCCCTTTACCACAACTAAGTTTGCAAGTTTGCACGGTATATATGGTTTGCAGGCATTTTGTCGTAGAAAACGATATGGTGACATAATATGAACGGAAACAAGCACATAAAGTGCATCTGTACCCCAACTAACTACGTGTGAAGTAAAATCTCTGTAGTTCCACATGTAGCAATGCTACCGGAATTTGCATGTAAATTACCTGCAATTATCTCGCAAGAATTAATAATACAGGTACGTATTTGAAGGCAAATTCCAATAGCACCGTTGCAGGTGGAATTAGATAAATGCTACTCCTCATGTATTTCGCTTTGATAGAGATGCATGTTATGTGCACCGTTCCGTTCATATTCTGGTACCATGTGGTTTTCTATGACGAAATACCCGCAAAAACATAACGTGCAAACTTGCCAGCGTATGAACGTACCCTAACTGATAGATAATCAGCTCGTGAAACGGACATGAATGTTACAGAAAAGCACAATGCATTCGGTTCCATGGCAATATTAATTTGGATGAGTAGTTGTATGTGTGCGTATATAAGTTGACAAATATCACTGTATACTAGGAATTTGAAATATTTCGCCGAGGTGATGGCAGGCACGACAGTCGTCACTTGTCAGGAATGAAGAACAAACATGGAACAGGCATACATTTGTTATTAGAGCTCCGAAACACAATCATTATGTGACCACTGTCAATAAGGGACACATATATATAACGCGCAAGACGTTCTCACAACTCTCTCAAACATAAGGGCCCGATTTTACATCTCCAGTTTAAACTCAACGCTTAAGGTAAATTATGATCGTTTGTACTCGTGTTCAACGTAAAACTTACTGATCTTTTGTGTATTTTCGCGATGACTGTGCCACACAAAAGAATGTGGTTGTAAGTGGGTTTCTTATATACTGTGTGGTTGTAAGTGGGTTTCTTATATACTGCAAGTGGGTTTCTTATATACTGTGAGTGGAAAACTGAATATTACATTAGGATTAGTTGACTATAATTTGGTCTCAAATCGGATCGTGAATCCATAAAGATACATAATCCGAATTAACGCTCCTAAATCACTATTTCTTTGGCTTCGGGGGTAGAAATTATTTGATTCGAGTTGAGGAATCCACCCGTCAAAGCTCAGAGTGATCAGATACCGACTTTTGAAGTTTGTTATTTCCCGATATGTGCAATTACGTGTGGCCCAGAAAATTTGACAAAATTGCGGATGAAGATGGCTAACTCTAAAACCAAATGGCCATACGGCCAAATTTCGTAATACTCAAGTGATAATACGGCCATAATTAATTGAAAAAAATGTTGATAAATAACACGTTTTGGGAAATGTGATACCATAGTTGACATTGGTTAGCATTATTTTGTTGAAATTAATCGATTCTAATAACTAAAGCGTATTTTGAAGAAATGTTCTTGCTGTTGTTGTTGTTGTTGTTGTTGTTGTTGATGTTGTATATTGATGATATGGGGACCGTCTGATCTGATAAGTACCTTTAAACAAATTTGAATTATTGTTGTAGATACATAGATTATGTGGAGTTAATAGCCTCTGAATTTTCACACTTAGATTCCGTAAGAATCAGTACAAATCGCGATACGGTTACACGAAGTGTGTATCCCTGGTAACTGCATACTACGTAGATATTCGTTTGTGTCAAGTGGGTGAGGCTAGGCGTGGATAGTGCTACTTGTAAATGTGTAATACATGTAGACGATGAAACATATATAATTGTTAGAGTATTGCCGCACAAAACCGCTCTGCATATATATGCCTCGATCCACAAATGTTGATTGTAGTTACATGCGACTTTTAATTCAGCACTTAATTTTTCACGATATATGATTCGATAAAAGTATGCTCTTATTTCAGTGATGTTACCTAGCAATTACCTTACAAACTTAAAAGGTCCAACAAACTCCCCAATTCTAAGCAAAATTGCCATGTCTCGAAACAGCAAAACTTTCGATAAATACAGGCCATAAAATAGAAGATAAGTTTGTTTTATATTAATTTGTTATAATAAATGTATCATAAATCCATTGAAAAGTTATAGGCGTTGCACGGTGCTTTGGGATCTATCACCTCATATAACCCCAAGTAAAATAATCACATTATTCCTCTATGGCATGCCTGAAACAGAATTATTTCGAAATTTCTGACTGTAACAGAGGCTGACATATTATATAGTTCCGATAGTTTAAGTTTATAGTAAAACATTGGCGTAAATAAACTATGTGGATTCCAAGATAAAATATTTACCTACATATTCAACCAATTTTCGGATGCAGTGGTCATGTCGAACCATTAAATGAGGTTTGATCAATAACCCAAAATCATAGAATCAGAACAAAATGAATTATGCGGTACAGCGTGTTTACAACTAGAGAAAGTCGTACTCGCACGAGTCAGTCGCTAAATTACAACAAGCCTGTAAAATCACGTGATCTGTGACGTTAGAGTTACGATCACCCCCACACGCACAATCGCTATAGAAGTGACATCTCTCTAATAACTGAAGTCGGCACTTCATAAAGGTTGCACTGTTGTAAACGTTTTCCATAGGCCCCAGTGCAAACGTTTTAGCGTACATGTGTATACTGTTTACAATATAAATCCTAGGTCCAAAATTTTCTTTTAATCTGAAAGATTGACATTTGCGGAAACTTTTTATGCATGTCCGTCTAGCAGGGAATTCGCCTTTAAAACTTTTGTTTTCGTAACTAGTGTCAGAACCGCACTATAGATAAATAATGTCATAGTTTAGACCACACCTCAAAATTCAAACTTCACTACAAAGGGTTAAATTCCTGTGCCAATGACTATTTTACCTATGGGAAATCATATAGGGAAGAGGTGTGATGGATTTGTTATGCAAAAAACACACAAGGCTAGTGACCAATCAGGGCCCAGTGTCTATTTTATTCTCTCCTATATATTCCTCCGGCATCCGCTATATGTCACTCCGAAACACATTTACACAAGTTAAACCTAAACAGCAATGAACACCTATACATATACGTCACCCCCAAGCAGACAGTGCGCACGCTCTCGGTGCGTGGTATCCACTTCACAAAAGGTGATGAACCACGTACCTACGTCACTTCAAGCCGATCGCTACGTGCTGTTATTTGGGAGACTGTGTTGGAATTCGAACAGTATAATTATGTTACTTACAACTGTTGTGATAGTTTTGAAAAAAATGTTCGAACGATTAATGATCTATTAAAATTTGCTGGTATATGATTATAAGAACTGACTTGAAGATCGATTGGTGTCATTGGATTTTGATCGGCAGAGTAATTAAACTAAGTTTGTTTAATTACTCTGCCGGTCAAAATACAATGACCCCAATCGAGATGCAAGTCATTTCTTAATTCGATCTTGATTGAATTTACTTACACGTTGTGGCGTTCACACATCATATGTTGAGCTTGTTACGCGCGCCGCGTGTATACTAATGTAGAGATTCTTGT